>JAQHUG010000004.1:13592724-13642524 GCA_028555095.1 Dicrostonyx torquatus
TGGCTCCAGTGTCCATGGGTATGAAGCCTGAGGGGGTTGGCTCCAGTGTTCATGGGTATGAAGCCTGGGGGGGCTGGCTCCAGTGTCCATGGGTACGAAGCCTGAGGGGGGGCCTGACTTCAGTGTCCATGGGCATAAAGCCTGAGGGGGTTGGCTCCAGTGTTCATGGGTATGAAGCCTGGGGAGGGGGGGAGAGCTGGCTCCAGTGGCCATGGGTATGAAGCCTGGAGGGCCCTGGCTCCAGTGCCCACACTCTGATCTGGAGCCTAATCCTTCCTTTTCCTTCAACAAAAGTTCTATGCTCTTAGAGAAAGGCAGCAAAATCCACTTCTGTCCCCATCTGGGAAGCTGGTGTTCTCTATATAAAATCCATGTAAGTAAAGAACCAGCTCTGTCTGGTTTCACCTTTGAAATTCAAAGGCTGTTCTTGACCTTTCCATCCCAGACAGGGAGATGAGGCATTAATGGGATTCACCAATTACTGGTACAGCTGAAGGTCTCCTTCTAACTGGCAGCACAGGATGGTGCTGGACCCACACACATGCCTGAGGGCACACTACAAGTATGCCACAGGCCCCACTCACGTTTTTATGAAATGAGTTCATTATAATCTCTTCCAAATTAGAGCTCATTTTTTTCCCTACTTGTATTTGGTTTTGTTCTTAGATGGGGCCTCCTGTAGCTCTGACTGGCCACAAACTCTGTCTATATAACCACAGGTGACCTTGAGATCTTGACCCTCTGTCAAATACCTCCTGGGCACTGGAGTGAAGAAACAAAGTCGGCACCTCGTGCATGCAAGGCAGGCACTCTATCAACCAAGCTACATCTTCAGTCCCCAAATTAGAGTTCTGATAACTCTGGAAGAAATCTGGCAGTTATGGGAGATCCAGGAATGCAGGAGGAATTCTTCTAGTGAACCCAAACAGCATTCAATAGTCTAGACACTTTAAGAGAACAGCTGGCTCCCTGGCTAATAACTAGACAATACAAAGTTCCTCTAACTGGTATACCAGGAGAGTTACTATATTAACGCTGGCTGTGTCCTCTCTGGCATTAAAAGTGGGCATTCTATTTGGATTTCTATACTCACAGGATACCAGTTTCTTATTCCACCAAAACTGCAGCCAAGGGCTTGACTTGGAGACTGTTGTCACTCTAGGATGTCCCCACTTGTCTCCTCAGCGGGCTCTGACTGTCCGGTTCTAACACATGTTTCAGTCATAGAAGAGCATCTTGACTCCTTGGCCTTCACTTTTTAACCTGTTCCACAGCTGTATATGCTCATGTCTCATTTTCAGTCTGTCTGTCCACGAAGGTATTGTTATGCCAAGGTGTGCACTAAGATAGACATAACACCCACTCGGTCACTCCCATGGAGATGGACATCTTTTAAGACAGGTGAAGCCATCTTGCCATGGCAAGATAAATGTGAGTTAATGTCTGAAAATTTTAGCTCATAAAACATGGGCTATCCGTCTTGGGAAACTGAGGATGTCTGTGCTGCTGTAGCAAAAAACTCAAGACTGTCTAACCTATAAGAAATGGAGATTTATTTCTCCACAAATCTGGAGGTTGGGAAGTTTGAGAGTAAAGTACAACAGGTTCAGTGTGTGATGGGCTTGCTTGGGCAGCAGCAGCACCTCCCAGCAGCACCATCACAGGTGGCAAAGAAGGGGGTGAAGGGGAACAAACACTGTGTCCTCAATGGGGAGTGGAGAAGGTAGGTTCTTCTCTGAGGTACTAGTCACAGGCAAGTCACCTCCTAAAGGCACCTTCTCTTCATAGAACCTCAATGGGAATCAAGTCTCAGACTGAGCTTTTCAGGGAATGCACTAGAACCATAATCATGGCCTTTCCATGCCGATGCTAAGTATCTGGAGAAGTACAGATCTAGAAGGCCTTGGAGCTCAGCCAACAATGTATCGCTTCCCTATTGTTGGCATTTGTTTTTCGTGTACTGTCCTTTGAAGGAAAGAGTGAGTAAGTGACTTCATGCTGAACTGGAATGCACTGGCTCCCTCCAAAGCCAGGGACCTGCCTGGCTAAGACCGATTACCACGCTAACCACCTCAGCCCACAATGCATCCTTCAGTTCAGGGAAGCTTTCGATCTGTGTCCCACATCATTCTTCAGTGTGCTTCTAGCACATTTTACAACTGCCCTGCCTGCCTCTAGCAGCAATCTCTCTTCCATTCCGCCTCCTTCATCTGTATATTGTCCAAAACAGAAACCCAGTTGTCCTAGATTTCTCTATGTGGCTGTGATAAACACTGTGACCAAAAGAGCAACATGGGGAAAACGGTTTTATTCAGCTCACAGATTACAGTCTCGTGAAGGGAAGTCAGAGCAGTAGCTCCAAGCAGGAATCTGGAGGCAAGAACTAAAGCAGAGGCCCTGGAGGATGCTCACTGGCTTGTTTCCACTACGCATGCTCAGCTTGCTTTCTCACACAGCCCAGGACCACCTCCCCAGGGTGGCACTGCCCAGAGTGGGCTGAGCCCACTCACATCAATATCAATAAAGACCGTACCCCACAAACATGCCCTGAGGCCAGGAGACAGTTCTTCAGTTGAGCTTCCCTCTAACTAGGCGTATTGACAGAAGTTCCCGTCTTGCCCAGTCCCACAGCCATTCAGTCCCAAAGAAACACACATGGGCCTACACTAATTATAAACTTGTTAGCCTATTAGCTCAGGTTTCTTGTTAACTAACTCTTACATCTCAAATTAACCCATAATTCTTGTCTGTGATAGCCACGTGGCTTGGTACCTTTGGTCAGTGAGGCATGCTCACCTTGCTTCCTCTGCATCTGGGTGATGACTGCAGACTGAGCCTTTCCTCTTCCCAGAATTCTCCATTCTGGTCACCCCACCTCTACTTCCTGCATGGCTACTGGCCAATCAGTGTTTTATTAGACCTACACAAGTGACAAATCTTTACAGGGTACATGACCATTGTCCCACAGTGTAGGTGTGTCAAGTTGCCCACCAAAATTACCCATCACATCAGATAACCTGTCCTCCTTCCTTGGTGCAAGAAGAGATAGCCAGACACTAGCATGAGGCCTGAATCCTGTTAGATGATAAAGGGCTTGAATTTTGTACATTGGTAGGTAAAACCCACTTCATCTAGGCTCACCATGTGCTCATTCCTTAATTCCGGGCACATTTGGGGTCACTGGCTATCTAAATCTCTAAAAGTGAGACAGATCCTGATGGCCATAAAACCCAGCTCTCCCTGCCTTGCTTGGTAGGATATGGATGAATGTTTAGCTGTCCTTGGTCCTATTGTCAGCTTTGAAATCCAATTGCAGAGAAAAAGAAAAAGAACAACATTTTTCACTCTAAACTTTTATAATTTTATTAAAGATTCCATTTCTAAGGATTCTCTTTTAATGCTAATTGCTTTCAAGGTGTAAATTGAACCTACTTTTGGAACCTTATTCATCAGGCAAAAACTGGGGCTTAATTAACATCTCTGAGTGTTGATGTTTCCAATCAAGATTCTCTGCCTCACTTGGACCCAAGATGTAGTCTCTAAAAAAAATTGCTAGGGTCCAAAGCTCAAAGTGTTTTCTTCCCAGGGCTTTGCATTGTAAACATGTGACAGTAAGTTTGGGGCCAGTCTGAAGTCTCTGCAGAGGCCCGTGTCACCACCTAGAGTCAGTCATCTTCGGCTCCTGTGCCTGCTGCCTCACGGTGACTTCAATAGAGTTACACCTGATTTCTAAATATATAAATGTGCAAAGACAGTTAACTAGGACTTATTTGTGCTTTGGGAATTAAAAAAAAGTAATTAACTGGTATTTTTAACGCATCTGCTCTTTGCAGGATGATCTAGTTAAATGGTTCAGTTATAAGATCAGGGAATTTGGTACTTTTTGAAATAGTCCATCTTAAATGGTTCCAAAGTTATCCTAACGGACTGATCACTCGAGCTTTGCTTCCTGGAGAAGCTAAGAGGGGACAGAGGGACTCTGAGCTACATGTAGAAAAGGCTCAAGGATATGGGCCGCAGAGGATCATCTGGGCTCAAGAAAGTATTTAAAAGATTACTTCAGACTAAGGAATATTTCCTTCCTCTCATGAAAGCAATTATAACATCTAATTTGCAAAGTTTAAGAGATGGAATGGCCCTAATTTCCTTAAATATCAGTTTATCATTCTCTGTTTGAGTCAATTGGTCAACTCACATTGTTCGCTTGGGGGTCAGAAGATCCACACGTCAGGCACGCTGCCCATCAGTCTGTACTATGTATGAGGTGTGTGCCGTGCCAGGCAGGGTAGTACATAGCCATAATCCTAGCACTCTGAAGGCTGAGACAGGAGGAGCTCCAGATTGAGGCGTATCTGTACTACATAGCAGGGTGCTGTCTCAATAAAATAAACCCCATAACAGCCTGGGGTGGGGGATAAAAGTGACAAGTACCCACCCTCCAAGATGGCTGCCGGTGGTCCCACCGGCATTTGCACCTGGTGTGGCCTTTCCCATGGTGTGTTCTTCCCATGGGAAGAACAGAATGTGACAGAAGGAATAGGGTGGCATTTTGAGATCAGACTGTAATGCCCACTACATCCTCTCTTCTCTCCTCTCCCCCTTCCCCTGGCTCATCCGCTCTAGAGGAAATCAGCTGGCAAGAGAGGCCCACTCAAGGAGGGCCTGACACCTGCTGCCTACAGTCACAGAAGAGGACTCCGACTAGACACCAATCAGAGCCTCAGTGGAGATCTTAACTCAGATACCCCTGGATTGGGTTCCTGACCCTAAGACATTGTTTACTCTGACAAAGGCTCATTGTTGTCAGCCGCTGAGAGTGGAAGTGTTGTGTAACACAGGGCATGCAAGTAATTTACAGCATGAAAGAAGATCTGGAGCACAGATGCATAGCGCAGAATTGGACATACTTGTGTGGCCGCTGTACGTCCTTTCTGCCTTCTTATAACCCAGGAGGCGATACCCTCTGATGTCTGCTTTTCCCTTTTCCTAAAAACTGTGCTCAGGCCACAAGCTTCCACACTGCTGTTGAAGATGAGCCTTCTTTTTTTTTTTTTTTTTTTTTTTTTTGGTTTTTCGAGACAGGGTTTCTCTGTGACTTTGGAGCCTGTGCTGGAACTAGCTCTTGGAGACCAGGCTGGTCTTGAACTCACAAAGATCGCCTGCCTCTGCCTCCTGAGTGCTGGGATTAAAGGCGTGCACCACCACCACCCGGCTGAAGATGAGCCTTCTTAGGAACCACTCACTAGCTTGGTTTGCGGGCTCATCCCATTAGAGTTTGTGGGGCTCAAGCCCATTTGGCAGCTTTGGGCCCAACTCCTTAAAACATAGGTCTTTTGCTTTTGTTTGTTGTTTGGTTGGTTGGTTTGGGGCTTGTGTTTGTGTTTTTCTTTTCTTCTTCCTTTCTTTCTTTCTTTTTTTTGGGGGGAAGGGGGACAGAGCTTTTCTGTGTAGCCCTGACCATCCTGGAATTCACTCTACAGGCCAGGGTGACCTTGCCTCTTGGGCACTGGGATTAAAGGCATGCATCACCACCGCCTGGCTTAGAACATAATTCTTTAGAGACGAGAAGAGAAATCCTGAAACACAGCACGTCTCCTATTTCTAAGTACCTTGTGGCTTCTGGACCTCCAACTTTGCATGTGTTTTTATGAGAATTTCGCTGCCATGACCCGATCACCTCCCAAAGACCCCATCTTCTAATAGAAGTCACCTGGAAGTCAGGATTTCAACACATGGACACACAAATGTTCAGATCGCAGCATGGACTAAGACTCAGACACACACACACACACAGACACAGACACAGACACACACACACACAAAAGAGATCCTTGCTTCACACCCTCCTCGCAAGACAGAGGTCAGCTTTACAAACAGTGAAGCTAGGGTGGTTCCAGAGAGCAAGCACCACTGCTCTGACCCCTTCCCAGGCACCCATTAATGTATGAAATTAAGCAAGTCTCCCAGTCTTCCAAGCCTTGGGTATGCATCCTTTATGCCATGAACTAAACTAGCTATGCTCTTGAAGCCTAAAGAACCATGAGGACCAGTGTTTATGATAGCAGAATAATCAGTAAAGAGGCAGAATGAGGCTGAGACCTCCACCCACTCTCATCATACCCCTGGACTGAGGAAGGGGACCCGTGGAGAGCTGACTAAACAAGGATAGTCAGTATAAGGTAGGCTACCATCAGGTTACTTGAGACCTGAATGGCCAGAGGAAGGGATGGGGGGACTTTCTCTCTGATGATGTTCCTTCTGGGTCTCTCCATTGGCCCCTCGCCCTCTCAGATGAACAGTTTCTTACCAACCATGTTTTTGTAAGGGGAGGGGCTCCATACAAACATTAGCAGTCCCCCTTCTCCCTGAAATTTGAAGCTGGGGTTCAGTCAAATCCGAGGTGAGCTGTTCTCTGCAAGAGCCCCCTGGGAGTCGCTGGTGGGTTAGACAACAGAAGGGATTATCATTGAAATCAAATTTCGACAGAGGTGGTACCGTGCTTCATTCCACTCTGATGAAATGTGTCATTAAATATAGAAATAGATCACACACCTTCCCACTGAGGTCCTCTGGAACTGAGTATCTAGGTGAGAAGCTGAGCATCTGTGAGAGCTCACGGAGTTGTGAGGGGGGAGAAAAGCTCCCTCACTAGGGATGTGCTTAACTAGACTTATAAATAGCCCTATCATAGCTTGTTTGATTAATTTGGGGGATAAAAAGCAAAAGTGTTTTGCCAATTCATCAGATTTTGTGTTTTCAAAGCAGTTCCTAATGTAAATATTAGCATCCAAAATGAGCAAATGGTCTCTGGTAATTAAATGCCCTAATTTACAGGTTCCATTAGCAGCGAACAAAGATAATTTCCCCCTTAAATTAACTTTTCTCCCCTTGTACCTTACCCTGTCTTAACTTGCTATCAGGCATCGGTGGATGTGCTTGCTGAGGGACTGAGTGGGTGTTGCTCTCTCGTGCTGACTGCAGGGGAAGGAGTTAGTAGTCCTTGAAGATGGAGCTCAGAAGAGCAGAGCCAGAACCCTGCCCAGGAGAGGTGGCCCTCCAATGGGGTAGCGGGACAAGCAAAATGCGAACTGTGATAGCTATGGGGCCAATGACCTGCTGTGAAGGTCAGGAGCTCTCCTAGGGTCTGTGTGAGATGCCTATCCTGTCCCCATCCCGAGACCAGGGAACATCCCTGAGAAATCTCAGGTGGAGGTGTCTAACATCCTGGGCCCAGAGGTCAGAGTTTGCGAGCCTCTCCCTTACACTACCTCTTATCCTGTAAAGTGCCTTACACTACCTCTTATTCCTCTAAAGTGCCATGAGTTATGTCCTATTGTGCAAACTCAGATGAGACTAGCCTCCATGACATACTGGCTGGTGACACTGAGGGCAAGCCCTGACATATCCACATTCTCATGGGGACCTATAGAATCCTAAAGCCAACACCAGACAAACACATCAAAGTTAGGTGAGCACCCATCCCCTGCCATGTGCTGGGACAGATATTTGGACAGATAGGCAAAGACTCACCCATTGGTTCACACCTGATTTATTCTGCTTTATTTATTCACATGGCAGCCCTGCACCTCCTGCTGTCTCTTCACAGCACTGAGACCAGGAGAGGGGAGGGGGCACCGCTGTGTAGTTAGAGGGAGTGTCTAAATAACCCCAACAGTAAGCTCTTGTTTAAATCTGCACTCTGGACATCTGCTGGCCTCGCCTACCAAGGTGGTGGCGAAAAGCTCAACCCCTGAAGACAATCATTCCTCTACCAGGAATACCCTAGCTAGACCATGGCTTTTCAGGTTGGGAAAGACCTGAAGAGCTCCCCTAGGCCAGCCCTGTGTCATATGGAGCAAGATAGATAAGAGTGTGTGAAGACCTGGCTGGGGTACCAGGAGGAACATTGGTGGGACTTACGAACGTGCTTGGTGACTGGGCTCTTTGCTCTTTAGTAACCATTCTCCAGCCCTGAGATGTACACAGAGGTATAGTAAGAGGCACAGAGGGCTGTGTCTCGCTGAGGCTAGTTTATACCTGAAATAACCACACAAAAATTATATTAATTTAAATACTGCCTAGCCCTTTCCTTGGCTAACTCTCACATCTTGCTTCAACCCATTCTTAATAGTCTGTAAGTCACCACGAGGTAGTGGCTTACTGGGAAGATTCTAACCAAAGTCCATCTTGGGCTGGAGGAACATGGCATCTGCCACACTTCCTTTCTTCCCAGAACTCTGTTCTGCCTACTCCACCCACCTAAGGGCTGCCCTGTCAAAAAGCCAAGGCAGTCTCTTTATTCAACCAATGAAAGCAACATAAATACAGAAGGACCCTCCTACACCACAGAGGAAAGACTTCCTTCCCACTATTTTCCCAGCACATGGATAGAGGGGAAAAATCACAGATAGTAGCTCTGAGGAGGAACTGGCTATGATAGGGTAGAGAGGGGTGGGAAAGAGCCACCAGAGCCCGTGGCCTGGGATCTCGGTGTCATAGCCTCAGCTGAAAGGGAAAGGAGCATCATGAACTGGGCAGGCACTCACAAGTAAGAAGCTACTGTATGCCAAAGTAGTTCTAAGGGTGGGGGCGTGAACAGTGTAAGCACACAGCTTGTCCTCAGGGCACTGACATGGCAGTCCTTGGAGAGCCAGAAAGGGGTGAGTCACCTGACCATGGTAGATCAGAAGAGGGTGCTGGCAGGAGGAAACTCTTTGGGGTTAGCCAAGCAGGTGTATTGGTCAGAACAGACTCTGCCATGCTGGAATAAAAAACGAACCCAGACTCTCTGTGCCACATTGTAGTAACAATTTATATCCCATTGGTTTTGAGCTTGTTTGGCCTGGGCCAGCAGCTGGTGGCATCTTTGCTTGGAACATCTTGATGGGCACAAGAAAAGAGAAAGGAGAAATGCATACCATCAAGCTTCAGGCTGGACATTGTCCTTGTCACGTCTTATTGGGTGAGTTCCATACTGAGTGACATTTACATGACCAAAACAAGCCACACTCCCACGCAGGAGGTACAAGCCTCCTCCAAGGACAGAACATATTTGTGAATAACAGTACGATCCCTATAGCAGGAGAGCTTCCTGGAGGAGGACCACACGGCACGGGTCTCTGGAGACAAAGACAATCAGAAGAACGTGCTCATCCAGGGAGACTGCACGTTCTAAAGATGGAAAGCGTCAGCTTCAGAGGTGACACTGGATGAAGCTGGTTCCACCTCAGTTTTCTCCTCTGTTATTTGGGTTTGCTAATAAAATATATTTGGTCGACTTGCTGTGAAGCTAAAGATAGCCACACGCATAGCTGCTTTGGAATGGGGAAAAGAACATAGTAAAAAAAAATCAATAAAAACATGCCATATAAATTCTAGCTTTTGCTGTTATTTTAGATGTCATGTAAGCCCAAAGCAATAAATATCCCAGGTTTATCTGGAGAAAGCGCTGTAGAGGGTATTCTAACGGATGCCAAAGAACTCCGGTAGATGAGATGAGAAGATCAGACATCAAATAAAGCAGAGCCAATTAAGGAGACTATGGGGCCCTTGCAGGGGCTTTAGGCTCAACTGACCCTCTTCAGCCCCAACATCACAAGCTTCTTTTTTTAAAAAATATTTATTTATTATGTATACTATATTCCGTCTGTGTGTATGTCTGCAGGACAGAAGAGGGCACCAGACCTCATTACAGATGGTTGTGAGCCACCATGTGGTTGCCGGGAATTGAACTCAGGACCTTTGGAAGAGCAGGCAATGCTCTTAACCGCTGAGCCATCTCTCCAGCCCCCATCACAAGCTTCTTATTTCCCATGAAACCTGGTTTTCATCAACAGCTCCAGAGGACAAACAGTCTGAGTGAGCCCCAGCCCTGACTCTGCTCACTGGAGCCAGAGGAGCTAGACTGTATCCGATTAGTTTGCGATAATATTACATAGCTTATAAATCTTTTAATCTATTTAATAAGAAGAAGTTAAAATGTACACACAACTAACCAGATAACAATGGCCCCAATTTGTGTTTTGTCTTACTGGGGACTAACATTCATGTCTACATGAGGATGGCATGTAATTAACATGTCATAATCAAAATGACTAAGTTTGACACATTATAATCACTGCATGGAGATTATAGCATAGCCAGGGGCAATCCACAGAGCCTATCTTAATATCATTTGCATAATGAAAGCATGGTGGCAGTAATAGCTTTTTTCTCTTGTTATCATAATTTCACCCAGGGCTGCAAGGGGCTCCCGCACTGTCAGATGTTGCCTGTTAAAAGTCATCGTGACTTGGAGAAGGCAGCAGAGTGACCCAGAGCCCTCCCCTTGGAACAATAGCTCTACGGCAGACCCCTGACGAACAGAGTGGGGCGGTGGAAGGACTGGCCTGCAGAAGAATCTCCTGTAGGCACATACCCAGCAGGCACCAGGACAGTCTGCCTGCTCTAGGCCTCTGACTCGCAATAGACAAGAGATTGCCTTCTGATAGTAGCTGCAACTCCTTTTAGCCCCTCCCCACATGTGACCAGATAGGAATACACACCTAAAGATACCCCTGACAATTAAATGGGCTTCTTGTCTATCAACAACCATGATGCTGACCATGATGTCAATCAAACCTAGCAAACCAGTCATTCTATCAGCTTTTCATGGCCACAGACCACGTCCCCAGCTTCAGCGAGTGCCTCCTTAAGGCAGAGGCAGTGTCAGAGAACACCCATCACACAGAGCCTCCTTTCCTCCTGATTCATTCCACATCTATTGAAAACTGTCTTCCCTGTAGCTCGATATGGGCCTGCCCCTCCATCCCAGCCAGGCCCCACTTTACCATCCCATTCTTACCTCTCCTTCCTCTGTTCTAGCTCATTCTCTGGGCTCTCAGAACCTCAGCTAGAGACACACCTACATATATGGTCGGTTACATGTAGGTTATGATTATACCTATATCCCCAAAGCACCGTGTATAATTGTGTCAATTAATACTTAAGTAGGTACAGGGGAGGTGGTACTAGGAGTGATATACCAACATACTTAAAGAATAAAAATATGCACACTCGCCGGGCGGTGGTGGCTCACTCCTTTAATCCCAGCACTCGGGAGGCAGAGGCAGGAGGATCTCTGAGAGTTCAAGACCAGCCTGGTCTACAAGAGCTAGTTCCAGCGCAGGCTCCAAAGCCACAGAGAAACCCTGTCTCGAAAAACCAAAAAAAAAAAAAATGCACACTCCTGACCAATGAAAATGAGAAACAAGAACTCCAGTGGAGAAACAGATCAGACATCACCTGAGCCAAGTGACCAAGTGACAAACCCTGTCAATACCACACATCCCTGGCAGGATTAAAATGATGCAGGAGCTAATGTGAACAGAAAAGCCATTTGTGGGAAAACTGAGGAATCCAAATAAAGCCCATTATTTGGCTAACATTCTTGTGCAAACGTTAACCTCTCAGTTCGGATAAAAGCGGCTGCGGCTGCTGGGTGTTAACACAGATAAAACTGGATGAAAGCTAACACAGGTAAGATGGAGAAAAGAATGGTCAAGGAATCCAGTGTGAGTAGACATCTTTGTTCCCAGGGACAGTCCCCATGGTTCGACTAATTCTGCCAACCCAGCAATGACCCTTTTACTTCAAGCCATAACTCCATTTCGGGTTACACAGGAGAGAGTAGGAAGGAGAATGTGTATCCAGGAACCTAAAGACATACCTCATTCCGTGGGAGCCTATCAACCAAACGACCTTGTTTTCCATCTCAAATGTGATATCATACAGAAACAAATGAAAGTAAATTAATAGTGATTAAAATGCATAAGAAGAAGTAACATTCCACAAGACCCCACAATAGAGATGAAGGAACCTGTGACCTCATAGATCCATTCCTTCGTTCGTATATGAAGAAATACGGGCTTAGTGAGCACAAACAATTTGCCTGGACTCTCACAGCAGGGTGGTAGAGAGAGGGAACCAGGACCCAGCTCTTCAAACTTTCAGCCAGGATGCTGGAGTAAAATCATAGTTGCTCATGTCCAAAGGGTGCAGCTATCTGGCTTTAGAGACAAAATGACAATTCACATGTCAAAATAAAAGCCAGGAACTCTGGCTAGTCACTTCTTCCATACTCAATGTGGCTTCTCTTGGCATTGATGGGCTCTCCGATGGGCTCTGATTTCCCAGGAATGTGCAAGTTGCTCCTCCCTGCCCAGAGATGCACTTTCTGGACACATTCTCTGGATGTGGCTGGATGCTAGTCACAGGGCCCCAAAGCTGAGAGCTTTGTTGCCAAGTCAGGCTTGTTTCACCCCGCCACATCCCCTCCCTTATTTGGAGGGCTTGTCATTCACTGTTGACTGCCAGTCATCAGGGTCCTGGGCAGGAAATGAGGCCAAGGAACTTGGGCACAGAGCCCCCTGCTTCGAGGGAACTGCTGACTCACAGCCAATGCATTTTAACACAGGGAAACTCCCAGGAAAGCCAGAGGGCTGTGCCTGAGTTCCCAGAAGCTGAGCTTTCTGTTCTTCTTTGGGCCAAGAATTAATGCCATTGTTTTCTCCTAGGCCAGGAAACAGTGCGTGCTCTCTCTGTCTCTCCCTCTCCTATAAGATGGAATCCCGCACATGGGGGGCCACAGCTGACATCTCACAAGCATCTCCACACTTAGGGACACTCAGAGTTAGTGGCATTGTTTGGAAGTTGTAAAAGGCTGCTCTTTCACCAGCAAGGACATCGCCTACCATATCTCCTTCCCTCAAACCTGGATTCTTCTGTTAATTGTGAGCTCCTTTGGTTTCAGAAGAATTCTAGCTTTTGTTTTTTGTTTTTGGTTTTGGTTTTTTGTTTGTTTGTTTGTTTTTGACTCTCATTGCTACTCTTGGCCACAAGGGACAGAATCCATACACACTTCTCTAAGCAAAATGAGGAAGTCGATGGTTTAACTCTCAATGCACAGCCTGAGAGGCCAGCACAGTAGTGTAAACCCTGAATCCAAAGACCAGAGAACTTGGCATTCTGATGTTCAGGGCAGGAAAGGAGTGTCCCAGCTCCAGAAGAGAGGTCTTTTGCTCCATCCTCCCCCAAGTCATTCCCTCCCATCCCCCCAAATAGCAACCACTCATGCTGAGGAAAGACCTTCCCCATCCAGCCCACTCATTGGTTAGTCTCTGTGCCCTCACAGCACATCTGAAAACCACACTTTCCTGGCTCTCTAGGCATCTTTTAACCCAGACAAGTAAAAAATTAACCACCACACATGTTAAAGTTCCATTTTGGGCTACGTTCTTTGGGATAGGTAAGTTGATCCAAATGCTTGGGCACAGTGGCACTAAAATATTTTCAATCTAGCTAATTTATTCTCTCTATTTTCAGAGTGCAGCTATCAGAAACTGTTTGCCCAGCTGAGTTCATTTGTGTTTGCTATTTTCTGTTTTTTAAATTTCAATTCTATTTTATGTCTCTTGGTGTTTGTATGTGCATCATTTGCATGTCTGGAGATGCTAGAGGCCAGCAGAGGGCATCTGATCTGGAACTGGAGTTACAGATGGTTGTGAGCTGCCATGAGGGGACTGGGGATTAAACCCAGACCCTTTGGAAGAGCAACCAGTGCTCTTAACCATTGAGCCATCTCTCCAACCCTTATGTTATCTTCTGTACAACTTTCCCAAGTCTTCAGTTCCCAGGTAGCTATTTGAATAAGGTGGAGAACTAGCTGGGCATGGTAACATACACCTTTTGTCCTGACACTCAAGAAGCAGAGACACACAGGTCTCATAACCTGGTCTACACAGTGAGTGTAGATCTTATAACCCAGTTAAAACAAAGCAAACCAAAACAAAATAATGGAGAAGTAAAATGATGGAAAAGAGGTGAAATGTGGTTATTATTATAAAGTTGTTCATGATGTTATCTTCTTTTAATGTCAATTTTTTTCTAAAATGTTTGTGTCTATATCTAGTGCTCTCTGAGTTCATGCAATGTGTCACCTTGGCTAGGCTATTGCATCGAGCTCTTCTGTCCAATGTGTCCAGATGCTGCTCTGATGGTCATTTTCAGATGTGGTTAACGTTTTTAGCACAATAGACTCTAAGCAAACAAATTCTCCTCCATTATGTAAAGAAGTCTTATACAATTAGCTTCAGGCTCCCAGAGAAAACACTGAGTTCCCCAGAAGGAAGAAACCATGTCCCTAGTTTACCCTAAAATATCAATCGGCTTCTACTAGAATTTTTAGTATGTTAGCCGGGTTTCATATTTTAGACCTGCTAATCTCTAAAATAACATAAGCCAATTTCTCAAAATCTCCCTATAAACGATGTAAGGAAAGGGTAAGAACTAGGTAGATAGTAGCTACATAGGTAGACAGAGTAAGTAAGTAAGTGAGTTAGGCTCTGCGTATAAAACGTCCCCACCCCGCAGACTCCGCCCCATTAGATTTTATTATTACAGCTTGCAGAGCTCACGGCTTAGACTGATGGTTCATGTGAAGACTCTGGTAGTGTGCCCAGGGCCTCCTAGCTCTGTGAAAGCTAGCCTGTAGGAATGAAGCTTCCAAGGTGGTAACAGTCTGATTTCTCCATGACCTATCACTCAAGTGTGCGATACCTTCAGCAACAGAGTCTTACCATCAAATTCTAGAGGTCACCAAGAGCAATAGAAATAGCCTGTAATGCTTGCGAGGGTCTATGGGACCCCAATGACCAACAATTTGAAAAGAGGTAACTCACACTTGACATTTAGCTTCTTATATAATAAACAGCACTATCTGAGGGAGACATTGTCCCTTCCTCATTACAGGCTAACACCATTAAATGCATGCGTGTGTGCACCTGCATGCAGTATGTGCACATGTGTGCACACACACACGCGCGGAGAGGGGAGGCAGTATATTTCCATGTGGTCATTTCATAGGTCTTTAGTGTTAATTCTCCCTCGTCATAGTCCCTCCTATACTCTGCCCTCCCACCCCTTATCCCATTCAACCCTTCCCATTCCATTATCCCTCTTCCTCCTTCTGTCTACCTGCATTCTAGTCCCCATTCCTTAAAATCCACTGCAGTGGCCTCTTATCCTTCCCTGCCTTGTATGGGTACGCCAATAAAACATACAAATCTCAAGGTTCGAAGTTGGCATCCACACATAAATGAGAAGCACACATGTGCGCCATTTGTCTTCCTGGGTTTAGGTTACTTTACTCAAAATGATCGTTATTTCAAAAGACCCAGGACACCCCAAACAAACCTGAACAATAAAAAAACTCTCAGAGCTGCATTACTGATTTCAAGTGATACCATAAAACTATAGAAATAAAAACAGTATGGTACTGGCATAAATACAGATGCATTGGTTGATAGAATAGAATTGAGGACCAGATAAAAGCCATCCTTCTTATAGCCAAGAGATGGCATCTTCCACAAATGGCGTTGGTCCAACTGGATAGCTACATTCTGAAGACTGATACTAGAGCCTTATCTCTCACCCTGCACAAACCTCGACTCCCAATAGATCAAGGGCATCACCAGTCCTGGCCACCCCTCTCAGGGAAACTATAGCTGAGCGTATTGACACTTCTGATGATGCAGAGTATATGCAGATCTGGAGGAAACAGAATGGCTGGAGCCTAGACTGCCCCACCATTCCACCACTATAGTGGAAGAACTCGGAGGAAAGAAGATGGCGAAATAAAAGCTTGGCCCAGGAAGAGCCTCGTCCATGAGCCGGGAGTGCAGAGGGAAGAGAGAAGGGCATACGTAGCGGAGCTGTCATGTTAGGCTGTTCCCTCACTTTCATGGACTGGAGGCAGGAAAATGAGCTGGGAATCCTGTACCAAATACAGCCTCTGAGAGCAATTATGCTGGCTAGGCTCAGAGAGAATTCACCTAGTCTTACTTTGAGTCTTCAGCCTTGCCCTAAGCCAGCTGAGCTAGGTGGGTGATGGTTGCCTTTAGGAATGACCCAGTCAAGATCTTGTCCAGCCTAAACTCAAACAGAGCCACATCCTGAAGACCACATTTTTATCTGAGGAAACACACCTTGGTTTTGAAGTCAGAGGCAGCTTTGGCATCTACTCTATGGGATGTACCTAATGAATGACCAGCCAGGCCTGACAGAAACCATCTGAGTCCTGCCACTCCTTCCCACATCTGTCCTCTGCCCTGGCTCCTGGCTCTCAAATAAGAGTGAGGCACTGACTGACTACCCCATGGACAATCTTCATCATTTTAACCACTCTGGGTGGTTCATAGGAATGCCTCTGAGGAGAATTCCAGCCTCATGTCCTCATGTCCAGGACAGTCACACTGACTTAGCCACAGCCAAGAACAGCTTATTCAATGGCAGGTACCACATGTAAGGAAATCACTGCTAGCATTCACTTTACAGGCACACAGGGCTCCAAATACTGATTTCAGGGAGAAGAGGAAACCCCCAGAACTGGCACCCGAGAAGCCCAGAGGTACAAACACTCACGGGCAAAGCAATGGAGCAAGACAGCCTTCCCAGGAGCAAAGTGTAACTTTGGACACATTCAGGGTTTCCTTATGGAATTGGATTCCTTATCAATATTTTTAAAGAAGGAAACTTCACAAGAAAACCTAAGGTTTTTTTTTCCTTTTCAAAAAAAAACAAAAACAAACAAAACAAAACAAAAAACAAGTCAGGATCCCTGCATGGTAACAATATATCTGTACTGAGGAGTGGTTGGCCCTAACCAATTGCTGCCAAGCCTTCAGGCATTCTCAGGACCTTCTGGACCTTACTGGCTTCGTCCAGTCTGTCCCTCTTCTCTATCCCTTCTATCAGAAGTTCAAAGGCTTGCACAAGCCAAGAGGGGCTACTCACCCAGGCAATGTTAAAGACAAGAGGAACTGTGAAAGCTTAAGTGTCTGTGGGACTGGTGGACTCTTCCTCAGAGATGCTCAAAGAGTGGACCAGGGCTGGGAGAAAAGATACAGAGAGAGGAAAATGAGGTGACAGCCATGGGGAAAACTTTAATAACATAAGTATTATTGTAAGAGGATTTTGTAGAGTTCTGCAGTCTGGTATATGATGCAACCAGTTTCCATTTTATTAAAATAAAGAGAGATGGAAGAAGGGAGGGGGCAGGGAGGAAGGCCTTGCCTAACAAGCCGCATGGCTCTTCAGCGCTCTGCTCTGCGGCTGTGTGGGGCAGAACAGAAGAGCCTTTGTGTATGAGTGCCATCACGGCGAGGATTGAAATCCTAGTAGTGTCCAGTTCTGCACCTCTCTCTTCACTCACATCACACCCAAACCTCATGCCCCTCCTCCTCATGCCCCCCAAGCAGCTCCTCCCTGGTCCAGTGCCTGGCATACAGCAGGCACTCAGCATACAAGCTGATCAACCAGCAAGCAGAGGTGAAGTGGACCGCCTAGCGCCTCCAGCCCATAATCCCTCTAGCCTCATGATGACCCCAAGCCTCCACTCCAAGACCCATCTTTGAGTTCTCCAGGTCAGTGGAAAGCTAGAGCAGGGTGTCCCCTTCATTTGAGCAGCCTGCTTTATCCTCTGTATTCCCCTTGACTTTACATCTTTATCCCAAAGATGAGGATGACCACGGGAAGCCCTCTAAGGACCATGTAGTTCATCTCCCCAACAGCCAGCAGTCCTTCCCACTCATACCAAGTAAAACTGTGAGACTAAGAACTTCCTGACCTTTGGCTGAAGGGGAAAGAAAGACCTAGTGGTAGGTATTTAGGGTCAATCTCCCAGACTACATGGAAGTTTTCAGGGTCCCAATCAAGCCTCTGCTTCTCCATGACCTGTAGAGCCTTGAACAGTAGAGAACTCAGGAGTCAGGAAGTCTGGAATCCTCTGCTCCACTCCCAGCTTTGCCCCACAGCAAACTGCCCCCAGAGACACCACCCACCAGCAAGCGCCAGTAGGGGAATCCATTTCAAACAATCCAAGTGATGGGCGAATGCTGTCCCTGCTGCTGCCCTGCTGTGGATGCTGACCAAGACAAGTGGACCCGTATGTGTGCGCATGAGCTCACGTGCACCACCGATGCTGATTAAAGGTTTATGAGAAGAAGAAAATCGGATAGGATTTGGGCAGAATCCGACCAAGTTTTCCATCCCTAAGCCGTTAAGTCCTGACAAGCCCTTATTTCTGCCTTGGTGTAGAAAGGAGCCTAGGTTGGGGAATGTAAATGACAGAGCCCAGAATGCTTGAGATGATTATCAGACTTATGTAAGATGTATTCTGCTCTTATCTAAAAAAGATCACCGCGTGCACACACACATGCACACACACACACATGCACATACACAAACACACACATGCACGCGCATACACACATACACACATGCACGCACACACACATACGCACACATGCACACACACACACGCACACACATGCATACGCACAAGCATACCATTCCTAGCACATACCTCTTATCAACAATCTCACCCTCCAACAAGGCTCATAGGAAAGCAGGCACTGGTAGAGCTCCACACTGGGGCAGGTGAACAGAACATTCCAAAAGTTTCCATAAGTCTCAGTGGAAGTATGAATCTACCATTTAAACCTGGACTGTCTTCCCGGAGCATGAATTCCACCCAAAGACTGACACGGAAAAAGAGACCATGACAGGAAGGCAGGCGAAATCATTTTCCTACAATGTCCAAGTGGAGTCCTCGGGTGGAAAGAATGCGATACCGCTTCCTGTGAGTTGAGGGGAAAAAAGACTTCAAACCTGGGAGCATTTTTGCTTTCTACCCCCAGATCTGAAGGACACAATTTCAGAGAATTCAAGTCTATGCTACAGAAGTTTGTCTCTAACCCCTGCTTTCCTTCATCTTAAGCCAGAAGGGTGAGGTGAATGTGGATCGAACCCCCAGCCCATTTGGGCAAGATGCCAATGAAAACAGACACTTGGCCATGCTGCGGTGTCTTCAGCTACACCAAATAAATCTGAGGAGAAAATTTAACCCTTTCCTTAAAACTGTATAAAGAAAAGAAAGTCTTTGGAGATTCCCAGAGGAGTGTGGCTGTTTCACAAACAAAGTTTGATTAGAAATTATAAGAAGCTGGAGGTAGCTTTGAAACCCACGGAGGTGGTCAGATAACTCCAGGAATTTAATCAGGCTTAGCAAGGTAGTGATAGGAAAATGCGAATGGGGGGTGGGGGGCGGCTGGGTCAGCAGAGGAAAACCCGGAGGCGGAATCAATTTCCTCTCTGAGATTAAAGCTGCAGTCTCTCTAGGTTGGAGGCTGATGCATAAAGTCAAAGGCTCCAGAAGTTCTTGGGAAATGACAGGTCAGCCTGTCACTACATGGTCCAGAGGCGACTTCAGAGTCCGGTTGCTACCCTCCTCTGCGGTGATTACTTGAACAGTCGCTTTCTGGTTGCACCACGTAAACCCATTAATATGTATCCGTTCTATCAGTTGTTCCTCCAAAGACCCTTGAGAATCAGTGCACACACATGCATACACACATGCACATACACATGCATATACGTGCATATACACACATGCATACGCACACATGCATACACACACACACACTGTGTGTGCACAGCATTCACACCCAGTGTTGTCTCTGACTGTCCTCTAAGGAGAGGGCCCTCTGGGTTCTAGATACTGTTATGTTTAGATATGAAGCATCCCCATAAGGGCTCTAATGTTAGCGGGTTTGTTGCTACCTGATGGGCGTGAGTGAACCACCTGAGCTCTGGCTTCACCTGTGGAGACTCACCTTCCAGCAGAGTCCTCATTTCATTGCATTATCGGGAGGTGGTGGAAAAGTTCCAGAAGTTCAGCCTAGTTGGAGGAAGTAGATCAGCATGTCTCTGACTCCTTCCTCTCTGCCTCTCCACTTCCCGGCCTCTGTGAGGGGATAAACTGCTCTCTGCAACAGACCCTTCTGCCATATCCTGCCTCACCACGGGACCCCAGCAACAGAGCCAGCCGACCAGAGGCGAGAATGTTTAAACTTCTTCCCCTTTGCTGCCGCTGAGACCCTTCTGTCAATAAAAGGAAAAAGAAAGAAAACGCCAAGGGTTTCCTGCCAGCCAGGAAAGAACACATTCAGAAGGACAAAACGGTTTTGTAGAGGAGGCATCTTGAGAAAAATGATGGGCCACTGACACAAAGGGTAAAATATAGCCTCTGCAGCAAGGTGTCCCAGAGGTCACTGCCACACTCACAGCAGAGTCACACACAGGCCGGTGTCACTTGGATATTAATTTGAAGGTTGTTAGTTTTTTATTTTAGTTGTGTCTTACCTGTAAATTTAAATTTCTACTTAAACAAAATGAAATAAAATTTCTTTTATATCTGTCCATATATAAATTAAAATGAAATAATGTTATGACTTGGGGCAGGAGCATTTGGAACTACTTCATTAGAAATAGGTTTATCTATTATTTAAGTTAGAACGTGACTGGCTTATTCTGTGATCCACAGACTTCCATCTCTCCGTGCTCACCCCTTGGTGTAGGAGGAGTCTTCTGTATTTCTGTGCTTTCATTGGTTAATAAAGAAGCTGCCTTCGCCTTTAGATAGGGCAGGACTTAGATAGGCGGGGAAAGGAGAACAGGATGCTGGGAAGAAGACTAAGTCAGGGAGAGAGCTGCCATGAAGCCACCAGGGTCAGACATGCTGTGTCTTCCCGGTAAGCCCACTACCTTGTGGTGACTTACAGACTATTTAAGAATGGGTTGAAATAAGATGCAAGAGTTAGCCAAGCAAAGGCTAGAGATAATGGGCCAGGCAGTAATTTAATTAATACAATTTTCATGTGGTTATTTCGGACATAAGCTAGCTGGCAGCCGAGAGCCGGGCGGGAAGGAACAAAAGGGCCCGCATTCCTCTCAGGTGAACACAGCCACCCCCTTTTACAACAACCCCTCAACTCCTACCACGACAAGGCAAATCCACATGCCCACGTGTGGTCTGACTCCTGTGTTGACGGCTTCGTGGATTCGACCTTGAGGAAGTCATTGAACCATAGGGCTCTAACCTAGTCAGTGTCTTATTGGTGGATTCATACTTTGATAGCACTATTGGAATGTTGTAGAAACTGTGAGATTAGAGAAAGGAAAACACTTGGGATGTGCTCTTAAAAAGCCCATCTTGTCCCTAGTCCCGTCATCTGCCTGTTTCTGGCTGCCACACGGTGAACAGCTTTCCACTCCAGCCATGACTCTCCGCCTCCTCACGGGCCCAGAAACACAGAGCCACGTGACCGCGGGCTGAAGCCACTGATGGTGCAAGCCAAAGGAATCTTGCCTTGTTCCAGTTGTGTGTTGTCGTCTCTTTGCTCACAGTAACAGAGAAGCTAACCGAAGCAGCTTGTTCCGTTGCAGCTGCCCAAACACACTGGGTCTTCCACTCCGAAAGTGGAACAAGAACGGCATTCACTAAGCGAAATGCAGAGGCACCAAACAGCTAAGGGATCCAACTAAGCAATATTTAATGCGACATTTTTAAAAGTGAAAATGAAACTTTATCATCTGTGGTGAGCAGAATATTAAAGAAAGGGGAAGGTTAGGAAGATCCGAGCTTTGTGTGACACCCTATCACTGCTTGTAATTTTCTCCCTAGCCGCATCAGGCTAGCACAGTCCCTGCCCTGGTCAGTCCCTGCCCCAGTCAGTCATCGCTTGCTTAGTGGCCTTGGAAGAGGCCTTTTGCTCCTTTGCTCCTTCTGTTCTTCATCTGAATATAGAAGTAACAGTCTCAGGTGTGGGTCTGAGAATTGAGACGATAATGACTACATAGTGACTGATGTGGTACTTGCCACTCAATGTCTTTATCGTTGGACACTAGTGTGTCTACCCTGGCATTACCCTGTCTATGAACATCTCCACAAAATCCCAGGAGAGTTCACCTCTCAACCTGACATTATACAATGCACCCACCTCAGTTTCAGGGAGAAAAAAATTACTTCCTATTTTAGAACTGTTGCTATTTTTCCGAGTGTCTATAAACACTAGACAGAGCTCAGGTCTGCTTTTGTCTCAACCGGCTTCTGACATACAGTAGATACTGAATAAATATTTATCAAGTTAGCCAGCTAATTAAATGAGACTTAGTCCAAGAATGTACTAATCCACCAAACAGTGTCTATCACACACTAGGACCAATGCATATCCACTGGCAGACTTCACAGATATTTACTCAGCGCTAACCACAATCAAGCATCGTGTCTGGAACTGAGGCTAGAGCGGGGAATAAAATAAACACAGCCCTGTTCCCTATGGCATAGCAATCTCCCAAAGGAGATGGACAATTAAAAGCAATTACAGTAAAATGGCAAAGGGTGCTGAGGGAGCTGGAAGGAGCTGGAAGGAGCTGGCTGTGATGGAGCATCAAAGGGGAAGCAGATACCCAGGAAAGCTGGGGCTGGGGGAATATCAAAGCCAGGTGGCAAAAGACCTTGTGAGCTTGCTAGGGAGGCTGACTTGTTCCACAGGTGATGGAGGGCCACTGAGTGTGTTTTCGTCCAAATGGAAAAAATTCCAGCCCCACACAGCAAAAAGAATTACCGGTACTAGCAATGGAAGACAGGGACATGAGTTGCTTTAAGAAAGATGCAGTGGGGCTGGAGAGATAGTTCAGTGGTTAAGAGAACTGAGTTCTGGAGGTCCTGAGTTCAATTCCCAGCAACCACATGATGGCTCACACTCATCTATAATGAGATAATGAGGTCTGGTGCCCAGAACACTATATATACATAATAAATAAATAAATAAATGGCACAGTGTTCAGGTCTCAGACCAAGCTGCTGGAATCTGGTCTTGCCATCTTGCCATCTCAGCTCAGCATCCCTCCTCCTGGAGTCCGTTTCCCTCCTCAGTTACACACGGATGCCATACCTGCTCCTGCCACGTAGCTGCTCAGGTTCAAGGCCAACAATCCTGTCTCAGGTAGCTCAAGCTGAAGCCCCAGGCATGGTTTGATTTGATGTCTTACCTAATCAAGCACCAGGAGCGTGAAAGTAGGTGACTCATTTAATCAAGGTTCCATGGAAACCCCCAAACAACCCAGGCTATTGGTACTCTCAACAAATGACAGTAAGGCCCTATTGCTGAAGACAACACTTGCACAACTCATTGGGCATGGAGAAGTTGAGTTGGTGTCTACTTAGAGCCTTCACCCCTATGGACTATAGTACTCATGGTACTGGAAGGGATTCTGCATGCTACCAAAAGGAGAAATGTAAACACCAACCCAGCTACAAACCCTTCGCTCTATAAGAGTGACCTGCCTGCAGGATACTCTGGGACAATCGTGCCACAAAGCTTATAGGAGCACCCAACCAATATCTGAGTTAAGGCCTACTCTGTGAGATGGAATACACACACAGTGCCTCTGCATGGCCAAGAACCTGAGACTAGAAAGGCCAGGGACTTAGGGGAAAACCAAATACGACCATTCTACTGAAGGAGTATATCAATAAAATGACTCCTAATGACAACTGCTATACTCATAAATCAGTGTCTTGCTCAGCCATCACTAAAGAAGCTTCCTCCTGCAGCAGACGGAAACAAATACAGAGACCCACAGCCAGAAAGTAGGCAGTGTGAGAGACTTTGAAACACAAGGCCTAAAAGGAGTATCCCCATCAAAGCAGTCTGCTTGGGGCTCAGGGAATTCTGCAGAAGAGAAGGCAGAAGGAGCATAAGAGCCAGAGGGGAAGGGAGACAGCAAGGAATCGAGGCCCTCTAGACACAGCTGGGCTGGCACACTGCTAAACTCACAGTAACTATGGCAGCACACACGGGTCTGCACTAGTTGGAGTCCTGGAGCTGAGATGCAGACACGCACCCCCATCCCTAACCCACAAGCCATCTCCAATTGATAACCACTGCAAATGAGAAACTAGCTTTCTCCAAGGGAGCCTCACTGGAGAAACAAGCCATTCTTAAGGGCCGGCCACAAAACCAACCCAACGGCATTTCTGGAGGTTGTCTCAATGTTATTATGGCTTCCAGTTTGGGGATTTTATGGGATTTCTATGTGTGTAAATGTGTATGTCTCTGCATCCGTCTGTGTTTCTTGGGCTTTTTCTCTCACTTTTCTTTCCTTGTTTGGTTCTTTGTCATATTCCAATTTGTTTTTTGTTTGTCTTATTGTATTTTATTCTATTATTATCCCTGAGATGCCTGTTTGTTTTCTAACAAGAGACAGAAGGAGTGTGGATCCAGATAGGAAGTAGGTGGGGAGGAACTGGAAAGAGTAGAAGGAAGGGAAAACCATAATCAAAATATATTACTGTATGAAAAAAATCTATTTTCAATAAAAGGAAAAAAGGAAATTTGATAATGGTCAAAAAAACAAACAGTGCTGGGAACAGAATCCTGAAACCTGGAGCTGGGGATGTCAGAGGTAGGGTCACTGACTTAGCATGTGTGAGGGTCTCGGTTCCATCCCCAACACCACAGTTGACGATGATGACAATGATGATGATGACGACGATGATGACGATGATGATGATGACGACGATGATGACGATGATGACGATGACGACGATGATGATGATGACGATGATGACAATGATGATGATGACGACGATGATGACAATGATGATGATGACGACGATGATGACGATGACGACGATGATGACGATGATGATGATGACGACGATGATGACGATGATGACGACGATGATGACAATGATGATGATGACGACGATGACGACGACGATGATGATGATGACAATGATGATGATGACGACGATGATGACGATGATGATGATGACAATGATGACGAGGATGACGATGATGATCCAACACAGAAATATTTTTGCAGGAATAATTTTATGATTAGATTTGTACTTTTAGAAAAGCCGTCAAACAGCCCAACACTGCCACAGCACAGTGCAGGGTGATGATAGGAGCTACTGCAAGCAGGGAGAAGAGAGAGCACTGGGAAGAAAGGTGCTTTCTTCCAGAGGCCAGATCCAGAACAACAGAAGTCTGGTGTGGAAGCTGGAGGTGGCTGGCTCAAGATGAGGGCTGTGAGCTCACAAGGGCGCACATCCTCTGTACAGTTGAGATGTGCCCGATCCTTTAATGCCAGAACCCTGACTTGCCTTCAATGCCATCTTCTCCCATTGTCCTGGGAGAGCTTCAAAGATGAAGGTAAGAAAAAATATTCTAAAATGGTATTTGTTTCCCTATTTGAGAAAACTGAGTCCAGAGGAGCTAAACCAATGACTTGAAATTTCCCAACAGGCCATTTGTAGAACCCAGGACGTCTGGCTTCTGCCTGAAAGGTTGAGCCTGACCATTCTCCCCACTGCTTTTTATAAAATAGGACCTCCTGCTGTAGCGCTCTCACTAGATCCTCTGCCTAGCCAGGGCTCCTGCCCAGACAATCCTATTCTGGTTAAGCTCATTAGTGTCAGCCTACTCCAGGCCTTCCATGCTTTACAGGCAGGTCCATAAACCCGAGGTCTGTCGTAATGATGGCACTTTCAGTGTTCTATCTTATAACCTGAGCAAGTTCTTGAAGGTAGAAACACACACTCCGAGTGAATGGAACACTCAAGCAAAGTCCCATTGGTCCCTCTTAAATCTCAGGAAGGGCCAGTGTGTATGTACACAGTTGCACATGTGTTTATATGTGTTTAGTGTGTGCATGGAGGTTTTGGAGGGCTTGTGCTGTTGTTTTAGAGACAGGTCTCACTATGTAGCTCTGACTGTCCTGGAATTCATTATATAGACCAGGCTGGTCTCAAACTCACAGAGATCCACCTGCCTCTGCCTCCTGAGTGTTGGGATTAAAGGCATGAGCCGTTACACCCAGTGCATGGAGCATTTTGTTTCCAAAGAGCCAGGGTGTTCAAAGCCATATCTCAAGATAGAATTGTTGCAGGAGGGCTGTTTCTTAGTCCTGGCTGCCCAGAACCAAAATAATCACACAGAAACTGTATTAATTAAATCACTGCTTGGCCCATTAGCTCTAACTTCTTATTGGCTAACTCTTAAATCTTAATTTAATCTCCATTAATCTGTGTATCACCGTGAGGTCATGGCCTACCAGCAAAGTTTCAGCATGTCTCCCGTGGTGAATCCATGAATCCATGGCATTTCTCTGACTCTTTCCTTCTCCCAGCATTCAGTTCTGTCTTTACCGCCTACCCAAGTTCTGCCCTATCAACAGGCCAAGGCAGTTTCTTTATTCATTAACCAATGAAAGCACCACATAGACAGAAGGACCTCTCACACCACAGAACGAGGATTTTTCAGTCTTCATTCCCAGCTTCCCTACCTGCGGAATGCTCAAGAACCACGCCAGCTTTCAAAGCAGATGGTTAGCCACTGCATGCAAATGTTCCATTGACTCTGGAATGTTCTCACATGTGCTCTCACGAATTAATGAGCTCCTAATATTGGGATAGCAATCATGTTCCTTGAATATGCATAGTCAGCTTTTTAAAGTGTCACGTGGAGTAATTATTAGCTGTCTGAGTGCTATTCACTTGAGGGAAATATTTACTTGAATGTGAAATGGAACCTGCGTTTGTTTTGTGGGATACATGGCCTCCTGGCAAGCCTGCAGCAATTATGAGCATGATTTAAGGGGACCCAGATGGTGGGAATCTGGGAGAGAGGCATGGCTGCTGACAGTTATGTGGAGCTTTACACAGCTTCAGGACTTGGGAAGTGCTTGCTCAGATTTGGTTCAGTTAGAGGAAAACTCACAAGTCCCTCCTATGTGTAGGACATTGCATAAGAATACGATCTTGGAAACCAAAGTAAACCTAAATCCTCGTACTTTGAGGCCTTGTGCCCATCTGGAAAAATGAAATAATATCTACAACCTAAGGGTATTAGGAGGCTTAGATAACATACATAAATCATACATAAGTGCATACTATCTACCTCCTAAGGGTGCTGCAAGGCTTAAATAACATACAAATCACCTAGCACAAAGCCCAGGGTGAGAAAATGTCAGCTCTTTCTTCCTCACCCCATCCTCCTGGCTGGATGGAAGATGCAGTACTACCAGACAGAGCCTGAGATGATAGGAAAGATACACAATTAGTAGAATATCAAGGCTGAACTCAAATCTGAAGGGGCCTGACCCAGTTCACCAGCAGTGGGTGTGAGCTGTGTGCCTAATGCTTTCAGGTTGAGCTTGGTCATCGCCATCTTGAATCAGAACAGCTGTGATTATGCACACAAGTTCCTTACAGGAAGGGGCCTGTCCACACTCCCTCACGGAGGAAGTAGAGAGGCTCTTGAGGCTCACTGGGCTCATCAGACTCACAGGGTCACAGGGCTCAGGAGCTCACGAGCTGACGCAAGAACTGACCAGGTCCCTTTCCTACTCTCCCTGAGATTAAAACTGTAGAAGTTTTTTTTTTTCTCTTGGCACTGAGACAACTCCCTGGAGACTTCCAAGGCTTCTTGCCTCCTTGTGTATATACACAAGAGTTGAGGATGGCCCAACAATAGATATGTCCTAGCTTATGTGTTTTAAACCAAAATGTTCTAACTGAGCAGACATACAAAGGAGTCCAAAGCATACATCCCACTCAAGGAAGATACATGGCATGGAAAGAGAAGATCTGTATCTAGTGAGGAACCTAACCAGGGTCTCTTCTGTAGTATAGATGGATGTTTGAGGATCACAGGCCTAGGAGAAGAATCAGCCAAGTGGAAAACAGCGATCCTGATGCCCCGAGAAAGCCATGATGATTCAGAAAATGTCTCTCTTGTGGGGAACAGGTGTTGGGAGCTGCTGCAAGCAGGGAGAAGAGTGAACGGTCAGCACAGTGGGCTAACGGGCTAGAAGAGCTCTTGGACAGCAGAAGGATGGAAGGAAGGAAGGAGTAAGAAGACAGAGACACACAGGTGCGTGACAACAGCGCTTGGCTGGAGTAAGGCCCCAAGCATCAAGGGTTGTCAGCAAACACCAGAAGTTGTATGTGCTCTGGAAGAATTCTACAGGTGTCCCTGGAAACATGGCCCCACTGGCACCTCCATTTCAGGCTTCTATCTTCTCCAACTACGAGACATACATTTTTGCCATTCAAACTACCTAATGTGAGGTGCTTTCCCATGGCAGTCTTGGGACATGTATCTGTTTCTTCTCCTCTCTTTACTTCTTCTCTTCCTGGAATAGGAACAGCAGGTTCCTCTGACCTGGGTGGGGTTTTGGTGGGAGTCTTTGAAAGAGGATATTAGGTATAAAAGAGGTGATCAGTCGTGAGGCTGTGATGGTTGATTTTATGGGTTAACTGAACGCATAAGGAATGCCCACAAATCCAGTGAAACTTTATGGCTGGGTGTGTCTGTGTGGATGTTTCTTGGAAAGAACTGCATCAAACCTGCATGCTGAGAAAAAGATATATGTTCTCACTGAAATGATTAGCATCCTGCAGTGGATTGATGGATGCTCAAACAGAACAGAAAGGAGGAGGAAGTACTTGTTTTCTCTCTCGGCTTGAACCGAAACATCCATCCTCTCCTGCCCTCGTTCCTGTTATTGAACTTTGAACTAAAGACTGGAACTCTTGTCCCTCTTGGTTCTTAGACTTTCAGATTTGAGCTGGAATTGTGCCATCGACTCTCACAGCAAACACTAGAAGCTAGTCAGTGGTTCTCAACATGTGGGTCATAACCCCTCTGGGGTTGCATATGAGATATTTACATTATGATTCATAACAGTAGCAAAATTACAGTTATGAAGTAGCAATGAAATAATTTTATGGCTGGTGGTCACTACACCATGAGGAACTGAACTAAAGGGCTGCAGCATTAGGAAGGCTGAGAACCACTGAGCTAGAAGACACGCTTGCTTGGAGTCAGGTTATAGAACTTCCTGCTTTCATCTCCACATGAATCAATTACAAATAATAAATATTTCCACCAGGCTGGGCAGATGACTCAATGGGTAATGTGCCTGCTAAACAAGTATGAGGACCTGAGTCCAAACCCCTCGGTAGCCATGCAAAAGGAGGGGGAGGCAGCGTGTGTGTAATTCCAGTGCCGAAAAGCAAAGGCAGGAGGACCCCAGAGTCTCCTTGGCCAACCAATCTAGCCCGTCAGTGAGCTTCAGGTTCAGCAAGAGACCCCATCTCAGACAACATGATGAATAGCAATAATGGGAGATACTTGATGTTGACCTCTGGCTTCACACACACACACACACACACACACACACACACACACACACACATACTTACACACGTATATACATGGAGGCATACACAACACATACACACAAATAAATCTCTTTGCATATACACACATGTTTGACGCTGTGTCTCTTGAGAACACTGACTCATCTGGAAGGATTTGAACTTCGTCACACCTGCAGTGTGGAACCAGCAGGAGGCTCTTCCCAAGGCAGACCTGTGTACTCCTGATCCTGCCAGCTTCTCTGGAACCAAGAAGGTTCCCTTACATTAAGGAGCCAGAGAGATGAGAGTTGACTCCTCCTTTGCCATTCAACAGCCAGCATTGCAAACTTCTAGAAAATAGAGGAGCCCCAGGGAAATCTAATAACAGCCCTACTTAAGAGCACACGACAATTATTACCTCCAACTGTGAGGGAGGCTGAGTAATTAAAAAGGGCTCTTTATTTTGATTAAAAAGATTACTTTTAGTGTTTCTGAATCTTTAGTGAAAGCCTAGAACTCTATTTTTAGACTCAAAACAAGATATGTGGCCAAGGGCATGGGGTATAATTTAAAACATGGGATGAGTATTAGTACCCTGAAAAATGAGCACATGCCCCCGGTGGCCCCCAAGTTGAACCATCCCCACCCAAAGGCCTTCAGGATACACAGGACCACGGCAGCCCCCATCCTGCTGCCTGGATTAATAGGAGACCCAAATTAATTGGTTTTAATCACTATAAATTTCCTTCCCAATAAAATTTCCAGAATTTCCAATCATGCTGATTTATATGTGTAATTAGAAATCCATTCGCAGATGTCACACTGCTCGGCGGTGTGCAGTGTAAGCCCCAGCTCAGCTCCAGCTGAAGGCCAGAGCAGTGGAAAATGATGTCCAAGACCTCAGCAGGAAGCAGGGACAGGGAATGTCCCCTATGTGATCCCTGTCCTTATCCGGGGTCACATAGAAGCTTCTAGCCAGGAATAAAACATGAATTTTGCCACCTTTAATCCCCAGTCCCTCCTCTGCTGTAGAGACCCAGTATTCTAGCTAGGTGGAGGTCAAAGTTAGGCCTGGCTAAGATAAATCCACCACCCCTCCCAGCTTCCCTTCCACCCAAAGGCACCCTGAACATAACTGTAGGAGGCTGGGATAGGAGGCTGGGACAGTGAGAAGGACATGGACCTGCTGGTTTCCCACTCCCAACAGGCAGATCAGCTACTCTGCTATTGTCCGCACTCTTGATTAGCTAAGTCCTGGCTCGCTCTCTCTCTCTCTCTCCTGCTCTGGTGTCATATTCTCTCTGCAAATAGCCCAGTATTACAATGGGAATCAGTAGCAGAAAGAAAAAAAGAAGAAATTAAGAAAAGGACAGCTGCAGCGACAGAGGCAGGCTGGGAAGTCTGTCAGTGAACAAGAAGAACTTTGGGCCAGTAGAGAGAAGAGTCTACATCCCCAACATGGGGTCAGAGGACTATCAGTTAGCATAAGTCATGTGGCCATCAGGTCTCTGGAACCAAGTTCAAGAAAAGCAGGTAGATACTGAAATCTCCATTCAGGCAGCAAAGGTGAACTGGGGGTACATGGGAAGAAGCCAAAGTTAGGGACACAGGGAAGAGGAAGTCTCTGGTGGGTACCAGCCACACGCAAGAGCAAAGCTCCATTCTGAGCCAAGAGCTCTCTGAGCTGCTTTCCCAGCCTCTGGTCTTGGACCTCACTTAATGGACCAGGAAGGATACAGCCAGGGCAGCTACCCTGAGCCCTCTGGCGCTGAGTGAGAGTCCTACCTTCACCTGTCTTTGCAATTCCATCTCCTCAGGATCTCTCCACAGTTAACACCATGGGCATTCAGAATAGCTATGTCACTTCTCAAGGTCACTCCACTAGCAGAAGGGCCGGGGTGGGGTGGGGGGATAGGAGCATTAGCTAAGGGTCTACCACGTCTGGACACTCTGTGTGAAACACCTTCCCTGCATTCCTAAAGGACAAAAATATGGCTTCAAATAAGTTATTCTTGAAATTGCTTGTCCATGGCCACATAAGCCTTACTCACTGGAGTTTGCTATAGGTTTAATATGGACTTAGGGCCCAGGAGAAACGGCAGTGAAGGGTTGGATTTTGAGGGTACAGCTAGAGAAGCGCTCAAGGGGAGAAGACAGGCATGTGTTGAAGGAGAACCTGGAGGGCAATCAACCCAGGAAGGCAGAGCAAGCTTGTGGGCTTGATAAGAGGACGCCAAGCTTTTTTTTTTTTTTTATGTATTAGCCACTCAACTTTTTTAAAAGTTAAAAGTAGAAGCTGGAGATTTGAGGGAGGTAGGAGGAGGAGAGGGAGCAAGAAAGTGAGTGAAGATAAATTAGATACACTGATAACAGCGTCACAAAGAAGAAACCCATCGATTTGTACTGTCGACATATGCTAATAAAAGAAAAATCCCTTTCTTTTCTCACAGGTTCTTAATCCCCTGAGGCACAAGGGATAAGAGTCAGCTGGAGGGAAGCCAGGGGAACGGCTACACTGCAGAAGTCTATCTGGAAACTGGTGCTTCGGATCCCTGAGCCTGGCTGTCTGCACGGGACACAGGCCTGTCACCGCTGCTGTGTACACCACTGCAGGTGGATGCACGTGGAGATGCAGGTTGGACCGCACTCCAATCTGGCAGCATTCATTCATGGGCGCATGTGGGAGCTTTATCGTCATTTCCTCTACAAGGACAACTTGTTGACCAACGGGAAGAGGACATGGGTGGCACTAAAGTCAGACCTCATCTCCTACCTGGACTAAACCCATCCAGCTTCTCCACAGAACAATAGTTCTGCAATAAGCTTCCCGGGAAACAAAGATGGGCATGGTCGGAATTAGTCTCAACGGTAGCCCTTTCTCACAAGTGGTTGGTCCATTTGCCCGCTCAGTCCACCTCCTTCCAAGAGAGATCATCTTTGCTGCAGCCTGATCCTTTAATGGGCCTGAAAGCTGTTGCCTTGGTCTAAAACACACCCGTGGCCCCAAGTGGGGGCTAGGTGGGGAGGTCTTAATGGGGATTAGTGTCTGCCAGGCAGTGCCAGCCCGAGGTCCTAAGAGGAGATTTTAGAGGTTGGGCAATGTTTAAGGGCTTAAATGTTTGATAATGCAGCTCCGTTGTGTCTATGCATGGCGGGGCCTCAACAGCAGCGTGCTAGCCGATGCTGCAAGATTTGATTTGAGTAGTTTAAAAATATCCAAGTAGTCTGTAGGCTAATGGCAGACTCATTAGGATATCAATAATCGTTAAGCATTCTGAAACCCTTTTAATGCTCTGGGACAGTGAGCAGCAGGGCAAGGGAGGGAAGGAGGTCATCGGGGAGCTTGTGGGGTCAGTTAAACAAGTGAAGACAATGAATGAACCCAGCGGCTGCCAAGGTCCGGTTTGTTATCTGCTACAACCCACAGCCTGGCTCAGACAGGAACCTTCTTGTACCTGACTGGGGGGGGGGGGTAGAGAAGTTTTAATGAAATGTCTGCCTCCACTAACTGGCCCCTTAGAGCAGCTGAACTTGGTGTTGCCCCAAACTCACTCTGGCCAACCCATTCCTCCCAGCCTGCCCCATGCATCACCTCCTCTACCCTGGCTCACCACCTTCAGGGGAGCCTTTGCCTCCAAACAGGTGATTTCCCATCTGTCTTTCAAGTTCTAAGCTCTACCCAGGCTTCCTCCAACTCCCCAGGCCACAAGGCCCTCCTGTCCGTGGCCCTCAGAGCACACCATTTTGTGATATCAGCAAGGTCTTCTGTCACATTCAGCGAGCTTGAGATTGAGTGGTCAATCTCCCCATTCTTGCTTTGCCCACAGATCCTGTGAATGCTGGGCAGAGCTCTAGGCCTTTGCCCATGTACACAAGAGCCCATCCTTGGGTCTTCAGGACTATAGGACACAACTTTTTTAGACACTTTCAGAAGTGCTTACTGTGTGAGAGGGCCCCAGTCCTATTAAGGGGCCAATCCTGCTAGGATTGTGTCAAAAACTCACCGAAAAGCCAATCGAGTAATGGAGAGTGGAAGTAGGAATCAGAATGTTTCCTGGCCTCTGGAGGGACCCCAAGAAAAGGCACAGACTAGGGACCGTGTTGTTTGTGTTAAGTATGACCAATCCAAGACACCTTGCAGGACATTGGATAAACAAGCCTACCTAGGGGTCTATATTGAAGATATCAATTTGAGGGTCAAGATCAATTGGTGTGAGCTGACACATGGGAGTGCTGGGGTCCCCTTGGAAAGTATATAGTGGGAGAGGAGCAAGGAATTAAATGTGAAGTGTTCCCCAACAGTGTAAGACCACCTAGGAGAACCAAGGCTCCCCAGATCTCAAAGAAAGGCAAGACAAAATAAGGTGGCAGACACCAGGGTGGAGTCACATGCAGACATCGGCAGAGAACAAAATGCCACCTCAGTGTAAAATGGTGACAGAGACATTTTCCAGTGCTCCCTAATGGGAGAGAGTCTGTTTAGAGAGGGCTGAGAGCTTAGGCGCCATACTGCAGCCTCAGCAGAGGCTGCTGAAGGAGCGCTTTAAGAAGGTCGGGCTGGTTACCAGAGAGGCAGGACCTGCATGGGGTCCGAACACGTGGATCCAGAGTAGAGCGAATTCAAAGAGCTACACCTATGCCCTCTTTGCCCAGGGCCTTCTCCATGCCTCTCCACTTAATGAATGTCATCCAAATATTTAAGGAGTACCTGTCTGAAGGAACACCAAACCAGCCCTGCAAGGCAGAAGAGGGGAGAAGGGGCTGATGGTGTCTAATGAAGCAAAGAGGTCTCCTAAATTGGAACTAGAGAAGCTCAGTAGCTTGAGGGAAGGCTGGAATGCTACTGGAGAACTGAACCATGCTTGGGAGAAGGCACAGGGTACACGGAGGAAAGCCAGTGGGGGGTGGGGCAGCAGGAAGTGCTGAACCTGGAGGGCAGCTCGCAGATTGGACAAGATTCAGGCGTCAAGCTAAGTAGTGGGCATGGAATGGAAAAATCTAACGACAAGGAGAAGTTGGAAGGACAAATGGAGGAAGCTAAAGAGGAAGTGGGGATACAGCAGAGTCTGATACGAACATATCCAGGAATGCCTGAAAAGACTATGGGCCTCTATTTTTTAGGAGAAAAAGGCCTGGGAAATAAGGTGAGATCTTTGGGCGGTTGTCGCTGGTCGCCCTTTAGGGTTCAGCTTACACTTAGCCTCCCAATATTTACCTGTGCGTTCACTCAGCAAAATCTTTCTCAGCCTTCCAGTGTGAGCCACGGCAGGCAAGGGCTCCACAGGGCATCTTGTCTGTCACTCCTTACTCCTCATTGTGGCTTCGAAAGGTAGGTTTCATTATGTGCAAATTTCCAATGGAGAAGCTAAAACATGGGGCTGGAGAAGGGCTCAGCAGTGAAGAGCATGTGTTAATCTTTCAGAGGACCAGGGTTCATTTTCAGCACCTACATGGTGATTCTCAACCACCTTCATAATTGCAGTTCTTCTGGTCTCCGTGAACCCCAAGTACACACATAATGCAAATACATGCATGCAGGCAAAATGCACTCATACACATAAAATAAAATACATCTGAAAAACTTTAAAAAATGTGAAAGCATAGAAGATTTGAGTTCCTTGCCTAGAATTGCGTAGAATTTCAGGGCTGAAGCAAAAACACAGACTCAGTTTGTCTGGCTCAAGCTGTGCTTTGCTGCTATGATCTACGAACATCTTTCTAGAAAAGGCTTGACAGCCAGGACCTGAGTTCCAGCATGTCTCTGCCATTTCCTTAATGGGATTACTCAAAATGTTTTGTCTAGTCCCTCACTTCTATTTTATGAGGACAAAGGTGTTTTACATGATCCCTGTCATTCTTAAGAAAGGACTCCAGAAAATCCAAGTGCCTACAGAGCCTGGCCATCTGTCCCTCTCAAGGAGACGAAGGTGGGTGCAGCTAACTGCCTCTAAAGGTATTCCTTCAGCTCTCTCTCTCTCACACATACACACATATGCATGTATGCACATGCATGCACACACAGACACAGACACAAACATCTCTGCCCAGGTCCCACTGAAAAGAAACTAATAGGGCTGACAATTTATGATTCCCCCACCTCAGATGACAGAAGGCAATTTGAAGAGTCAATAAAAGATGTGCTGTACCAAGGGTATTTTATGTCTCCTCAAACATAAAACTCCATGACCGTGTGACCAAAGTACCAGAAATGAGCCACAGACTGGGCTCACTGACAGGGAATGGAACCCCTGAGTATGGTGGTTATTGGGGCAGACTGGGCATGGAAAACATTTGAGAGCCCACACAAAGCAAATAGACCCTCTAAATACGATTTCAGGAGTTTCTGGGATGCCTCCTCACGTACAGAGTCTCTGGGATCCCTCCTCACGTATACCCTTGATCCAAAGCACCTCTCATCCTACCCTGGGATGCTTAAAATCCATTTCCCATGGCCCAACTTTGCAGCCTCCCTGAGGCCTGTGGCCTAGTATTGTAACTACCTACTTCTTAGTTTGATACTCAGTACAGCTACCCACTGGTTCTGTAGCTTTCAGCAAACCTCACATCTTACCACCCGTCTGTTTTCTCACAAAGCAAGGATAGTGATGCCTGCATCTTGGAGGATACTGGCACCCAGAAACTGCTCAGGCCAGTGAGGGCCAGGGCAGAAGGCAGCCAGAGGCCACAGGCCCAGCCTCCTGACACTACGATGAGCAAGTAAGTGTTGAAGATGAGAAAGAGAAGTGGAGTGTTTGGGTACTGTAAAAAGAGCTTCAGCTAGAGACATGATGGTGATGTGGAACCGCTTGATGTGAGAGGGCCTGAGCTGCCACCCAAGGCCATAGTGATATCGAGGCTGAGGCCATGTCTGGGTCCGTGGCCCTACCACGACAGAGGTCTGTGTCAATGTCAGTGGTGTGTGTTACCACCAAAGGCAATGCTCATAGTCTGGACTGCCATCTGAGGACATGTTGATACCCAAGTGTTGTGCTGAGCTAGCCCTGCCCCTCACCATATACCTGGTGACACCAACAGTCACCTGGAAGAACTAGCCCCACCCATCACCAGCTGTCACACATAGGAGAGCTGGCCCCACCCCTCGCTGGCTACAACATCACTCTCACCTGGCAGCCAGGAAGCATAGGTGTGGGAGAACCTACCCCACCCTCCTCAGCTTCAGCACTCAAGAGAGCCTGGGAGCCATGGAGAAGAGCTAGCCCTGGTGGTGGAGGCCACGGAGAGCTGGTGGCCTAACCAACTCAGCTACCACTCAGGCCCAGATTCAGGTCTTTGAGCTGACCCACCCCAACATCCACCCTACCTGTGAGCTGCTAGAACACGTCCTTCAGAACCAAAGCTGCAGGCCAACAGCAGGATATCCATGAGGAGTCTCAGTGAGGGCACAGTATTGATGGTGTAGCAGAAGCCAGAGGCCTCGACGCAGGCCAGTGACCCAGCCAGCAAAGCTGAATGGACAAAAGAACACACTGTGTGTGTGACACACTGCAGCTTCCATGGTGGGATTTTTTTATTTCATTTAATTTTTATTTTCTTTTGTGGGTGGAGGGGGCATATGGAAGGACTGGGAAATGAGTGTGAGTGTGTGCACGATGAGAAATTCACAAAGAATCAATTTTTTAAAATTGCAGGAAAAAATGCTTAAAGCAATGAAAGTATCGAGAGAATGGAGGCATAGCTCAAAGGAACTCAAGCTCACGTATCCATAGACAGCTGAAGGCCCTGGGATGTTTTTAGAAGTACCCATCCATTGACCCACTTATCCATATCCCACCCTCCATCTTCCTACCTATCTAGCCACTCATCCACCCGTCTGCCCACCCATTTAACCCACGTATCCGTCTACCCATTCATCCCCATCCACTTTCTCATATATCCACCCAGCCAGCCACCTAGTGATGTATGTTGAGCACACACTCTGGGTCCAGTACCTTGCAGGGCACAGTGGTGAGGACACTCTAAGCTCCCACGCGATAGAGCTCTCAGGCTGATGAGTGGGAAGAGAGAGCCACACATCGCTGGGCGGTCAGTGCTATGCAGAAAGACAAAGCAGGGTCAGTTACATGATGAGGGTTCCCTAGTTACAAGACACTCGCATACCCATGATGGCATGGGTACATAGAAGAAACAGGCAATAAAATGTATGTTGTGATCTGTGTCCAGTTCCTGCTATAGCACAGGACCTCAAGCTTAGAGTGTGCATCAACACAGGTTTATTTCTGGAAGCCAGAAATCCCAAATAAGTCAAAAGAAACTAAAATTAAAGTGTTAGCGATGTTGAGCCCAGCAGAAGACATCTCCCAGCTTCAAAAGGCTGCCAAGACTTCCCAGTTCCTAGGTGAAGGCCATCAGCTCCCAGTCTCCATCATTTGCATTGCATTAGCTGACTCTGGCCCTTCAGCCATCTTAAATATTCCATGATCCCTCTGTAACCATGCCAGACATCCCAGGGTCATATCTCACCCCAGGATCCTAGCTAAATACAGCTGCTAAGTCTCTTCTAACATACAAGGTAACATACTTACAGGTTTATCGGTTCTGAGAAAGAGGACATGAACACCATTTGACTGATTTTCTTTCTCTCTTTCTTTCTTTTTTAGATGGGATCTCACGTCGCTTAGACTGACTTCAAAATTGCTAGGTGGTCAAGGCCGAGATTACAGGCATGTAACAACGACGTTTTTGAGACATTCTCCTGTCTGCCACAATGGTGCCTTATAGCTCACGTGTGGATGACCAGGGCTGTCAAAGGTGTCAGATTCTAGATTCTGGGGCATTTCAATCTTGGAAGCAAAACTGTAGACGCCTCTCCTTATCCAGGGGGTGTCATTCCTTTCCTGACTTCAGGTCTTTGCCTGGCCATGGGGCAGGAAGGTCCCCTGTGTGGACCTGCCAATCTTTCCCTCCCCTTCTCATCAGGGCATCACCAGCACAGCTCAGCCTCAAGGGCTCATGGGATTAGAGCTCCCTGGGCTGTCCGATGCCTAGCTTGGACCTATGGGAAAGTCTCCTTTCGTGGCCTACAGGTCACACTGGCCCTGCCTTGGGCCCCTGCCTTGCTGCTTCTCCCCTCGGTGTCTGACTGAGCCGCATTTTCTTCACTTCTCACCCATGCCTTGCTTTCTCTGTTCACAGTGATTTCTCTCATCCATAAAGGTGTGCCGTGATAGGACTGGGGGAGCAGAACTCAAGCCCAAGAACCTCCCTTCACAGGTGGGAGAGCAGGTGAGTCAGAGAGACTACCGGAACTCAACCAAAGCATGCTCAGCTGGGTAGGGGCTGTAGGTGTTGTAAGATAAGAAAGCAGCTAGGGTAAATCCAGCATGCTGAATGCAGCCGCTCTGCTATTGTCCCTGTTGGCTACACAGCCAACATTTCCCGTGCTTTCTTTAACCCATCTATGTAAGTAGACACTTGGTGGTGGTGGGGGGGTAGGTCGGCTGCAGAGAGCCTGGAACAAGGCAGGTAGGTACCTATACAACCTTAGAACCTGCCTACCCAGAGCCTGCAAGGTCTGAAACAATGGAAACCATGAGGTAGAGAGGCAGTAGGCAAGGAGCCAGTGCCCTTCCTTGGCTCTCCCTGCCTAAATCTAACACACTGTCCTCTGCATTGATTTTGTAATCACTGATACCCTGGCTCCTTCTCATCCCACCTACATATGCTGGGGCCAGGAGACTTGGGCGGCTGCTCCATCAGGCATTGGGTACAGACATTAGCAAGCCTTGTGGCTCCCTGGGGACCACTAATGCACCTGTTCTTTCTGAAAGCAACTACCCTGCTTTCTGACTTCACCTCCTCACCTTGGTGTTCTTTGCCAGAGAATGGACTCCCTGAAATACTGGCTATTTCAGCTCTCTTGCCTCCCATCTCACAAAGGCTAGGACCTCCCTACATCCATCTGGCTGCCCTACCGGTATTACCCACAGTGGACCAGAATCCGCGGTGTGCTGGTGACTTCAGCAGTCAGCAATCTGGTAACAAAAACCCTGATTCCGTGTTTGCCGACTGCAGCGGTGTAAATGCTTTCTCTCTAGGTGCCTTCCTGTTCCCAGTGGAGAGAAGATATGTGTAAGAGCAGCTGTAAGACACGAGCCACCAAGACGGTGCCAGACTGCACGCCACAGTGCGTCTCCACCCCCTGGAACTGTTCCCTCTACCTCAGTTTCATCCCTATGTGGAAGAGGCCTCTCCCAAGCTAGGGTGGGATGTGAAGGCATGGCTTTGGGACAAATAGATCCGGGGGGTGGGGAACCTCCAGCTCTTCCATCAAGTAAGGTAGATGGATTAGCGCAAGGCAGCTGACATTGTCAGTATCATGATAAGGAAAACAAGACTAACATCCCTTCTGTCAGAGATTTACAAGGATTACCTACCAACAACAGGGCATGAGACCCTAGTTGGCAAACATGTAAAACCTGAGACTTCCCCAAGTAGTTGCTAAGAGGGACCCAATATACACATTCTCCGCCTCTTAGGAATTGGACAGGTCTGTGTTGCTTATCTTAATGGTTTCTATGTCCAATATCAATACAGAAAGATCAACCCTATCTATGGCGTGATTATCCTACATTCTGTGACTTCAAGACACTAAGATCTCCTGTCCCAAATAATGCACTGTTTGCCTCTGCTGGATGACACCTGGAATTCCACCATGATCTGACTCTGTTTCATGGGCCAACAGCTCAGAGTAGGAGGACTGACTGAGTTCGCCTGGTGACATCAAAAGAGGACCCAGAGAATGGGGACGACATGCAGGGAAAGGTAAGGCTAGAGAAGGCGGGGCCTCTAGACAGTGTAGCGTGTCCCAGTTTTGCTCAGACAGCCCCAGCCCAGGGGGAAGGGGATGGCGATAGCTTTTGGTTCCTTCGTTATTTTGGGGAGTACTCTGTCTGGAGCAATAGGAAGCAAAGTCTTAGGAGAGGGTACCGTGTGCTGCTGGGAGCCAGTCTAGGCAGCTCAGGCTGTGCAGAGCTGAGGTCCAGAGCTGTAGAGGGCTAAGGATACTAAGGGCTTGTCTGTGTGCCTATGACTGCACTAGCCCTTCCAGATCTTTCCTAAGAGCATCAGTGGAGAGGCAGGACAGAGGAGTGACTGCAATGACTGTCATCTGTCAGCTTGATTTGATACAGAACTCTTCCCCACTCAGCACTGGGCCAGACAGAGCTGGGGAAGGAATAAGGACAGATGCCATGGGAAAAGGAAACACAGAAGAGAGACGGAGGGAGCTCAGGATAAGAAGGGGGATGACACAGAGAAGGAGGAAAAAGAATATGAAGACTGAGGAAGAGAAAGTGGGGGGCTAAGGAAAGGGAGAACAACAGAGACAATAAAACAGAACAAAGAAAGGAAATTGGGGGGGGAGAACCAGAAGGGGAGGAGTGAAGGAGAGCAGGAGGAGGAGCATGTGAGCCAGCTAGGCAGGGAGGAGTGAGAGCTGGGGAGGAACAGCTAGCCCTGGTGCCTGCCTGCCCACCCAGGAGGGAATCAGGAGGACGGGAAGAGAGACCTTGAGAGTCTTACATCTTGGTCAACGCATGACTGATAGCATTCTGGCCGACCATCTTTCAGGCCCCTTGTTTGATGACAAAGCTCATCCCCCCATCCTCCATCCATTACTGACTCTCCCTCCCTGAGGCAAGAGCATCAATAATGCTCCCTCTTCTCTCTGATGCTGAGCTGAGCCACGGCAGGCCGGCCAGCACTGGTGGGCATCCCAAACACCATTACTGGGCTCCCATCCTTCACCCCACCTGCTGGGTGGCTGACCGCCCTCCCAATGAAGTGAGCTGTGCTCTGTGGCGGCTCCACCCCGCAGCAGCTCTACCAAGGCTGGCCCTGCAGGCCTGCAGACAGTCAGGGTCTCTGCAGATGATCTCTGACAACTTGGTGCCAGGCCTTGGATTTTAAAAATGATTGTTTAGTTTTGTTTTGCTTTAATTAAGAGAGAGCCCAAACTTCCCCCATTCTGGTTGGCGCTTCCAAGAGACCTAACAGTTTGAATTTGAATATAAACATCTTCAAACATCTGTTGCCATAATTTGGTTGGATTAACTGTCTAGTTTGCTGGGCCATCTGCTGTTCTCCCCAAACCCTACCATTACTTCTTCCCCTGGCCACACCTGGGGTTCGCCCTGGCTGTTCTCTGTAGGTGGAAGAAATGAGCTAAGAGATAATCCCTAGTCAAAGTCATGGATCATCTTCCAGAGAACCAGACCATGCATGATCCAGGAATTCCGGACGTCAACAACAGCTCTGAGGAGAGAGGAGGATGTGTGGACATCTGCTGGGTCACCCCTTTGACCTGCAGGTTCTTAAGGATATGTTTCCTTTTCAATTAATGGAGCCTTCCTCTCCCAGAACAGGGTTGCCTTGCAAGAACGCGGGGATGATGCCTATAGTTCCAGATGCAATCTTGTGTACGAGGCATCCCGAGAGTTGTGCTGGAGAACACATGAGCCACTGCATGAGACAGCCTTAATTTTCAGGCCCTGCAGGATCATCTGTCCCTTGCAGATACCTGGATTACAGGACAAGGGCTTAAGACAGGAAGGGTCAGGAAAATCCAGACTTCTCTTGTCCTCCTTGTTCAGCCGATGTAAAAGAATCTCCCAAGATCACCCAAGAGAGAGCATCCTACATCCTGCCCAGACATACCTTATGGCATACCCATCCCACCATCATCTAAACTCAGGCTCTTGGGATCCTGTGTACCTTTGGCGTGAAGACTGCCTTCCGAACATGACTCAATGGATCTGCAGGGGATGCCCCAGTCACCTATTTTCCAAACAGGACTCCCATGCTTGATATGAGGAGTCATAGGGTCTACTTCTGAACAGCATGAGGACTTAGGACATGTGATCCCAGGGATCAGCGAGTCCCCAGCCAGAACCCGTTCTCAGGCCACATGACAGCAAGGTAAGACATAAAACACACAGAATGGAGCAGATGCTACAGCTCCTCATTGCCCCCATCATCCCCATCTGCCCCTTCATATAGCCCTGCCTCCTTGCTGTCCCCTAGGCAGTGCCTGTCCTTTGGCATGTGCCATTTTTTTACCCTGTGTAGCTCATTCTATCTCATGCTCATCTTCGAACATCAGGATGAGGGGACCCCTCTTCCACAGAGCCCCCAAGAAACCATCCTCCTGCCTCACACTCCATGACATTTGTTGCCATCTACTTTCTCGATCCCTTAACTACCCGATGTTGCCTGCAGACACATGGCCACACATTGTTTGTGGTTATGCACAGTTGAGAGAATAAATGATTGACTGAATGAGCAAATCTACCCAGTCAATCTGACATGGGCATTATAGCTAAGGTCCTAGCAACTGTGCAAAAACCCTTGTGCATATTCAACACGCAGACAAAAGGCTTACAACCCTTTAACATCTGTAACTGATTTGAGGGTCCAGAAGAGCTGGCGGGTGCTGCTGGAAAAGCTTTCATTTCTCTGGTGGCTGCGAACAAAGTCGCCAGCTAATAGAAACCTGTTTCTAATTGCTTGACATAGAATAGATACACCTCCGCCAGCTGAGACCGCCGACTCGCATTCACGGCCCGGCTTCCTGGCTTACACCTAAGCCTTTCAGGTTTTATTGGAGGCTTGCTCATTTCATTTCCTTTTATGTGAGGAATAAAATGGTCCCTGGGTGCTGGGAGGGACATTCACCGTCACTTTTACTCATCGGAGGGTGGCTGCGGAGAATGCCAACCGCAGCATCAGGTGTGTGGGTTCAGATCAGCAAGGGGAGAGAAAGCAGGGGTCGCTTTCCTCTGTGTCATCCAGGAACACTAGATGGGATCAACAGAGCCCTTGCTGCCTGCACTGGTCACACAGGTAGCCCCCAGAGCATAGCATCCTCCAGCCTACCCAAGCTGTATCCAGTACCAACAAATGTAATCACAAACCAGCATGCTCCAGCAGCCCACTGGCCCTGGAGTCCTATCACCACCATCGGCACACCACTCTGCTGCCAGACTGCCACCTGGACTAGAGCCACCAGCAGTGGCTAGGAACCCACAGCTCTACTCAAGGAAGGGCCTGTGCTATGGCTGTGATGGACCTCAGCCTCTGAGAGGCCTGAGAGTGACAGATATCTCCTCCAGTCAGGGCAGCAGAAAGGGGTGGGGCTCCTTATCTGTCAGCTGTAAACTCCCATCCCTGCTGGATTAGGTCAGGCTTGGCTTGAGATGCCAGGCCCAGATTTTATCTCCTAAACCATACCCCAAGCCCTACCCCTGAGCCAACTTCCTGCCGTGGGCTAATTGTTCTTTCCAAAACTTAAAGTGGAGAATTGCTTCTGATGGGAAATTTCATCCACATCCAAGCCTGGGACATACAATCCAAACAAGGTAGCTCTTAGGAAATGGCTGTCAGAGCAGGCCAGGCGCCCATAACCTCCCACCCCCAGGACAAGGTCTTTAAGTTTCATCCTGCTGGCAGTAGGGACGTCATTTAATCGTGACACCACAGATGTGAGCCTTTGCACATCATATCCGTGGTCAGCTTCCATGGCACCAGAAGTCCACAGTTGACTTCCTGTGGCACAGCTAAATGGCCTAGAGTCGATCTGCATCTCAGAAGCCAGCCCTCCATATTATTCTGTGCCAGGCCTCCAATCACCTTGTTGGCAGGAAGACTGTAGGTGCTGTCCACGCCTTTCTGCTCTAGACTGACATTAGTAGAAGCTAAAAAACCTGGACTGTGTAGATGGCACTCACTGTATAACAAGGTCAGGTTTCCTTAGAGAGCATGTGAAAAACTGAGTGTACCTACAAGAAGCTCCCAAAATAAAAACTTCAACAGAGCACTTTGCTAGAGGACAAAGTAGAATGGAACCTTGATCAAGGTCAGTGTCACTCTCTATCCAGAGCAGAAGCATTTCTCCCCCTTGCTGTGGGTAGAGATTTCAAAAACAACATTACCCCATCATCTACCTGCTTAACATCATTGACCCCATCATCTACCTGCTCAACATCATTGACCCCATCATCTACCTGCTCAACATCATTGACCCCATCATCTACCTGCTCAACATCATTGACTCCCTCATCTACCTGCTTAATATCATTGACTCTTTCATCTACCTGCTTAATATCATTGGCTCCATCATCTACCTGCTTAATATCATTGACTCCATCATCTATCTGCTTAATATCATTGGCTCCATCATCTACCTGCTTAACATCATTGACTCCATCATCTACCTGCTTAACATCATTGACTCCTTCATCTACCTGCTTAATATCATCGACTCCTTCATCTACCTGCTTAATATCATTGGCTCCATCATCTACCTGCTTAACATCATTGACTCCATCATCCACCAGCTTAACATCATTGACCCCACTGTCTACCTACTTAACATTGTTGACTCCATCATCTACTTCCTTAACACTGACCCAATCATCTACCCACTTAAAATTGACCCCACTGTCTACCTGCTTAACATCATTGACTCTGTCATCTACCTGCTTAAAATGCCCCGCTGGTGGGCTGGGAATGTGGCACAGAGATAGAACACTTGCCTAGACTAAACCTATACTAAACTCTGGGTTTAGTCCCTCTCACAAGAAAAGAAAGGAAGAAAAAAACAAAAGCACTCTGACTGGTTGCCTAGGGGTGGGGGTAGGGGACGTCACTCCTGCTTGGACCCACCCTTGGTGTCTGCCTGTTCTTTGATGACACCTTCTTCACTTTGAAACTGAAGTTCTGATGCCTATTCCACTTAGCAGAGAAGGACAGGCCTTCACTCCTTCCTGCTTAACCTACTGACTTCTTCATCTCCGTCACCCTGTAGTGTGACCATAATTACTCCTTTGATTTCCAGGGTAAGGTCTGCCTTCCAGAGGCTAGTGAGCTGCAGGAAGAAAAGTCTCTGTCTCCTGTCACACTAGTACAGTGTCTGATACAAGGCAGGGATTCAAAGTCTGCTCCTTATGTAAGTGACCTCAAGAATGCTTCGCTGAAGTCAAAGTTCAGAACTGTGACTGGCAAACCCAGCAGGAGGGGGATGTGTGCTGTGCATTAGAAAAGGCTCCATCTTCCCCAGGCTATGGGCTATGCACATTCTAGCCCCTCCCCTTTGACGAATGCATAACACACCCTGATCCCACCTAGCTCAGAATATCAAACAAGCCCATTTGTCATGGAGACCGGTGGTCTCTCTCTGGTCGGCATATCACAGGACCCAGGGGCAGATGCAGATGGCAGCCTAGGGCTGCTACCACACATCTGGACCTAATTACCCAGGAGCATTAGCGTCCCACGTGGGTATGCTTCAGGTAGAAGGAGGATGTTAGGGCCCAGGGGAGCTCAGCTGTCACAGGTTCCCCCTGACGCAGCTGGGTTATTTGTCTCGGTCTCCACCTGCCTGGTGTCAAGTATGAAACTGCCTTGGTCCAGAAATGCAAGTACTTAACCAAAGAGTGGTCAGGGGACAGAGAATGTCTAGTTGTGCTGGGGATCCTAACTTGTATATAATTTTTATTAGTGTATACCCATTGTAGTTAATGGGTTTTATAAAGGCATTTTTATGTACGCTATCATCGTTGGTACTATTTGTACATTTGGGTGTTTTTGGTTTTGTTTTTTTTGTTTTTTTTTTTCAAGACAGGGTTTCTCTGTGGCTTTTGGAGCCTGTCCTGGAACTAGCTCTTGTAGGCCAGGCTGGCCTCAAACTCACAAAGATCTGCCTGCCTCTACCTCCCGAGTGCTGGGATTAAAGGCGTGCGCCACCCCTGCCCGGCTCATTTGGGTGTTTTTGAGACATCACACTGAGTATCCAAGGTTGACCTGGGGACTCAGGACCCTCCTGTCTCTGCACATCAAGCGCTGGGGTAACAAATGGGCACCACCATACCTGGATTTCAACTAGCTTCCTTTCTTTTCTTTCTTTTATGCATGTGCATGTTCATTTGCATGAAGAAGCCTGTGCACATGTACATGCATGTGTGGTAGGCAGTGGGCAACATTGGGTATCATCCTTCTGGTGTTGTCCACCTGTTCTGTTTGAACGTTATTTTTATTTGATGTGTTCCAGTGTTTGCCTGCATATGTGTGTGTATTACCTGTATGCACAGTGCCCGAGGAGGCCAGAAGAGGAGGCCAGAAGAGGACGTCAGATCCCCTAGAACTGGAGTTGCTGGAGTTGCAGAAAGTTGTAAGTAGACTTATGGGTGCTGGGAACCTCCTCAAGAATAGAAAGTGCTTTTAACTGTAAAACCATCTCTCCAAGCTCCAGTGGACCATTTTTGCTGTTGATTGAGAGCTTCTCACTAACAGGAATCTTACCAAGTAAGCTAGACAGCCTGGCCAGTGAACCCCAGGGACCTGCCTTCCTCTGCTTGCCCTCCACTAGGATTACAAACGCATGTCTCAATGCCTGTCACTTTTCACATGGGTTCTGGAGACCATGCTCAGATTCTTAGGCTTGCAAGCAAGCACATTACTGGCTGAGTTAGCTTTCTTAACCTGCATCTGGTTCTAACAGGCTTTTACCTACTTTCTTAGTGCATCCAGATGTCTCTCTTTGACCTTCAGCAGGGACGCTCAGAGGTCCTGTGGGACTATCATCCACTCCTCTCCACTGTCTTCTGTAGATTGCGGGGACTTTATCCCACCAAGGAAGCACAGGCCTTACTTAACCTTCACTAACATGCCCTGGCAATGCTGAAGCCTGCATGGGCAGCCTGTGTATGGATGGTGCTTCTGCTGAACTTGTCCATATTGGGTTTCACGGTCTAAGTTGATGAGGAAGACTGACCATGTTTCTTCCTTAAGAGGGCACCAGATCTCATTGCAGACGGTTGTGAGCCACCATGTGGTTGCTGGGAATTGAACTCAGGACCTCTGGAAGAGCAGTCAGTGTTGTTAAGCACCGAGCTAGAATCTCCTTCAAATCCTGGGGGCATTGTTGTCTCCTCACTTGTCTTCTGTGCCCTTGTCACTTAACATCTTTCCATCTTCCCAATATCACTACAGTAGACATTCCAAGGAAACAGACATAGACCATTTTATCGGAAAAAAAAAGAAAATGTTTCATTGAACAAAGTCTAAGACTTGCATCCTGCTAACATCTTCCCCTCTAACGTCCACACTGGCAACAATTACCTTCATCAAATCTATCTCACTATAACTTGGCTCTGAATGGTCACTTCACCTGTCAGTATCAGTAAGCAGGGGTCCCTGTGACCTCTGCTCCTTCAACTCTGACCCTACCTACCAAATACTTGAGCTTTAAAACCATGAAGCATTATGGCCATTTCCTTAGCCCTCTTAAGCTCTCAAAGGGCAAAGGCTCTGTGACACCTTGCCACACTCTGCCAACCTCCTGAACTGTCATCAAGAAGTCTGTCCTCGAAGGTCATCTAGTCTGCAGTATTTTGTCACAGCGTGCTTTCAGACCCTGTCCCAGGGCCATGCTCTTCCTAACATGTTTCCTGGATTGTATCTCTCTCGACTTTAATCATCCCCTGATCTGCTACTCCAGGCAAAGCCCAGGGCCAAGGCCTGGAAAGGCAGGTACCTGAGGTCGGCGTCTGACAACAGTCCTCACAAAGAACTCGGGCCGGCCTGGAGGACACGTGTAAAAATGGATCTGATACACAGCAACCGGCAGCCAGGCCCTAAGAGAGATACAAGGTTGGCTAGGAGAATTCAGAGGACAGGGAAGTCTTTCTGAGAGGAGGGAGGTCCTGGGAAAGACAGGGCAAGGCCTGAAAGGGTGAAACTGAGCATGCTGAGCGAAACTGACTAAGTGGGGACCTGGGGAAAAACACTAGGAGTGTCCAAAGCCACTGCAGGCAGATACAACAAGCAACCGGACTGAGCCTGGATCCCGGAGCTCTCACATGACAGGCTAAGGATTAGGGCTCAGCGCTATAAGCTGAGTAAGAAGGAGGCAATGCAAAACTTGGTTTGGGTTGACACTGTAAATAGGATGCTTGGAGTATTGGCCAAACTGGGGCTTGGTGCTAAAAGAGCCAATAAGAATCACCACACTTGTTCATCAGAGACTGACGCCACTTTACCCGAGGGCAAAGCCCAAATGTTTGTCTCCAGGCCAGTATTGCCAGAGTCTGAGGAAGCAAGCTAGGTAGAGGTGGGGAGGGGCAAGGGGACAGGGCCCAGTGCCATCCATCTAGGACTCTTCTGAAGGTCAGTCAAAGAGAGGGGAAATAGCATGCATCACCTTGGAAATGGTTCTAGAGACAAAGATGCACCTATTCCATCTTTGTTGTCCGGTACATGGCTCCAGGGGAGAGCTTGGTGGGCTTGGGAGACTGTTTTCCTTCCGAATGCCAGGACAAACCCTGGGCAGCCCAGGGACCGTGTCATTTGGCTCCACACAAATTCAGCACTGGTGTTTAACATTTTTTTTCTTTTTTTTTTTTAAAAAAAAAAACCTCCCTGTTATTTAAATGGTTTTAAACATGAAACTAGGCCAGGAAAAGGGGGTAGCATTGTTTTAATAATTAGCAATTATGATCGCTGCAATATTAATTGCATATTTCCATAGCAAACACTTCCCCAGAGGGCCAAGGGTGGTTAGAGACTGACAGAGCCTAAAACTGGAATTCCTGAGAACAGAAAAAGGAGAGAAAAGCAACTTCTTCCATTTAAGCAAATTACCATGGGGACTGCAGGCCCCTCTAATTAGCCCGGCTCAATGCGGTAGAGAGGCGCTACTGCACAGGCGCGCTCAGCGTGCGGGCCTGCTGAACAGTCTTTCTATCACACCTCTTCCATCTTGTCGTTTGAACAAGGGAGCAACTGCTTCCCAAGGATGGTTGGGCTGAGCAGGGAGCCTGCCCCCTACCACTCTGCTCCCCTGGCCCCTAGACTGGGGCCCAGAGTTCACTCCTAGGTTCATTTGTGTGGATAGTGGCCACCACGGGAGAAGGGCAAAATGGGACAGGACCTTAGGCAATTCAGTATGGCAACACTCATGGGAGGACGGGGCAGGAGAGGCCACCAAATCTGTCTTCCAAATTCTGTGACACACATTTCGGGGTTCAGGTCGAAATGAGGCATCCAAAAAGCAGGAGAAGAATAGAGATGGAGGGAAGAATGGAGAGAAGAAAGGGGGAAGGAAAGAGAGAAAGAGGGAGGGAGGGAGGGAGGATGATGGCAAATGAAGGAAGAAAAAGCACTGAGAAGACAGTGGTAACGTGAAAGCAGAAACCCCTCCGCCTTCCTGGATATGAGCTCCCCTGAGATTGCTGAGCACTCACCAAAGAAGGACCTCAAAAGCACTGGGCATTCCTACTGCACCCCACCTTCCAGCCTGTTAGTGCAGCCCACACCAGCATTCACCCGTGAAGCTGCAGAAGCAGGAAGGATGGGAGTATAACCCACCAATCTTTCCTCTAGTCGCTCCCTGTCGGTGGGAGCTCAGACCCCTGTGCTGGCAGATTCTACACAGTCACATAGGGTGTAGAGCGTCACCTCCACACTAGAGGAAGAAGGCATTACCGAATCCCTGTCCCAGGGGAAGATGGAAGCAGCCTGTCCTAGGTCACATACTTAGAAAGTTACTGAGGATCTTTCTAACATATGACACCCTTTCTTCCATGTCAATCTTGCCAGCCTGAGTCCAGCTGAGCAAACTTGCCAACAGAAGCAAGGCTTCCTGGCTGTCTGGCCCAGCCTCTTCGGCCTGATCCTATGTAGGAGGGTCCGTC
>JAQHUG010000004.1:13659405-13677915 GCA_028555095.1 Dicrostonyx torquatus
AGACCAGCAACCCAGGGATGGCACCACGCACCAGCTGGATCTCATGGAGGCATTTCCTCAACTGAGGCTCCTTCCTCTCTGATGAATGACTCAAGCTTGTGGCACACAAACTCAGCCAGTATGCAGAGAGGATGGGGAAAGGGAGTTTATGTGCTTAGAGGGAAAGGAAAGAGTGTGCATGCAAGCTAAAATAGAATCTTCCATAGATGAAAGTTAGTTGATAACTCCAAAAATGGAGAAGTCAAGAGACAGCTATCTATGGCAGAAATTTCAAAATATAGAACCCACTAGCTGACAGCTGGGAGAGCAGAGTGGCTGCTTTGGGGAGTTGGAATTTAGGGTCGCAAGATGAGGTACCAGCTGCTCTTTCCTATACATCCTCAGCCATACTTCTTGTCCAAGGAGCTTGCTAAAAAATATGAAGTAAATTTGTTTTTCTGTCAATATCAGGCAACTCAGGGTTACTTTTTCTTCACTGTTAGGGGAGAAGGGGACAATAGCCAAATACAATAATTCTTCCAAAGAGGAATTCAAAGGCCTGGTAAATGTTCTGAGTCCTTATTTGTCTGATATAGCATCATTTTACCCTCACACTTGAATGATAATTTATGTTCAAAGCCATTTCCCCTCGGTGCTCTGCAAACATCGCACCATTATTTTCTTGTATCCAATTTTGCTGATGAGGAGTATGATAGCAATCCAGGCCCTTGTTCCTCTATCTAGCAGGCTAAATGGCATCCCCTCAAGATGAACGCAGGTCCTCAGCACCTGTGAGAGTGGCTTCACTTAGATAGAGGGTGTGCACAGTTAAAGAGCAGTCTGGAGATGGGATCCTTTAGGGCAGTGGTTCTCAGCCTCCTTAATGCTGCAGCCCTTTAAGACGGTTCCTCGGGTAATGGTGACCCCTAAACATTAAATTATTTTGTTGCTACTTCATATCTGTAATTTTGCTACTGTTATGAATCATAATGTAAATATCTGATATGCAGGATATCTGATATGCAACCCCTGTGAAAGGGCCATGCCCCTCAGGCTGAGAACCACTGCTTTAGGACAAGATCCACCTCCAAAGACCAGTGTCTCTGTAGGGAGAGGACAGAAGACAAAGATACCAAGAAGAAGGCCACATGCAGACAGAGACGGAGATGGGGCCATGCAGCTGCAAGGTAAGGACCAAATGAGCTACCAGACAGAGATGGGGGAGGGACTGGAGCAGACTCTCTCAGAGTCTGGGAAGAGATGAATCACAGCTCTACTTGAGACTCTGGCCACACAGCTGGGATCATTACAAAGTCCCGCGAGTCACTTTCATAGAGCAGCTCTGGGGAATGAATATGCTAGACAAAATATCTATCTATCATCTCTCTATCTCTGCTTTTTCCTATACTTCTAATGTTCTAGAATCTCACGACATTTCTATGTTTTTTGGTTTTGGTGGGTTTTTAAAACTTTTTTCTGGCCATGCACAGGTTCTTTAAGTCTGAACAGTAGTATTGTCATTTGGTTCTAGAAACATCTATCCTGTAAATTATTGACTGTTGCCTCTCCTTCCTCCAAGGTTTCCATGTCCCTGTGTACACTCCCTACCGAGGTGTCCTTCACGGTGGCCTGCTCGCCCTTTGTGTTGCATTGCTGGAGAAGTCTTGGTCTTCTGTGCTGTCAGTCCTCTTTCATCTACACTCATCTTGCACTTTAATACATTGCTTTTGAGATTTAAAAAAAAATCAACAACAGAATTGCTCATTTCTGTGATCATTAATTCTTAGTATATAGGTTCAAGGCCTCCATGACTTCTGTAGATTAATTGTCCTTCCTGTATTAGCTTTCTGCTACTCTAGCAAATATTTGAGATAAACAGTTTATAAATTGGTTGGTTTGGGTGTAAAGGTTTAAGATCAACTGGCCTATGGTTTTGGGTCCTCTGTGGGAAGGAGCAGATGGAAAAGTCAAGTGCTCACTTATGTAGGTGGTGGGGAAGTAGGAGGCAGAGACGGAGGGAGAGGGGGAAGGAAAGAGACTAACCATGGAAGACAAGCCCCGAAGATGAAAAAGCTCCCGTGAGGTACCTCCTCTTAGAGTTTTCCTTAGCATTGCAATGATTTCAGGACTGCCTTCTCTCGAGTCTAATAGCTGCTGCTTCCTCTTCCTCTCCATGGCCAGTTCCTTCATTTGTTGAGCTGGTGCTGAGCTGGTCATTTTGCTCATGATGCCACCTTGCAAGTCCTCAGAGATTCTTGATTACTCTCTCGTCTTTGAGGAGAGCACCAGAGACCTGGGTGTCCAGCCTGCTAGGTGGTTTCAGCACCTCTGGGCACGCTATTTTAGCTGACCCCTGTGGAGAGCAGCAGATGGATGTGGCCACTCTCATCTGCCTCAGAGTGATTGAGGCACAATCCTTCTAGAACTTTCCAAGCCCCAAAGGGGCTTCCTGTGCCCATATGCACCAGTATCAGGTGTTCATCACTATGGGCACCACAACATCCATAGGAAAGGCAAGAAACTGACAAGGGCCACGTACTGTCCCAAGCTTGCCACACTATCTATTGTCCCCATGAGCCCTTGTCTCCACACCACCTCCAGTCTGGAACCTGTCAGCATCATACCCACTGCGGCTTTCTGCCCTCTCATCTAAGACTTTGAGTATATTTCAATACTTTGTAAAAAGCCTTTCCCGCGTCTCTAGGGGTTTTGGTTGAAGGATGAGAAGCTGTAGTTTGTCTTCCAAATGCTCTTGCCTAGCATCTTGCTTAGATCCTCTTAGTTCTCATCTGAAGAGGAGTCCTGAGCTGTCTTCTGATTGTCTCCACTGTTAACTGAGGCTCTGAGAGGTACCAGGCAATCTACTGAGCACTGGACACTTAGGGTTTGGTCTAGCGCAGCATCCATCCAGAAGGAAAGCAGCTTTAGCATCCCCGAACTCCAGACAGGCAAATGGAGGCGGAGCAGAGGTCTCTCTCTGGGCTCAGATCACAGTGGATCTAGCCAGGAGAAGAGACTCGTTTTGGCTGGATGGGACTGGCTCCAGAATGTGAGCCCCCCTTGGCTCCTGGATTGGTTAGTTTCTGTCAACTTGACACTGACTTCACATGGGAAGAGGAGACCTCGACTGAGGGATTGCCGCCATCAGATTGGCCTATGAGCACATCTATGGATCATTCTATTGATTAATGGTTGATGTGGGAGGGTGCAGCTCGCCGTGGGTGAAGCCATACCTGGTCAGCCTGGCCTGGGCTCTACAAGAAAAGAGCTGAGCAAGCAGAGGGAGCAAGTCAGTAAGCAGCATTCCTCCACGGTCTCTGCTTCAGTTCCTGCCTCCAAGTCCCTGCCCTGGGTTTCTTCACTGAGGGACGGTTACCTTGAAGACTAAGATGAAATAAACCCTTTCCTCCCCACATTCCTTTTGGGCAGCGTTTTATCACAAACTAAGAGAGCCACTCAACTCTGGTGCCTCTATCGGCTAGTGAGTCTTCTCTGTTGTGTTGTTTTGTTAACTTGTCACAAGCTACAGTCGTTTGGGTATGGGGCACCCCAACAGAGGAACTGACTCCATCAGCCTGGCCTCTAGACAAGTCTGTGGGGAATCTTCTTGATGCGGGAGCCCAGCCCATCACAGGTGGCCCCACCCAAGGGCAGGTGGCCCTGGGCTGTATAAGAAAACATGGGGAGCAAGCCAGTGAGCATTTCCCCCAATGATGTCTTCCTGTGCTTTTGCTGAAGTCCAAGCCCCACTGTAATCAGGATGTGTAAGCCTTTTATCCAGCAACAGATAGCAAATTAATACAGCTTTAACTAACGGCCCCTACGTCACTATCCCTACGGCATTTCTAGGTATCAGTTTATTAAAGGTGATTAGACTCCTAGTGGGAACTAGGAGTGACTCTTCTCCATGGGACATTTGACAATGTCTGGAGACATGTTAGATGATCACGGGGAAGGGAGGGCAGTGGTGGCACTTCTAATGGGTAGAGGACAGGGACCTCCCAATATCAGCAATGACTGGCACTTCAGGTGGGCAATCTCCACCCCAGTGTAGACCATTTGAACCTCTTCTTGCCATCAAGGCCTGTGGGCTATCACACAGTCCCTGGTCAATAATGTAGTGCTGGTGGAGGAAGGTGCCCAGGGGGCATGAGTGACCAGGCAGTTTCCAAGAGAAAGGATTTCAAAGGTGAGGGACACACATGGATTTCATGCAATGATCCTTGAGTCATATCTCTACTGTGTGGCTTCTCAGTCTTGTGGACTTCAGACCTCACATGGCCCTTCATATATGTTCACCCCCCTGCAAACCCTGAGCCAGGCTTTACCCCCACCTCCATTTGTCAATTCTCTGAATTTCTAGCAGGTAGACAGGCCTTAGTGGGCTTCTTGCTCCGGGTGGGGGGGTGTTTTGGGGTATGAATGGAAAAGCCCCTCCTATCTCCAGGAAGAGAGAACCCAGCAAGGCCAGTCAGTACCCCAGAGGTCACTGCTGTGGCACCTTGCCAACTGGGATTCCGGGACCCAGTTCCAGGCCTGGGGAATACGACCCTGCCAAAGACACAGAACATTCACCCGAACACCTTCCCACTTCGATGTTCAGGTAAGAGGCATGATCCGAAAGCACAATCATACCCTGCCTGAACTTCTGGGCAATGCAGTCGTGTTGAGAAGAGAAGCAAAAACTGCTGCCTACAACAGCATAAGGAGCGAGGAGCGGCAGCGCCGTCCTTCCTTCCTCCCCTCCGCCTGGAACCCAGGGCTTCCAGATCTGCCTCAATGCACCGATCCACTCACGGACCCCCACTGGCTTATCTACAAACACTTGCTGCCTCTCCTCCGTCACCTGAAAAGCCTTGTCTGTTCCAGACAAACAAGGCTTGGGAACAGAGTCCCCCATCCCATAGAGCCTGTCCTGGATGCAGAAATAAGCAGCCCCACAGGGGTTAGATGAACAAGTCGGCCCCACTTCCCCTAATCCTCCACCTGCTGATGAGGAGCCATAGCCAGGCAAAGATCGGGCTGGAAGACTCCAGACCAAGCCCTACCCATAAATCTCCCTATCCACCAGCCCCTGTGACCGCAGCTGCAGCATACCTAGTCTCTACCCAGGTCTTATCTGCGCAGGGGCAAAAGTGCAGTGAAGTCTTAGCTTATGACACCCCCAGTTTTGAACTCAAGTCGCATTTCCCTATTGACCCACAGGACGGCTTTGGAGATCATTAATCTTCATTTCTGATCGATTTTCTGTCAATACGCCCCTGTCGCCCCCACCAACCTTTCCATCAAGCGGTTAATGAGCTGTAAGCAAACCCACGCATGCGCTGAGGCAGTGGTTTTCCACGAGGCCCCTGAACAGCCATGCGGTGCCAACGATTCAAAGGGCACCGTCTGCTTTTGTTCTGGATCTGTGGGTTCAGAGTTTCTCACTGGGGTTCCCAGGGCAGAGAGGACCATTCCCCAGTCCTCCAGGCAAAGTAAGCAGTAGCTACTCCAATGAAGCCAACTTTAAAAGGATCCACACTCACTCCCCTGGGCTTCCCAGCCGTGTGTAACTGCTTCAGTGGGTCAATGGTTCCAGAAGGTTCTGCCAAAAAGGAAGTGGTTGGGTCCAGGACTATGGTGTGGGTACCAGACACCATCTTGGCACGCCCAGACTTATGCGGGATCAAAAGAAGAAAAGTTTAAAGGCTACTTTTGTGAGCGTGGAAGCCCCAGAGGGGAGCATACAGCAAAGGTCTGCCATGGGCCTGATACCTTCGAACTCCCGAAGATGAGATCTGAATGTCACCAAGATCCCGACCCTCCCTGTGAAGCCTTGGTCTTTCTCATCCATCAGATGGAGAGACTAGTTCCTTTATTCTCATCTTCGAGAATCTAAGGGTCCAGAACACAAGGTCTGGAGAAGCCTAAAGGTGTAAGATGCTGAGAGACCCATCTGGCCCCCACTCCCCAGAACACCCCCATCTGCCCGCCCTACCGACAAGGTACAAGTTTCTCTGCCGCCTGCCTGCATGTTAACACGTAGGACAAACTTCAAAGAAAACATACAGCTGATAAAAATTTAATGCTATATGTAACAAAGCAGAATGAATATTTAATCCGTGCTTTTATGCGAAACCACATAACCAAGCAGCCCCTCGCGGCGGCCCCTCCCGGCGCCCGCGCCTGGCAGCGAAGCAGTTAAGCTGCTGGCAACAAGCAGCTCCTAATAAACACTCGGCTAATTCTGTAGGAAAAGCACTAATTAGAAAAGCAATAATAATCGGTGTAATTGCTCTAAATTACCCTCCTAACAGAGAACTGCGCTCCGAGCCGGGAACGCAGCTGCCGCGCCCAGGCCAGCGCATCGCGCCGCAGCCCACGCTCTGCTGCCACCTGGCGGCCTCCACGGGCCCCTACCCGCCTGACCGTGAGCAGAACCAGAGCGAATCCTGACGCGCGGGCGCCCCCTGCTGCCTCCGGATGGGCGGAGGTCCAGACAACCAGAGGATGAGAGCCAGCGCAGCCCGCTGGACTCTGGATTTCCCCTCATCTTTGGCCTTGCTCTTCCAGGCTCCATGCCAATAACAACCAATAATTACTGTTCGAACAACTGTTCGAGGAGCCAGGGACAAATTGTGATGCAAGAACGGACCTCAACACCGTCCCACTATTCGGGGTGGTGTGTGCACCGGGGGCATTGTTTGGGAGTGGAGTGGAAACAGATGCGCCCAAACAGGAGAGAGGGATTTGCAGAGGAGATAGAATGTTCTGGTGAGATGGCTAGGACAGCTCTCCACAGCCCAGGCTCTATGAGTATGAGAGTCCCTGGATGGATGGGATTGCTCTCAACCTGGCACAAAATGAACAAGGCTGCTGTGCTGGTGCATTTGCCTGCACCAAACGAACCACTCTGCCAAGATCTGCCTATCCCTGCCTAAAACTCTCCTGCAGCAGCCACAGTTTACAGAGTAAACTGGCACGGTATGTATGTGTCAGCCCTCTTTAGGACAGACCACAGCCGCCGGTGTCTGCCCAGTGCCAGCGTAGGCCTGCCCGCACAGGGCTGCATGCATACACAGTCTTGTCTTGCTATGCAGAGTCCCTGGTGCCTACAATAGCACTTAATAAATGTTTGATGGGTGAACGCCTAGAACGCACTGGACACATGGGGACAAAGGACACCCTTTACATGGGAAACAGGTGCAAAGCCAGGACGGAAGGAGCCAGTGGGAATCAGGGATCAGTTCATGCACTCGGTCCACCCAGGACAGAGACACACTCGGTCCACCCAGCACAGAGACAAGCTCCCCCCGCACCGAGTTAACAACATCGATTCTGGAGTTTAAGGGATTTCTAATGCCCCCTCCGCCACTGCAAGGAGCACAGGAAATGGTGTACCCCAAAGAAAATCAAACGCTGCTCCCCACTTGCCAAAACTCCACTCCTCCCAACACAAGGAGCAACTTCCCTCACTCCTCCACTGTAAAGCAAGCTGAGGGTGTGAGGAGAGAATGAAAGGGGGTTACATGGCCTCCCGTGACACTGAGCCCCTGTGCCCAGCTTTCTGCCCCAGATGACAACACACACACACACACACACACACGTGCGCGTGCGCACATGCATGCATGCACCCATGCACACACTCCACATCGCGAGAGTTTTTCTCCTCCCTGCACCCCTCAACCTAGGATCTGACAATTCCTCTGTCTTGAAGAAAACCAAGGTTAGAGATGAAGGGTGGGCCTCTCCTGCCCTCCCCTGACCTCTTCTGAACGCTGAGGCTTCTGGGTAAAAACACGCCAAAGCTATAGGCGAGGCTGATGACAGAAAATGTACATTCTCCTCCAGGAAGCCTTCCCCAAGCCTTCTGTAACCTTGCCACAGCAACAGGACAATTGACAACACATGGTGCAGGCTGGGGACCAGACTGCATGGGGTCTTTGCTGAGTGACCAAGGGTAAGTCTCTTAACCGCTTTGGGCCTCATGCTCCTATAAAATGAGAAGACTGGTAGGATTAACCTTTTAAAATCATTGGGGAAATTAACTGACCCAAAATACCTGCCATACATACGCATTTGCTATTAATATTGCCTGTCTTCCTTAACAGAATTCCACTCAGCAGGTTTGAACAAAGACCAAAACACACTTGAAATCCTGCTGGACCTGACCATTTCCAAGTCCATTCTGGCTCTGAAAGTCTAGAATTGAAATGACTTCTTTTAATGCACCTGATCTTCTCCCCATTCCTTCCCCGCCTTCTGCAAGCATGCCTTCTTCAGAGAAACTCCGTAAAAGTCAGGCGTAACTGGGACCTAATCCTCCCGCAGACGCGCACCATACTGCCCCCTCAGCGTCCACGCTGTTGCCCCCTGTCTCCTCAGGGCTCTCTAGAGAACCACTGGCATCTGCAGAGTTTTACTTCACCTGGCCTGGCACCAGCTTCCCAAATGGTGAACCCATTAACTGTACAGTCGGGTTAACTGAAGCGCATGAAAGCCAGTGGCTGGAGACACCCAGCAAGCCAGGGAGTGGGAGATGCTGGGCCCTTGAATTCCCAGGCTGGCTCCCATGCATTCCGGCTCAAACTCCTATATCCCAGGGATGGCATGAGCACAGTCAGGCATTGGGATCTCCACTAGAGGATGCTGAGAAGGCCAGCCCACTAACACACACATGTGCATACACACACACACACAGACACACACACAAACACACACACACACACCACGAAACAATTTCAAACAAGCACTTGGAAGCCTGATGCTACCTCACACCTGGACCATTGCAGTAGCCTCTACTTGGCCTCCTGGCTTCTACCCACCTCCACGTGTAGCCCACCCTCCATATAGCCGCAGGAGTAAAGGGCGTTGCTGTCTGCTCAGAATCGTCCAGAATTAGAGCCAGAGTCCTTCCAGACCTTGCACCCTCCGCCCAGCCGTTGGCATCCCTGCTCATCTGTCCCACTTTTGAGACCTAGTGCCACATTTATGGGAACACTGCCCTGCCCTGTGCCTGCAGCCCACCTCCCCAAATATCCGCAACATGCCCTCCTCGCACGGACCTCCACCCTATCTCAAGAAGCAGCTCCCACTCCATCCTGTTCTCTATCATCTCTTCCTCTCGCGGGACTTCTTCACCTAGCAATCTGTTTCTGTGTCTCTGTTTGTTTCCTCTGCTGGACTGAAGGCAGAAACGTCCCTCCGATGTGCATTGCACATTGGTACCACAGTATCAGCCGCAAGGTGGGGCCAGAAACCTCTTAGAGAATGCCAGGCCTTCCCGATGGGCTTTTTAAGCACCCTGTTGTGTGGACCTTTGGACTGGTTGGCTATACGGGGAGAGAGAGCGAGAGAGCGAATCCAGTCTCCACGTCGTCAGAGGGCTCACTGAGGCATATAGCATATAAGATCCCCACCCCCACCCCTCGCTTTAGGTCCCCACACCCAATTGTTTCTGGATGACGGAAAGGAAAATTTAGTTTCCAGCTAATCAGCTTTGAATTAGGTGTCCCTCTTCATGTTACGGGGCGACCCTTCTCTCAAGGTTGGAGGGGTGTCTGCACACACGTGGCCATCATTTGACACTACTCTTTTGGGAGAGAGACAAAGGCCTCCCCGGCCCAGGCATTGTCTCTGTGTGGAGTGGAGTTCACGGGCAGGCCCAACACAAAGGCTAGATGAATTCTTCATGACTCTCTGAAAGCCTGGCCCTCCAGGACCCCTCCTAGCTTTGCCCACAGGCGGGTCCTTGAATGGGGACGGAGGGAGGGGGAACAATTGGGCATTATCTTCCCCAGCGAACCCACTGCCTTTCTGGAATATTTGAACAGGGCTCTCCTTCTTCTCCTCCCTCCTCTCAGAGATGCCACCTTGTTGGTTAGCTGAAACCTGAGGTCCCCGCCGGCCCTGGATCACCTAGCATCCAGAGCAGTTCCCCAGTCATCCACGCGGGCATTTGCTGCTCGGCCAGGCTTCCAGAACAGGGCAAAACCCTGCTTCTCAGAGAGATGTCTCCTCCCTGCTCCAATAAGGGTCCCCAGAGACGATGTGCCCTTCCTTCTATGAGGAAGGGTCTGCAGTGATCTCTCTACTTCATCTCTATCCTTGCTTGAGTCCCGAGCACAGGGCTAGCTGCGCCAAGCCGCCCTCTGCCGGTAGGATTCAGGCAGTGCACGGGCGGCAGTGTTCTCCCAGGTCCTGATCCCGACCCCTGCACCTCCACAACCCCCCACATCTAAACCGTGTCCCTGAACTCAAGCCCCTTCCTCCGCCCAGCCCCTCAAGTCTTCAGAAAGAGACAGCAGTCGTCTGGAAAGGGAGGGAGGGAGGGGCTGGGATTTGAGTTAATGAGCTATGTATTTTCCTTTCCCTATAATCCACGGTATTTGATGCAGCAGCCAATTTAACTTAGCAGTGGGATAATTTGTCATGAGGTTGTTAGGATTTGGAGGGAGGCCACATAGGATGAGGAAGAGTAGGGAAGGGAAAGCGGGCTGGGCAGAAGAGGGGACGCTCTCTGGTGCATCTGAGAAATTGTCCCGGGTGCTGTCCTTCATCCAGGGCCCACAATAAGGAGTATGAACAGAGAGCAGCAGTGCAGAGGAGGAAGGGAACCCACGCAGAGGAGAGACCTACGCCAAGGGGAAGGAGCCCCCTCCCTGGAGGACAGGAGTGTGTGGGTCTAAGAGCCTGAGGCTGGTGTCCCCTGCACACTGCCTGGGTCTGAGTGACCCATAGACTGACGGCTGGGTTCCAACGGCTTGATCCATGGACCAACGTGGGAATTCCACCCAAATCCCCATGCATCCCAGAATAAAGCAGCAACCAAGCACTCTGGTCTCATGTCTGCTTGCCTTGTGCTCAGAAATCGGAGAATCCAGGTCCTGAGTGAGAAAACCACCATTGCTCAGGTAGGTCCGGAGAACATATGTTCTGGTTTGTCCAGGACAGCCATCCCAAGGTTAGCCTGCTGTCTCAGGGAAATTCTTAATAATAATCTTTCACACACTAGAACATTCTGGCGTGGGCAACAAATGCGATTATCCTACAGAAGGGGAGCTCCATCTGAGATGAAGCCACTGCCCACAGATAATTCATGGCCTCTATCAGAGTCTCCTAACAGCCTGTGTGGTTTGATTTGCTGCGGTTTAGCTGTTTGTCTACTTTTCTTTTCTTTTTTGTTTTGTTTTGTTTCCTGCAAAGTTAAATTAACACCAAGCACCAAGGTCTGAAAACCTAAGATCCTCCTATGGAGACCTCCTCCTCCAGGAAGCTCTCCCTGACCAGGACAGACAGCATCCATGGTACCCATCTATAATTGATTCCTACTGGTGTGGGACATCCCCGTCATTCACATGACTCTGAACTTGTGTTCACCACCAGGACTTGGCCAGGCCAAATAGGAACGTGTGCTGAGATGATGTGGGAGATGGTGGCAGAGGGTAGACGGTGAGATAGGGAGCCAGCCACAGCCCTGCTCCCACCCAACACCCAAACCTCAACAATGGAGGGGTGCCACTAGAAATAACGGGACTGGCATCTGCGTGTGGCTGGCCATTCACACACTGTGGCCCTGGGAAGGAAGAGAGGCAGGTGCCCTCCACCAAGAGCCTGAAAGGGTGCGTTGCTGTGAACTGGCCCTGTCTCCATTGGCTTCTTCTCCACTCTTGGATCCCATTTTTCTGACTGCCAGAGGTTCTGAGAAGCAACGTCAGGCAGCAGTGAAGGCAGTAAGTGCTTCTCTCCCCCCTGTCTTCCCAGGAGCTGTGAGTATTTCCTTCACCAACTTCTTAATGGACTGCCCATCTCCACTGTTATGAACCAAGGCTGGGAGGCAGCCACTGTCCACTCGCTGTGATGTAGCGCCATCTAGTGGCCACCTTTGGCATGGCACTGCAACTGATAAAATTTCAGGGTAAAGTTTTATTAAATAGCAACCATATATGAGGTACTATGCCAAGTCATTGGGAGTACACAGAGTATCACACACACAAAAAAAAAAACCGTATTATATGCTTCTTGCACCTGAAAGCACTTGCTGCCCAGTGTGAAATTGTATCTACCACAATGCAACAGAAATAATGCAACATGCCAGGTGGTGGTGGTGCATGCTTTAATTCCAGCACTCAGGAGGTAGAGGCAGATCTCTGTGAGTTCGAGACCAGCCTAGTCTACAGAGCTAGTTTCAGGACAGCCAGTGCTACACACAAAAAAAATCCCGTCTCAAAAAACCAAAATAGAAAGAAAAAACAAAAAGAACTAGAGAGAGAGAGAGAGAGAGAGAGAGGAGGAGGAGGAGGAGGAGGAGGAGGAGGAGGAGGAGGAGAAGGAGGAGAGAAGAGGAGGGGAGAGGAGAGAAGGGGAGAGAAAAGAAAGTAGCACAATTCTCCTCTCAGGCACAGTTCCAAGCAACACCTCCAGGGTTCAAATCCTGGCTCTGCAATTACAAGTTGTGTAGTCCTAGGTCCATTATCCATCCCCTGTGAGCCCAGATGCCTCCTTGTAACATGGGAGTAATTAATATGTCTTTCTCAAAGGAAGATCGTGAGGAACTCATTAGAAGTACTAAACACACAGCAGAGTGTTTGGCAGGCAAGAAATGGTTTCTAAATGCATATTATTATCATTGCTGTTTGAATGATAAAATATTGACTCAGGCTAACGGCTATAAAATTCAGGGAAAGCCAGCCTTAATGGGGATTACAATAAAGACAGTGATGGGGGCGGGGCAAGAACCAAGCAAACCCTGGGGAAAAGCAGGTCATGTGACTAACCATGCAGTCAATGGTCCTCTTTGAGCCTCCTCTGTAAATAAAACAAAATACTTAAATACAGGGACCTGGGCCAGATAACCCTCTGGGTAAGGTTTTTAAGTAATAAATACACATGAGTAACCGTAACGTGCAAGACTCTGAGAATTTGCAGCGTGGTTGCTGATATCAAGGCTATAATCTGGCTCACATCACAGAGAAAAGATAGTGGGCTTCTCACCTCACCTTGGCCTCCACAGCAAATCCAGAAGGTGAAGGCTGGGGGGCATTGTTTAGTGCTGTGTCCCTAGAAGAACAAAATGTCCAGAATGCATCCCAGGAGGCTGAGGTATTGTTCAGGGCTAGGGCACTTGTCTTAGTATCCATGAGAGTCGGTTTTACCTCCAGTCACCCTCACCCAAAAGGAGCTTCTAGGATCCTGTGGTAACTTGAATAAGAATGACACCCAGTTACTGGAACTATTTGGGAAGGATTAGGAGATGTGGCCTTGGAGGAGGCATGTCACTAGGGGTGGGCTTTGAGGTTCCCAGTGTTCTCTCCCCCCTTCCACTTCTGGCTCCCTTCCCCCTGCTCCTTCCCTTCTCTCTATCTCTTTCTTTCTGTATATATCTCTCTCTCCTACTTACAGATCAAGACATAAGTTCTCAGCTGTTCCTGCAACCACACCTTTTCTCCTCCATACTGGACTCTAACCCTCTGGAAACTTGAGTCCAGGTGGAACACTTTCTTGTATAAGTTGCATTGGCCATGCTGTCTTAGCACAGAAGTAGGAAAATAATTAAGAAGATCCCAGCCCCTTCCACCACCAAAGAGCCAAGTGTTTGGGAAGACCAGGTGGGAGAGAGTGATTAGAAGCCCAATCCCAGTCCTCCAAGACTTCTGCTCTGTGACCCTCTTATTTGTGAAGAGAAAAAGAATAGAAAACACCCCAGAGCCATAAGGGATGCATGGGGAAACCCAACACAATAAGCAATGACAACCCCAGGGATGGGCACAGAGTACAAACAATCTGAGAAGGAAAAAAATAGTTAAGTCTTTTCCAAATTAATGGAAGAACCGAAGCCATATAAAAACAAAACTGGTGAAAAGGAATGCATAGATAAAAAAGACTGCAAAAAGCAGTCCCCAAAAAGGTATATTTAAAGGCTCTCTGAATTAAAAAGAGGATAGAAGATATCTTCTAAGAGTCAAGAGAAAAATATTTACGATTCTATACCCAGGAAAAAAAAGTCAAAAAGAAAAAAAAATAGTAAGAATGGGAAAATGTTTAATATTCAGACTTTTAAAATGGACTAAAATGAACATAAACTCACTAAAGCAGACTTACGCTGAGAATAACAATGAAGAGTGTTATCTGGGAGCTGAGAGATGGCTCAGCGCTGGCTGCTCTTTCAGAGGACCTGAGTTCAATTCCCAGAAACCATATTGTGACTCACAACCATCTATAGTGGGATCTGCTGCCCTCTTCTGGCATTAAGTCATAAATACAGATCGGATACTCAGACATAAATTAACAGGGGTGAAGAGGGAGGGAGAATTATCTGGACCAAATGATTTTTTTTTTCAGATAGATGCTTAGAAGTTCAGGGAAAGGGCTGGAGATAAAGTTCAGTGGTGGAGCACTTGACCATCTTTCATGAGGCCCTGGGAACAATCCATGGTGGGGGAGGGGAGGGCAGCAGACAGACACACAGACACAGAGAGACACAGAGATAGGAATGCAGACAGGAACAGCAATGCTCATGTGATTTCAGAGGGGAAAAGGAATTGTGTGAGGAAACTGGGCTATAGACGCCATTCATGTCATACCGGCTATAGACGCCATTCACGTCATACTGGCTACAGACGACCATTGATGTCATACCGACTATAGATGCCATTCACGTCATACCGGCTATAGTCGCCATTCACGTCATACCGGCTATAGACGCCATTCATGTCATACTCGAGCCAAGAATTGGACAGTGTTCTTCTTCATGTGTCCCAAAACTTTGAGTGAGGATGAACCGAAAAGTTAATTTGGCAGAAGAACTTTCAAGTCACTAAAACACTTGGGCTGTGGCACAGTTGTTGATCACTGCTCATAGCCATGTTCACAGTGAGAGAGAACTGAAAACTGAACCAAAACAATATGAAAAAAATGAGTGTTTTGCCAGGGCGAAAGCATGAACAAGGTCAAAGCTGCAGGCAAGGGGGTTGTGGACAAAGCATCAGAGATTGGTGACATTAAAGAGAAGTCATGGACTTTGCACTGGGGTGATAGGAAAAGTAGCTCTGCCCATCAGCAGCTCCGCCCATCAGCAGCTCCGCTCATCAGCAGCTCCACCCACCAAGCAGCTCCGCCCATCAGCAGCTCCGCCCATCAGCATCAGCAGCTCCACCGAGTATGGCAAAGCAATTCATTTGGACAGAGAGTGCCTTGCTGGAAAGAAGCTGCCTGGAGAAGGCACAGAGAGGTCACTGCAGCTCTGTCAGGAAGGCCTGGCAAGCTCCATCTCAAACCAGAAGCAAAACTCGGCATTGTCCACGCCGTGCTGGTGTAGGAGTGAGCGGATCGTGGAGGCTTCACCAGGCGCTCTGCAGCAGGGCTGCATTCCCTTAACAGACCTTTTGAGTGGTCTGGGCGTGAAACCGTGAAGGTGAAGCCTTCAGTGGCAATAACAGAGATGCCAGAAACGGGACTTTCACCAAGGAAAGCTCCAGGCTGCCTGGATCTGGCCTAAGAAGGAGGCTGCATGTGCCGTACACAGTGCGTGTGCCCTCTGGGTTCCCAGCTTTTGTGAGCTGTCACCTGTACTGGGGTGGGCTTTGGTGATGCAGCTGTCTGAGTCATTTCTGCCCCTGTAGTAACCCCTCACTTGTATTCCTGTAAGAAAGACTCATTGGTTACCGAATTGGACTTTGGTGGTATCTGTCCTTTGGTCTATTGTGGGCTCCCAAACTGGGGTGTTAGGCATTTGTGTTGTGTCTAGCAAGGAAAAGTCTTATCACATGAGAGCCAAGCACATGGTCTTGAGCCAGTTAGCCCACGTGGGAGCTTCTAGGGGAAGAGGCAAAGATGCCGAGTAAGGTGGGAAGGTCCATGTCCACCAGGCTATCAATAAGGAGACCAGCTTCTGATCTCTCTAGCTATGCAGTCTTATGGAAGTCCACCATCATTCTGGGCTTCTCTGGGACGTGGGTCTAAGGATGACCCACTTTCAGGATGCAGTGGGGTTCAAAAGTTAATGTAGAAGCCTTCCGGCATAGGCAAAGCTCTGCCTTTCACCTCGTATCTGTCAAGGTTTCCCAGCAAGTCTGTCTCCCAAAAGCTCTCCCCCTCACTCAAGTACACTCTGGGCTCCTTATCTTGTTGGTTTGTTTTCACTCTGGATTCCTAAGCTAGCTCCCAATGAGACTCAGAGACAGCCAAGCATAGAGTGAGCGTAGAGAGAGGGCTTCCCTTCCAGAGTTAGAACAAGGCTATTTTCATCCTTTGGAAAAGAAGGTCACTACATCCAGATTTCAGAAACTTCTTCAACTTCCTCTAAGGCTTTGTCAGACAAGAAGTAAACTCAGGCAGTACCCGCTAGTCCCAAGAAATCAGCTGCCGCCTACAAACCCACTCTTGGAGCTCCAGAGACACTCTACTAGCCCACAGAACCAGAAGCCTGAGGACCACACCCGCCTCTCTAATCTTCTAGAAGTCGTACATCTCTTTGAGGACCCCATGAAAGCTCTCCCTCTCCCCAGACACGCAAGACTCCCCAGCACATAGAGTCAATATGACCACATATCATCAGAGCACCCTGCAATCCCCAAACACACCTAGGGGTGCCCTAGGATTTCCCCTAACTCAGCCCAGCTAGCCTGCCTTGACCTTGAGCCAGGCCCTCCCTCCCCATCTATGCGAGCAGAAGCCTCGCACCTGTGTGCAGACCTGTGTTCATCCTGACAAAATCAACAAAATACTTCAGCAGTGAGGCCTGAAAGAAGGCAGTTTAGCTTGTTTGGAAAAAGAGACTAAACACAAGCAGGGACTTTGAGGCTTGAGGGAATATAGGCTGATGGGGTGTCTGGAATCCTGAGCCTGAAATGTGTTGAAAAAAACCAAAGTTTCTTTTCCCATCACTTCCCCGACACGTCCACATATCGGGGTTAAGATGGACCAGAGGTACTATAAAAGAAGAAGATGAAGGCTGTTTAGGACACAGGGACATGAACTTTTTGTTTTGGTAGCCTGGATGCTGCTCTGAGCTCCCTATGAGTCTTTAAACTAAGGAGACCAGGCACTGAGTCTCAGTGGACATCCCACCACCGTCAGGTGTCACCACAAGCAGTTGTAAGCTGACTGGGTCCAGGAGAAGGAATAGTAGAGGACAGGAGTGAATGCTGGCAGTCACCAAGGTCTAGATGTCCAACAGGGTCCAGAGAACCAGAAGTTCTAGTCACCATCTCTCCTTTCTAGCACCTTCTGTGTCACTCAGCCTGGAACAAGAGCCACTCGTCACAAATGTGCCCTGAGTGTTATCGTCTCCCAAGTCCTAAAGTCGGGGACGTGCTGATGACAGAGTCCCACCCTGTCCTTTGAGAGCTGTGGCTGAGAAGGGAAGCCAGGCTCCGAGCCCCGCAATGTGAGTAGGGAGGGGGGAAGCAGCCTTCCAGCCTACTCAGGGTTAAACTGCAAGTTACTGAGGTATGCTGCAGCGAGAACAGGGGCTGGGTGAGTGAGAAGAGTGAGGGTTAACCCGGGAACACTGGGGAAGATGGAAAGAGGGCTTGTGTTTGGATAGGAGATAACCAAGCTACACAGACAGGAGTAAGGACGGGTTCCTGGACCAGGGAGGGAGGCTGGCAGTACTTCTCCCACCCCCAGATGCCTTTGAGGGACATTTGTACAGCGGTATGGCCCTCTCGTGGTCTTGCTTTTAATCAGGTCACTATAGTAGACTAAATACAGGTGGTGTCTAAGAAGGATCCCTGTTTCCAGAGACCACCTGTAGGCAAGGAGCTAACCATGAGGTAACCAAGAGAGACTGCAGCCGCCATTGGTGGCTGGATTAGAGTTAAGTTAGTCATGGCAGAGCTGCAAGCAGGTGAGGTAAATATGAGAGCTCTAGTGTCATCAATTGCACTTGAGACACCTGCAAGGTCAGAGGGCAGTAATGCTGGCCAGGAGGATTATACTAGACAGTCAAGGCCAAAAGCTATCAAAGTCAGAGTCTGAGATGGACAGTGGGCGGGCAGCTCGTGAACAGTGCACCATTATCTCCCCTGAGGCCAGGAGGACAGGCATAGACAGAGTGTGTAGACCCTCCATTGGCTTGGCCCACAATAGCCCAGGAAATTAACCAAACAGAACAGAGATGACCTCAGTCTTTGTCCAGTTTCTTCTTGAGCCATAAAAAGAAAATAATTTAAAAAAAAAAAACCTCAGACAAAGGAGTTTGAAGGCTCTTTCTTCCCTGAGAAATCCCTCCACTCTCTGGGCTTCTTCTCCTTACCTTTCTACTCTTCTGTTGTTGTTGTTGGTGGTGGTGGTGGTGGTGGTTATTTGTATTACTGAGATGGGGTTTCACTATGCAGCCCAGGATGACCTGGAATTCACTATGTATATGAGGCTGTCTCAATGGTGCAGAGATCCACCTGCCTTTGCCTCTTGAAAGCTGGGATTAAAGACGTATCACCATGACTGATGCCTTTCTGTAATTTTTAATAAAACTTGCTTGCCATTTCGCACACTCCAGTGAGAGTCTGTGTCATTAATCATCATGGGCAAGAGATAATGAACTCAGAG
>JAQHUG010000004.1:13689230-13721438 GCA_028555095.1 Dicrostonyx torquatus
TGTGTGTGTGTGTGTGTGTGTACACGCACACACGCATATATATGAGTATGCCAAAGGATATATACCACTCTGAAAGTGTTCCTAGAAAAGTTGTATTGAATTATACCCCCCAAGAATAAAATAAATGACTATTAGTCCATTCTGATACAAATAAATACTTGATTAGATAAAAGAAGGGTTAGGAAATATTAGAAGAGAAATGTCAAAGAATAATTATGTTGTATAATAATATCCTCTGAATTGAAATTTTTCAACCCTGGCAGGGGGCTAAAGACTCCAGCAGCTTCAAATTGGATCATTCTATCCTAGAAAGGGAGCACCCTGAAGACTCAGAAGGTAAGCAACTTACAAATCTCAGGAAGTCCCTAAAACTTAGAAGATTCATAAGACCCTTCAATCCCAAGGTTGATATGCAGTAAAGGCTTTGGGAGAGAGGACTCTCTCCATCATGCCCATCTGTCTCCAAGTCATGCAGACAGCTCCAGAGCTTCAGCTTTCCTGACTTATCATTTATGCTGGTGTGTACTTTCTGATAATGTGGCTGCCTTTGGGTCATCCATACTCCTTTACCCATAATTCTATAAGTACTCCCAATAAACCTATCGGTAAACCAAACTGGACTCCAGGAGAATCTGTGGGTTTTGGGGTTTGGTTTGGTTTTGAGTTTTTGTTTGTTTGTTTTGGTTGGTTGGTTGATTTGCTTTGCTTTTTGGTCTGTTGATGATGTCCTATCTGGGATAAGCAGATGTCTGTTCACACTTCCCAGCAAGAGTCACCCAACAGTATACCACTGAGAGAGTGTTCCCTGTAAAACTGCACTGAATTATATTCCAAAGAACAAAATAAACATCAAGTAGCCCACACAGAAAAAACCAAAGGATTGAGCAAATAACTGAGAAAGAGAGCTCGCTCTTCTCTCATAAGAACGCCAGCTAATAAATGTAGAGCAAACGAAGGGACTAGGTCACCACTACATCATCACAATCGCAATCGCTGTGGGTGGAATGCAGCAGTAAAGGCTAAAATTAGTGGACAAAGGCTTGAGGGAAAACAGGAAGTAGTTTCAAAGTATCCTCCTCAAAATATTTACTAATTTCCATGGCAGGTCACATTCACAAACTCTGACACATCTCTCTTCGAGAAGTAGATTTTAATTACCCTCCCGATGTGTGCTGGACTCTGGGAACCTGTTGTAACAAATAGCATAAAAAGGTAAATATATTGATGGTATAGTGGAGAAACTTAGCTGACACCATCTTCAGCAAGTGACAAAAGATAAAATCCATTGAAGTGAGATATAATGACATCATTGGCTCTTTGATGAGAATAACATCTCACCTCTCTACTCCTCTCCCCAAAGCCTGTAATCTTGGTCTAATCATGGGGAGGCATCAGACAAACCCAAATTGAAGATCATCCTACAAAATATCCAAACGAGACGTGATGGTTAATTGCGATCATCAGCATGGCTAGACGTAAGAACACCAATGAGACATACCTCTAGGCGTGTCTGTGAAGCGCTGCTGGAGAGGTGAAGGGAAGAGAAGACAGGGAAAGGGGTCAGAGGACATCACAGTTGGACAGGACTGAGGAAAACACGGTGCAGGAAAAACAGGAGGGAATTCATGAAAACACGACGATGCCCTGGCTGGGGTCCGGGAACACAAAGCAAATGCTATGGGGGTCTTGGTGTGAGGCTGGTGTCCAGGGGATCTGCTAAGTTCGTTCATGGAACAAACGAGGGATTGGATATCTGAGAGAAGCACGAAAGTAGCAAAGGCAGAGAACCCACAAGCAGCGCGCACAGCACACAAAAGCACAGGTGCAGAGAAAGCGGAAGAGACTGGATGAGGGGGCAGGGCCCCCAGATGTGGGGAACAGAGAAGCAAAGGCCACAGAGCGAGAAAGGAGCATGAAAATGACAGACTTTATCATGGCAGACAAACCATTCCCACCTGGACTGAAAAACCCCAAGGTTGGGAATCTGCCAGGGATCTCAGGGTTGTACATTTTATAGGATTCCAGGGCCCTCCTCCTCCCCAACTGCCTTGTTGGTCACGCTTACAGTTTCCTATCTACTAGGTACTTTTCTTCCAGCTGGCCATTAGCAATCAAAACTGTTGGGCGGGGCACAAGAAGCAGCCCCTTTTATTTATTTTTTATTTTTTTTATTTTATTTTTTTTTTGTTTTGTTTTTTTGAGACAGGGTTTCTCTGTGGCTTTGGAGCCTGCGGTGGAACTAGCTCTTATAGACCAGGCTGGTCTCNGTGGAACTAGCTCTTATAGACCAGGCTGGTCTCGAACTCACAAAGATCCGCCTGCCTCTGCCTCCCGAGTGCTGGGATTAAAGGCGTGCGCCAAAGCAGCCCCTTTTAAAGGGACCTTCCTTGCTTTCTTAATCAGTCTAAGACCCTCCTTGGGGGATCCCAGTTCAAAAACTGGAAAATCCAAATGAAGTCTTTGCCACTGTTAACCCATATTGGGTTGCATTGGTTAGATTATTAGCTATATGCATCTCTCCTCAGATGGTGGAGCCATGGTACTATAGGTTACTGGTGTTAAGAGGAGCTAGGTGAAGGCCGTAGACAAACACTCTGCACTCTGCAACCTCTTTTCTATAAATAGAAACTATTCCAGGTAAGAAATTCTCATACTCCCATCAAGAGTGGAGAAGAATGATCATTTCTTGCCCCCCTCACCAATGCTGGGGGTTGTTAGCCTTGGAACCTTTGCTAGTTTGGTGGGTAAAATTTATCTGACTCTTTTGATACCTAATTCATCATTGTGGGAGGTCCTAAGCATTTTTCATGTGCACTGTATCTATTTGTGTGTGTGTGTGTGTGTGTGTGTGTGTGTGTGTGTGTGTGTATTGCCTACTCAATATATTATCCTTCGTTTCTTCGGCATCCCTACTCAATAATTATTATTCTGCTCATTTTACAGCTGTGAAACCTGAGGCTCAGGAGGGTAAGAAATTAACCCCCAAACTCCCCAGCAGCAAGTAATTCAGTGAGCTTGAGTCAAGATCCACTCAACTCCAAGGTCCATGACCTTCCAGTATCTTGGATAAGTTGGGACTTGGCTATGTATCCTACCCCCTGCTTCCTGTTGCCTTCTGGGATGAAGATTAATAAAATGCTAAAGGTTTCTGAGGTCATCCAGTGGGTTTGGCTTAAAATGAGGAAGGAAACCAACAGATGTGATTAGTTCCGGCGGAGAACTAGAATTCACACCTATTGGCTCCCAGTTATGGGATCCATGGCAGACAGTGGTCTAGGCCATGAGGTCATGTGCCTGTCCTCACATGCTCAGTGGTGTAAAGTCTTAGCTGAGATATTCCCAACTTCCCACTACCTCACCTGGTATCAGTAGAATTGTGTCTTTTATTTTGTTCCTCTACAATAAAAGTTTTCTATTTCAGGACAAGTGTTGGATTGACAGTTCTCACAAAGCCCTTCATTAAACTCAAATTGTACAAAAACAGATGCTACAGTGGCTGGAGAGATGGCTCTGTGACTAAGAGCATTGGCTGCTCTTCCAAGTTCAATTGCCAGCACCCACGTGGCAGCTCACAACTCCAGTTCCAGGGTATCTGGTGGCCTCCTTGGGTAGCAGACACACATTGGTGCACAGGCAACAAACATATCCCTACACATAGAATAAAGTAAAAACAAGTTTTAAAAAAGATTTTACAAAAGAAAATAGACACTACAGCTTCATTCTTTTCATGGTCATCTGATACCTCTATCCTTGTGATCAAAATTCAAGGTCACATGACATGAGAGAGTTTCCATCTTCAATTGTTGGCCCTTGCCAAGCAAGACCTTCTGTGGCCATTGTTGCCATATTGAGCACAGCATTTGTATATGTCTTATGCCGAACATGACTCATCTTCCCACTAACACATGAGATTCACTGCTCATCAAAACAGTTATTTCACTCCACATATTTAGCAGGTCACTCTCAGCACACCTCATTAGTTAGTGCCTTCAAGTCACACTAGCAAGAATCACCACCGCCAGCATTTGTTGCCACCTAATGTATACCAGACACTACACAGTGCTCAAGACATTTTGTCACGTAACATCTTCAGCTCCACATTGCAAATGGGATGCTGAACACAGACAGGTACGCTCATCTGCCCAGCATTACACAACCAGAAATGGGAAGAGCCAGAGAGTCTGACTTCAGAGCCACACACTCTATGACGTTTGGTCTGTAGGGATCTTTATTGAATCACTGATTTGAGAAGTTAGGAAAACCCATTCTAAGACTACCTGGAATCATCAAAAGCAAGAGCCTTAAATGTCAGAGGAAGCAGTATTGAGAAGAAAGTCTCTGAAGCAGCCCAATCTATAGCCTTGTCTCCCAGACTTTTGTCACCCGCCAGTCCGCCTCCTTAGCGTTGTTACGTTATTTCAGTTATTCCAGATAGAACCTGTTCTCTTAGTCACTTAATATCTTTTCAACTGACTTAATTGTTTCTGCCCAAGCAAGTTAATTAAAAAGGAAAATGACCTCCTGTCACTGTTGTAAATGGAAAGACAGTATCACTGACTTTAAAGCAAATGGTAACCTAAAAATAAATACTATGGAAATGAAACAATGCCAAAAAATTATAGTCAGATGCCCTTGCCTGCCAAAGCCCTGAGGCTTGCTAAACCCAACTCTCTCTCTCTCTCTCTCTCTCTCTCTGTCTCTCTGTCTCTCTCTCTCTCTCTCTCTCTCTCTCTCTCTCTCTCTCTCTCTCTGCTAAAATGGGGGATTTAGCAAGCCTTAGGAGAGGTATTTATGACAGAGTGATCAAAGATAATCAGAAGTGCAAGAAAAGGAAGAAAAGAGTCCCTGTGGATTTAGGGTTTGGAGTCAGAAACGCCCAGATCCTAACTCGTCATTGAAGGGCAGGAACACACGACAGGAGCCTGGAGGCGGGAGTTGGTGCATAAGCCATGGAGGAGTGCTGCATAAGCCATGGAGGAGTGCTGCTTACTGGCTTGCTCCTCATGACTTGCTCAACCTGCTTTCTTATAGAATCAGGACTGCCAACCCAGGGATGACACCACTCACAATAGGTTAGGTCTCCCCACATCAATCGTTAATCAAGAAAATGTCCTACAGACTTGTCTAGAGGCTAATCTGATGGAGGCAATTCTCCTATTGATGTTCTCTTTTTCCACATGACTCTCTCTTTGGTCAAGTTGATGTAAAACTAGTCAGCACAACAAATAAAAGGAGAAAAAGTTGCAAGGATTACTAGAGAAGAGGGAAACAGCCAGAAAGTGATCTCTGGAAGGTTTTCTTCACTGTACCCTAGTGGGCTGTGATCACCTTGGAGCTATTATATAGGTCTACTCAAGCCTGGGTCTTTAGTAGTCTCCAGCTCCTGCCTCCAATGTCAGCCTTAACCCCACGGCAGCTCTGGAAACTGCTCCTTTAGAGCTGAGGAAAGCAAGTCTCTTTCTCACTGCAGGTGTGCTTTGTCCTTCTGTCCTGTAAGGCTGCCATCTGGGATCCGTGGTTTACAAGCTCTCCCGTGAGGGGGCTATGGAGAAAAGCACTGTTTACAGGACTCGCTTCTCTGCCTTGTACCAGAGATCTAACAAGCCACCCTCTGTGCCTCTCCCTTGTGGAGCCTCACACCACAACACAAGAACCTCTGGCCACAGCTGGAAGAACTCACAGCCCTGGACTCCAATGCTGCAGGAATTTCACTCAGGAAGGGGTGCCACATCATCACAAAGGCAAGCGGAAGCCAGTTTCATCCATCAAGAATGGCCCTGGCAACCGTCAGGAAGTTGGAGTTGAAAACCCCCAGGTGAAGTGACCTAGAATGATACATGCAGCAAGATGACACAGGGTTGTGCTACTTCAGAAAGAATTACCTAAATATTTCTTCTCCCAATATTACGGTTCCTGCTTTTGATAATTCAAAGTATTTTTAGTTTTTTTAATTCATGATTTATTTTTATGTCCACGGGAGCTTTGCCTGCATGTGTGTCTCCATGAGAGCATTGGATTCCCTGGAAGTGGAGTTACAGACAGTTGTCAGCTGCCAGATCAGTGCCGGGAATTGAACCTGGTTCCTGTGGAAGAACAGCTCCTGAGCCATCTATCTGGTCCCCAAGTATTTTTATAATGCAGGGAAGTTCCAGGTACCGCCTTGACAACTCAGAGATGAGTCACGGATGGTGGGTACCTCCTACCTAGATCATGGTTTGGTTATGAATACGTCCCCTGTACCTTTTTATGTATGGGTCTAGGTTGCCAGATAAGCTTCGGGGAAGTGATTGGATGCTGAGGTCTTGACCTATATGTGGACAGATTTATTGATGAGCATAACTAAAGGTGGCGAAGAGTTAGAGGGTGCTACGGGAAGGAGGTAGGTCACTGGGGACATGTCCTGGGGCTATACCTTGCCTTCACCCCTTCCTGTGTACCCTTTCTCCGCTCCCGATGCTGTGCTTCCATATGCTATTCCATCCAGACAGACCAACACCCTGAAACCATGAGCTGGCCAAATAACTCTCTTTACGTTGTTCTCTGGGTGTTCTGGTTACAGCGGTGCAAAAGTACCTTGTTCAGTCCCTGAGATGGGGGCGGGATAGACTCCTGGAGCAGGAAGCAGGTGGGAGACCTGGCCAAGGAATTGCACTTCTTTGTTTTAAACCAACAAGTTCTTTTAAAAGTTCCCAGACAGTGGTAGCACAGACCCTTAATCCCAGCACTTGGGAGGCAGAGGCACATGAGTTAGAGGCCAGCCTAGTCTACAGAGTGAGTTCTAGGACAGTCAAGGCTACACAGAGAAACCCTGTCTCAAAAAGCCAAAAAGAAAAAAAGTTCAGTTTTGAACCCATCCTTTTAAAAAGCTCTGTCAGCTAATTTGTACAAGTTTAGAATCTGTGTGTGTTTCTTATGTTTTCTTTTTCTTTTTTTATTTTTATTTTTTTTGGTTTTTCAAGACAGGGTTTCTCTGTGGCTTTTGAGCCTGCGCTGGAACTAGCTCTTGTAGACCAGGCTGGTCTCAAACTCACAAAGATCCGCCTGCCTCTGCCTCCCGAGTGCTGGGATTAAAGGCGTGCGCCACCACCGGCGGGTTTTTCTTATGTTTTCACCTAAGACAGAGACCTGCTGATTACAGAGGATAGTGAGTCCACCTGAGAGACACCAGCATTCCAGAAGCCTGCTCAGACACATGAGAAAGGAACCCTGCCTATAGATAGAGTTTCTGTTTTTACATTGTAGCTGATTTGTTGCATGGGCAAGCCTGCCATGATTCACATGCCGACTTCAGAAGTCAACCGGTGTGAGTTGATTCTCTCCCTCCACTCGGGTCATTGGCCTGGGCAGCAAGTGACTTTACCCACCCAACTATCTTGCCAGGCCTAGTTAGGATTTTTTTAAGACACTCAAAGCTGTGGGTGGAGCCACCCTACCCTGGGTATCTTTTATCATTTCTGCTGACCTCTGGTCTCCTTCAGGGTTGGAAAGAGCTAGTCGCCACCCCGCCTCCTACTTACTAGTCTCCTCTGTGCTGCTGAGAATGCTGAACACAGATGATACCCGGTTTGCCAAGACCACACATGTAGCTGGAGAGATGCAGACTGGACCTCCTAATGCCTGTCCCTGTCCTTTCCATGACTACACACTCCCCACTGCTCAGCTTCCAAATGTCAATCATAGTTGGATGGTGGAATAAGGGTGCTGGACTCCAGACAAGAAACAGTTCTCAGAGGCATTCAGGACCATCCACACCCACAGAAGGAAGGAATCCAGGATCAGGAGGCCACAGCCATGCCACAGGTTCCATAAATTAAGCAGCTAAACATGCCCAACTTGCTCTAATTACCCAGAAGGCTGGCAGAGTCTGAAGGCTGCAGGCTTTATGGTGGGGTCGTGGTGTGAGTCTAGCTTGTTATATGATCTCTGAGGAGCGATAAGTGAGACGCATTGCTTTTCCCAAACGCCATCTAGATGAAGTTGTGGATTAGACCACCCAGAAAGCACTTGTGCCGTGCCACACTCCACACATGCAACATGTGCTGTTCCCAGACTGTGAGGGGATGCTGACTGACACAGAGGACATATCCAAGCCTGCGGTATGGGTGGAGAAGCCAGGTGTTGGCTTGTGTCCTCAGGGGCTGTATGTCCGTAGCTCTGAGAGACTCAAGTCCTCGGCCTCTCATTCATAAAGTACTAGTTTAGATTGTGTCTGCCTGCTGGGGCCACCACAGCAAAACACAAAGCCTGGAAACCTTAAACGGCAAAAACATATCATCTCAGTAATGAAGGCTGGGAGTCCAAGACAAGTGTCAGCAGAGAGAGAACTTCTTCCAAGTCTCTCTCTCTCTCTCATTTCTGGAGGTTTACTGGTAATCTCGGCACTCCAGGTTGGTGTACCTATCATCATATCTTTGCTTCCAGCAACACATCATGTGTCTAGGTCCCAATTCCCCTTTTGTGTAAAGACACTGGTCACATTGGCTTGAAGCACACCAAATGACCTCGTGTTAACTAATTTTACTTTCAGTGACATCATGTGGAAAGGGCACCTCACAGGCTAAAGTGGAGCAGGTGAAGCCACCATACCCTCCGTATCTCTCTCTTCTGGCCTTCAGCCTCCTTCCAGGTTAGGAGATAGTTTCCTCTCCAGTCTCCCCATTACTGCCCTTGTCAGATGTGGCCCCTCTACCTAGATGTAACTCCTCTATCTAAATGTAACCCTTCTATCCAAATACGGCCCCTCTATCCAGATGTGACTCCTCTATCCAGATGTGACTCCTCTATCCAAATGTGGCCCCTCTATATAGATGTGACTCCTCTATCTAGATGCAACCCCTCTATCCAGATGTGACTCCTCTATCCAGATGTGGCCTCTCTATCCAGATATGGCCCCTTTATTCAGATATAACCCTTCTATCCAGATGTGGCCCCTCTACTCAGATGTGGCCTCTCGATGGTGTAGGAGGGTTCTTCTGTATTTGGGTTGCTTTCATTGGTTGAATAAAGAAAAATGCCTTGGCTTTTTGATAGGGCAGCCCTTAGGTGGGCAGAGTTGAGAGAACAGAAGGCTGGGGAACAAAGGAAGTGTGGCAGATGCCATGATGCTCCGGCCCGAGATGGATGCAGGTTAGAATCTTCCGATAAGTCACCACCTCGTGGTGACACACAGACTATTAGGAATGGGTTAGTTTAAGATGTCAGGGTTAGCCAAGAAGAGGCTAACAATAATGGGCCAGGCATAGTTTAAATGAATACAGTTTTCATGTGGTTATTTTGGGCATAAGCTAGATGGTGGCCGAGAGCCGGGAGGGAAGGAACAAAAGGGCCCGCGCTCCTCTCAGATGCTGGGAACACAACCCGCACCTATTACAACACCTCGATCCGGATGTGGCCCTTCTATTTAGACTGTCCAGCCTTAGGGACTACAAGCCAAATTCTGTTTTTTAAAGTCTAGGGATGGAGAGCATCTCTGCTGCTAAAGCTCTAGCTGCTCTTCCGGAGGACCAGGCTCTGAGTCCCAGCACTTACATCAGGTGTCTTACAACCAAATTCCAGGTCCAGGGGATCTGCCACACCCTTCTGGACTTTGCAGCCACTGCACACACGTGGTACAGACATAAAACATAAAAAATAAAATTACAAGGAACACAGGTGAGAGTAGAACATAAAATAAAATTAAAATTTTATCCAGTCTATGATATTTTTTCAAAGCAAATAAAAAAATATGCCAAGAGTATCCATATACCTTTTATAGTCACCTTTTATCGCATGTTTAAAACTTTATATAATGCCACCCAACTGAATGTTTTCTCTGCAGCCTCTACTCCACAACTGGTCTCTGAGACATAGTCATGTCGGTACATACCTCTGTAGTTCATTCATTTTAGATGTTGAATAAATGGGCAGCTAAAACAACTTCTGCTTTTTCCTTTTGTTTTGTTGTTGTAGCTGACCTTGCAAAAAGATTCTTTTCCTATCAGGACTCGGGAGTGAACCCGGAACGAGGAGAACATCCTCAGTCCTTCTGGCTGCTCCTAACCCCGTGTACCTGTGAACTCCACCCCACCCCATTAGAGCTGGTTTTATGAGACCGTGTACAATTGTGCCAAGCTAATGGGTATGAAATGGTATGTTGATGGGATTTTAATTTGCATTTTTCATTTTCATCAGGGACGTTAAGCCTTCTTTCTTGGCTTTATTTAAATGGTCTAATCCTTATATATCTCTCCTGGTGATTCAGGGGAAGAACAGCTTAGCTTCAAATTGAATTCTGGCTCCCAGTAACTAACTCCTCCAACTCTCCTCATCCATGGGAAAGAAATCTAGTTACTTGAATTGTCTGTACCAGTTGGCCTCGTGGAGGGTGAAGGGTATAGCTAGGAAAGGGGCTAAGTCTACCCTACTCCACCTGGACGGCTGAAGGCAGACAGTGCCCCTGGTGGTAAACTATGGTATGGCAGGTACTGTAAAGTTTAAGAACATTAATCTTAGCCAGGCTCAGTGGCACACAGCAATAATCCCAGGAATTTGGGAGGCTGAGGCAGGAGAACTACAAATTCAAAGCCAGCCTGGAATACATAGAGAAACCCTGAAAATAGATGGGGGGGGGAGAGAGAGAGAGACTATATCGGATATATCGGTTTCAGTATTTTAACTTACCTCCTGCTAAAGGCTGTAATATCTGTCTAGCTGACCCTTTCCAGGATGGCTTTACCTACAGAAGCACAGAGTCACTCTGTGAAGTCTAAAAATAGCACAACCTTGAAACTGTGGGGTGCCCCCGAACCCATGGCTCCCACCTATAGCTCCCACCTCAGCTAACCTGACCTTCGCACCAGGCCCCTTTCGTTGAGGCTGACAAGCATCATCTTTTTTTCAATATTTTCTTTTAAATCCTCATTTAATAGAAGAAGCAGGGGCCAGGGAGATATGGATAGCAAGGACCACTCAGCCTCCAGAAAGGCAGCTGTTTGGCTCCTAGGAGCTGGATGTGGGGCATCAGGAGTGTCCACTCGCCTGAGGACACGCAGCACTTTCTTGCTGGTCCTCTCCCTGCATTTTAGTGGGCAGACGGGGGCTTGGCAGGAAGTCTCTTCGTCCTGCAAACACAGAGGACTTTCTCAGAGAGAAAAATACAAAATGATGGCATCTGCCCGAGTACCCTGGGGCCTGCCAAGGCGGGCCCCGCTTGGCTGTGCTCAGGCCAGGACAGAATTTGGCTTTGACCAAACCCTATGCGGAGAGCCAAAGCAAACAATAGCAGGACCCCTGCCCCGCCCAGGTCCTTACCACAGTACCTGGTGACTCGGACCTCCCCTGGGAGCTGTCTTTGCAGGAAATGGCCTCAGAGCACAAAGGAAGAGTCTGTGTGTGACCAGTGTCAGGAAGGCTCTGGTCTCCAGGAAGGAAAAACAGAGCCAGGACTAAAACCACAACACTTGGCAACAGGGAGTCTCCAGGGCATAGGGCACCTGATGAGTGAGATTCAGGAAGCATGGGGGGAGGGGAGGATGCTTGGCTGGATCCAGTCTACGGTCTACGTTTCCCTGGCCATACTGGGTGGGACGCTTTCTCCATTCTGGCGGCAGGAACAAAGATGGAGCTGGAGCCAACAGTCCTGTCTTCTTCTGCAAGACAAGATCCTGTGGTTGATTTGCTGATGGGTTCCATCACAGGTGATTCCATTACAGAATCACCTCGATATCATTGCCCGGGGCTAGCTTTTCAAAACGATCTTTATATACGTATGTTGTATTTACATCATCTCCCTCCCCTCCCCCAGCTCCTCCCACATCTCTCACTCTTCTCAAATCCATGGCCCCTTTGTCTTTAATTATTACCATTACATATGTAATCACAGAAATATGCTAACACAACCTGCTGCGTCCACTTAGTGTTGCTTGAATGTATATTGCTTCTTTAGGGCTGGCCACTTGGATAATGAATTAGGGGCCTCATCTCTGGAGACAACTGATTCTCCCTCCCTCAGCAGCCATTAACTGCCTGTAGTGCTTCACTTAGGGGTGGGGCTGCACGGCTAGCATCCTTTAAAACTTCTATTAGAGTTCTTACCATGAGAATGGGAGCTGCCTTTGCAGAAAGCCACAGATACTGTAATGGCCCAATGAAACATTGCGTTCAACCGCAAGTCCCGCACACTTGCCCCCATGCTCCCACACATGTCAGCTGAAGCCACACAGCTCCGGCAGTCTTGAGAGGATGATGATGCAGCAGTGTAGGGACCCAGCACTCCCAGGGCAGCCGCTCAGAGCTGGAGAGGGGAGAGTCCAGAATAGGATCACTGTCCTTCCTACCGTGGTCCCACCCGCAGGTACTGAGCACCAGCCCTGCCGAGCACCCGTGATGGAGGAACATCAAGCAACAGGGCAAAGTCTCCACCTCCAAAGTCATGATGCTGTGGGAGGAAGCTTCTAGACAGTGAAGAGACTGAGCGAAGGAAAGAGGTACTGACAGAGATCAGACCAAGTGAGCGGGTCTGATAGGCCTCCTGCGGGGAGAGGAGCCCTGTACAGGTGACCAAAGAAAGATGAGCTGAGTCTCAGGTGGGCCCTGTTGCCTCTTACTCATCAGGGAAGAGCTGGAGTAAGGAGCAAGCAAGGCTCTGGAAATCAGCCCCTCCCTCTATACCCCCACCCCATCCCACCCCTTTGGGAAACACTAGTTTAGCCAAGACTCACATCTCCTCAACACTTAGGACCTTCCTTGCCCACTTTCCCACTGCCTAAACCAGCCTTGAGAGTTCTCTGCCCCAGCATCAGCCCTTTCAAGGCCTGAATGTACTTTAGACCCAACCCCTTCCCCCACCTTTCCTGAATCCTGCACCCAGGCCAGCCCCACTGTTGGGAGAAGACACTGGCTTTGCTCGGGTCCGGTGGGGGGCCGATGGAAGAGGGGGAATGGGCTGGCCCTCTTCTGTTATTTTTTGTTACCCACCCCATCATCTGTGTGACCCTCTCCTTCCCACCCATGTAGAAAGAGGAGGACCAGGTTCACCCCAGCACAAAACTTCTCCTCAGGACCCACCAAGGAGCTGCCAGCTGGCACCAGGGTGCAGAGGAGCACAAGGAGTCCAAAAGTCAGGAGCTTCCATAGCAGCCCCCCAGCCCCGTTTCGGGGTACCAGAGCTACACTGCGCACACTGCCCAGAACAGTGCCATAGCTCCAAAGTCCCTTTTGTGTGGAAAAAAAGAGATAAAATGTAAGGTGTGTGATTCCGTATCTTGTAACTATAAACCTCTCTGGTAAGGCAGATCCTGTCTTCCCAAATTTCCACGTTATCGCTGGGATTTACACATCCCTCCAGAGAAAAAGAGAGGCTGGGACTGGCAGCCCCCTGCCTCAGGAACCGACTGTGGAAGAGGGTGAGAGGAGCTGGGGCACACAGGCCCGCCCCAACGTGCAATGTCAGATTGATTAAGTTCCTCATGGTCCTGAGCTCCCTAATGTTTTTCTCTGAAATGTCTCAGCTCTAAACGATCGTGACCCAAGGCAATTTACAGTTACTTCCATTTTTTTTAATGAAGTCTGATTTAATAGTCGGAATGGTTAATGGCCTCGTCTGTCACACATAATAAAACAGAGCCTAATTGTGTTTTAAAAAGGCCCTTTTGGTATGAACAGAAGCAACTTGATTGAATTGTGAGAGGGCTTTGGTGTGTGCTAAGATGGCTCTTGCTGAGTTGTCGTTCCATTCTCCCCTCACCCACCATCATCCTCTCCACCACAGGAGTTTCTGAACTCCCCAAACCAGTTCAGATTCATGCTGTCTTGACTGGCCTCCTCAGGATGCCCCATCTCAATGCTCACAGGGATTCACACAGCCTCTTCTAATTATAGCCCTCCAGACCCTCCCACGGCAGCAAATGTCCTGTACCCATTTCATACCTGGGAAAACCAAGGCTGGCTTGTGCCCAAGTCTCCAGGGTGGTGGTGAGTCAGGCCCTTGGCAGCTGGCCCTCCTGCCCAGCCAGATCTTGAAAAGCTTTCTTCCCCTGTGGCTGGAGAAGGCTTACAACCAGGCAGGTCTTGACATGACTCCTGCCCTCTCAGAATCATTGTGGTGAGCCACAGAATCTAAAACCCATGGGGAGATCGCAGCAAAGAAGAGCCATTCACTCAAGAACTGGGAGTTCATTTAAAGGGACCTGGGATACGGTTTCAGATCCTTGAGCAAACAGGGGTCTGTAAAGTATATACATGGTGCCCTCCTGTAGGAGAGACTGGAGAGTCACAGAGGCAAGACAGGGCTGCCACCCTGCCCTGCTACTGCCCCTGATATCCCAGGATCAACTGTGCAAACCTAGCCTGACCCCTCAGCCAGGCACAGTGGTTTGTGGAGGCCAATGGGCCAAGGGAATGGCTGTCCCTGGGATGAAGGACGGTGAAAAGGGCATTGGGCTCAGGATCCTATGACAAGACTGGTCCTAGGTTGCTCCTTTTCATCAACCTGCCCTTCCCAGAGGACCAGCCCTGTCTGTAAAACACACCCTGGTCCTTTCCGAATCGGGGGACTTTGTGAGGGTCACCTCCACACAAACCGGAAGACTATGGGAACTTGAAACAACATCTTGGAAGATAGGATTGCCCCTCCCCACCCTATAGTTGTGGAGTTACCTCACACATACCCCCAACTTCAGTGAAAATCCAACTGAGGGTGAACAAGGGGCCCAGCTGAGGCTCTACTGAATGCAGCAGCTGATGGACAAAAGAACACATAGGTCTTTGTCCAGAGGGGCCAGAGACTGGGAGAAGCATGCAGAAATGACAGCAAATTCCTCTGCACATGGCTGGGTAAGAGGCAGTCCATGGCTGGGCAGGGACCCCTGGCTTCTCTAATGGGGTGGTAGGGGTGGTGCAGGAAGGGAGTCTTGTTCCCAGGCAGCTCCAAGATACAGACACAGAGTAAGAATGGAGCTGTAGTCAGACAGAGTGGGGCTACAGTCAGAGAGAGTGGGGCTACAGTCAGACAGAATGGGGCTGTAGTCAGACAGTGGGGCTGCAATCAGTGCGAGTAGGGTTGTAGACAGAGTGGGGCTACAGACAGTCTGAGTGGGGCTACAGTCAGTCAGAGTGGGGCTGCAGTCAGAGTGGGGCTACAGTCAGTCCGAGTGGGACTACAGTCAGAGTGGGGCTACAGTCAGTCCGAGTGGGACTACAGTCAGAGTGGGGCTACAGTCAGTCCGAGTGGGACTACAGTCAGAGTGGGGCTACAGTCAGTCCGAGTGGGACTACAGTCAGAGTGGGGCTACAGTCAGTCCGAGTGGGACTACAGTCAGAGTGGGGCTACAGTCAGTCCGAGTGGGACTACAGTCAGAGTGGGGCTACAGTCAGTCCGAGTGGGACTACAGTCAGTCCGAGTGGGACTACAGTCAGAGTGGGGCTACAGTCAGTCCAAGTGGGGCCTGGACAACACAGTTTCCACGATGTTATGGCCCCTGTTTCTGTCTGGATGGATGTGGAGGGTGAGTGGCCCCACAGGACTGTCCTCATCTATGAATGTGTGTGGTTTTAAGAGCAGAAATCCCACAGCAGGCAGGGAGCTTATTGTCCCCCACTCCCCTCCCTCTATCTCCAGGGTGCTGGAATGAAGGCAGAGCAGGGCTGGGGAGGTGGCTCAGTTGGGTAAGAGTGAGGACCTGAGTCTGAATCCAACACTTAGGAGACAGGGGTCACTGTACTTACTAGTAACCAGCCTAACCCTAGGCTCAATGAGAGGAATAAGGTGGAGAATGATGAAGCAGATCGCTTAACAGCGTCTTCTGCCCTGTGTGTGTGTGTGCGCGCGCGTGTGCACATGTACATGTGCTCACACGCATACAGGCATGGGAGAGGAGATAAGTCCTACTTAGGCACAGTAGTGTGTAGTCTCGAGTTCGGGACCAGCCAGGGACAGAACTGCAAGGCTTCAACACAAAAGCAAAACAAAACCTTTAGAAAAAGAAATCCTGAACCTTTGTCTTTTGGTGCCAAAAGTTCTGACTAGACACAAGAACACATTCTCCTTGGGGACCAGAGCAGGGAAATGATTTGTTCCTGCTTGTCTCTGGCACCACCTTGTAAACATAAAGAAGTGTTTCACGGGATGAGCTTTCTGTTTCCTTCCTTAGCCTCTAATAAACATGCCTGCAATTGGTGTCCTGTGTCCCCTGCCCCCTGGACCCCCCCACTATTGTTTGTAACAAGAGCCCCCTCTCCCTCTCTGTGCTGCATGCAGACAGAAAGACGGCTGAGGAGACTCCGGGACAGGTGGTCTTTTCAGGCAGCATTGAGTCAACAGCTCCAGCGCTCAGGGCTTTGCACTCCCAAGGATCACTTGGCCCTCCAACCATGTCCAGAGCTCTGGGCTGTGGCTCTGCCCCTATTTTCTTCATGCCAGCACCCAGACTGGTGAATCAGCCTCCCCTGCGACATGGAAGTCTTGAGCAGAGGCACCAGGGAACGTGGCATGCTCATGTCCTCTCATAAGCTCCTGCTTGCATAGCTCGCTGCAGATTGAGCACTTGGGGTTGGCGGCATCATGCGGGTAGTACAGCTTTTCCTCAGAGGGCCTGCAGAATGTTTTCGTGCAAATGCTGGGCTCTGGAGGTGCCAGCAACATTCTCCGGTGCTCGGTTCCCTCACACTTATATCACTGTTGTGTCTTCACCACTCTTCTTGATGTGTGACAGCCCTCCCCTTCGCTCCAGCCAGTCAGTGTTTCCTACCCAGCCACGAGGGAACTTGTTGAGCGGTAGCTGTCCACTGCGCTTCTGTGCCCACGCTTCTACCCTTGCCCTTATTCCCCACTTCAGCCTCCTGCTGCCTATCATGGCAGGCACAGCCCACTGCTTTTCTCTCTCTGCTGAATTCTCCGAGAACCAGATGTGTTTCTCAACCCTCGTCTACAGATACCCTCACTCGTCCACCTTATTCCTCTGTACTCATGATTGGCAAAATGATGGAAACGGTTTCACTGTCTTGTCTCAAGTTCCTCAGCTCATTCTTTCTTGGTCTGAATCACTCGGGATTTTGGTCCACTGCTTACAGAAACAGATATTATGTTGTTACCAACAATGCCCGTAGTTCTAATCTAATAGTCTTTCCGTTCTTTGTCTTTTTTTTACTCGCCAGTAATATTTGAAACCCTCTTTCCTCCACGCAATGTCGTCTCAAGAACATTAGCCCTCTGTCCTCCGACATCACTGCTCACCCCCACCCAATCTCCTTACCAGTGTCAACCCTCGAACTTTAGATGACCCATGAAAATGACTAGACCTCCTTGCTAGCCACGTGCATTGCCTAAGTGGCCATCGGTTACAGAGCACTGGGATCCACACCTTACAGCTCCAGCCTTGTCACCCCCCCCAACTTCACATTGACATGCCCAGCTGCTAAGCCAACAGTTCCATTGGGATGAAGGAAACATACTAAAAACTCAGCTCTGGATGCCCCTTATCCCCACGTCCTGTTCCCCAGTCTTCTAGTCGGACTAGGTTATCGGCAGCATCGTACTCAAAGTGAAAACTCCAACATCCCCCATTGGGAACAGTTTGCCTCGTCTTCAGAGTGCATCCCACAGCTAGCTGCTTCTCTTCACTGCACCACTTCATCTGGCTCATTTTGGCAAGGGCCCTTCAGCTGAGCTCTCCGTGGCCAATCAACAAAGATCTCGCAGTTCCTCAAGAGCTTGTGGCACAGAACAAGAGCCACTGTGTTCATCATGACTGGCAAAGACTCCTGAGATCGAGCCCATCGCTGCCATTTCTCTTTATCCCTCAGCAGGCTTCCAGCTACACCTCAGCCACCCCGAATGTCCCCGAACGCCCTCAGCATCTCCCTCCTCAGCCGTGCTTGTGGACAGCCACACAGCTTGCGGCGAGGGGCCTCTGCTCCTACATCCTCTACCGGAGTCTTTCCTAATCACTTCTTGGGCTTTTGCCTAAGATGGAGCGGAGAGGACCGTTTCCTGACTATTCTCTAGAAAATGGCTTCCTCCCAGCATCCCTTTCCTCTCCTGTCCAGTTGATTGGTTTGCAGGTCATTTATCGCTGTGTACACTCCTCCTCTTTCTTGTCCAAATTAATACGTAAATTCTATTACTCTGTGCTTGTGTGCCACACAACTCAGGAGCCACCCGGGCACCGGCTCCAGAAAGAAAAGCAGAAGAAAAGAACACAGTGGCAGACATACTAGCCCTCTCTCCCTCAACCCTAGCTCATTCTGTTGCAGGAAACACCTCAGTATTGGCTTTTCCTCTAGAAGATGGGGAGGAAGCCTGGCGACAGTGGCTTTACTGTGAGCTCCATCCAGGGCTCTCTCGTGCAGTGTTGAATTTCGCTCACATTCTCTTGTGGACCAGGTTTTCTCCTCCATCAGCTAAGATCCTGTCTGCTCACTGATGGCTTTCAGCTCCAGTCCCTCACTTGGCCTGTCAGTATCAGGGGACCATTTGACCGGCTGACCCACCTGTTTGTCCTCTGTAGTGGGAGACTGCTCATTCGTTTCCTGGTTCAGACCTGCGTAATCGCACAGAAACTATATTAATTACAACACTGCTTGCCCTATTAGCTCAGGCTTCCTAATAACTCTTACTTCTTAAACTAACCCATTTCTATTCATCTGTGTATCACCACGAGGCTGTGGCTTACTGTAAAAGGTTCTGGGCAGCTTTCTCCTTCGGTAGCTACATGGCATCTCCCTGACTCTGCTTACTCTCTCAATATAACTCTTCCAGCCTGGATATATTCTGCCCTGTTACAGGCCAAAGCAGCTTCTTTATTAGCCAATGCTAATAAAAACATATTCGTAGCATACAGAAGGGAACCCACATCAGTTCTCCAGCCTCGCTGGCAGCTCCATCTCCTTGGCTGGCTCCTTGCCATCTTCCCAAGCTCACTGCAGGGGTACCCCTGAGCAGCATGCCTTTCTCTCTGTATCTATAATCTTGGCACCCTCACCCATGCCAGGGCTCTATTCGTACAAACTCCGGTGTGTGACTCATCTTTGTCAACAGCATTCTTTCTCTCCAGCCTGAAAGCTGACTGACCAGCTGGGGTTGTGTGACTCCTGAATGACACACGTTCTCTAGTTTGCTGGGGATTTGACGCTTTGTTGATGGAGTACATTTTTCAGGATATGGAATTGTAGGTTGACAACATTTTGTTACTGTGCTGTTTTCTTTGTCCGGTCACTTACTTCTGTGGTGAGACACTAGCCATCCCTCCCCGGGCAGGCCTCTGCATACACTGTGCCATCTTTCCCTTTGACCTTTTAAAGATGATTTTTTTTTTTGGTTCTGATAACTTACCTAACAGTTTAACTGTGTGTTTGTGTGCTTTTATAGAGATTATTTGTGTTTGTCCTGCTTAGGATTTATTGATATTCCAGACCTACAGGATGCTATTTTTGAGGAAACTTGGAAAATTTGAAGAAAGTATTAATTACTTTTTCTGCTTACCGTTTCTCTTCTCCTTCTGACACTGCAATTACGTGTGGACTATACCTGACAAACCAGGTCAATGGAGCTGTATTCTTTTCTTCAATTAAAATGTTTTAGATTTCATTATTTTATGTGCATGAATGTTTGGCCTGTATGTATGTTTGTGCATCACACTCTCACCTGGGGCTCTCGGAGGCCAGAAAAGGGCATGGGATCCCCTGGAGCTGCATTTATAGGCCAAAGTGTGCCACCGTGCAGATGCTGGGATTTGAACCTGGGTTCTCTAAAATTATCTTTTGTCTGTGTTCTTCATTGGAATGACTTCAAATTTGCTGGCCTTTTCTTTGATTAACATCTGTCTTGGTTAGGGTCACTATTGCTGTGATGAAACACCATGACCAAAGCAGCTGGGGGAGGAAAGGGCTTACGTGGCTTACACTTCCACAGCATGGCTCATCACTGAAGGAAGTCGGGACAGGAACTCAAGCCAGGATCTGATGCACAGGCCATGGAGGGGTCCTCACTGGTCCGTTCTCCCTGCTTTTTTTTAATAGAACCCAGAACCACCAGTTCAGGGGTGTTCCCACCCACAACGAGCTGGGCCCTCCCACGTTAATCACTAATTAAGAAAATGCTCTACTATCTTGCCTGTATCCCCATACTTCTCAGGCATTTTCTCAGTTGAAGTGCCCTCCTATCTGATGACTTTAGCTTGTATCGAGCTGACATAAAACTAGTCAGCGCAGTATCTGTGGACACTTATTGGATATGTTACATCTTCTGGTTATGAAGTTTTGACTGGGGTCTTAGAGTCTCCATGTATCTTCATTAGTTACTTATTCCTGTTGGCTCCTCAAAACAGTGACCAATCCCAGCACTCTGGAGACAAAGGTAGGCGAATTTCTGTGAATTTGAAGCCAGTCTAGTCTACATAGTGAGTTCTAAGATAGCTAGGGCAATGTAGAGAGACTATTTCAAAAACAAACAAACAAAACAGTGATCAAAACTGTCTCAATGTTCTTGTCTGTTACTTCTGCTATTTTGAAGGCGTTCACTTGTCACATTTTCCTGTTTCTTTGAATTGCTTGTGATTCTAGATCGGACGTTATAGAGGACTTACTGCAGAGACTCTGGGTTCTGTTATCTTCCTCTGAGAAGGGCTGTCCTAGCAAGCTATTAAACACTAGAAGGTCATGTCAGTCTTGTAATGGTTAGACCTTGAATTCTATGACTATAAATCTTTTTCAATTTGGTTCTTACCTCATGGGCAGGGGGCTGTCCTTCAGTTCGTCAGGTATGGGCTTTCTGTCTTGTCAGTAGAGACTGGGGTCCTTCCTGAGCTCAGTTACAGTGGAAAGCTGACATCTTGCTTGGTTTCCTTCAGCCTTCCAGGCATTGTTTTCCCCGGAAACTACGGGGTTTGGATCCTCTGCTTCATATGTATCTGCAAGGTTAAGAAGCCAGATGAGGGTGCAGGTGGAGTCTATACACTAGTTATAGGGCTCATGCTCTGAGAATCCTCCTTGCTGCCTTGGGTTCCACCTTCTCTAGAAGCTTCCACACAAAACTGCTCCTTTCTGTTTGAGTTTTATCCATCCACAGTGCACTGCAGGAGCCAGAGGGTACCCTGGGTACAGATAGTTAATGGCTCTGTTTGCACAGATCTCCCTGGCATGATTTCCTTCTCTCAAGAGTTGACCTCCTCCAGCGTGCCTGCCAGAGGTTGCTCTGCCATGCTCTAGAGTTTATAATTAGTATTAGCAGAAGGGCTAGTCTGATGTGAGGTGCTCGGTGATTGCCAGAAGATGGAGTTTTATCAATTGTTTTAGACACGACCTATAATCTAACAAGTACCCAATTTATATCTACAGTCCCAGAATCCTTGATTTACAGACTTGACTATCAAACAGCTCCTGGAATTTTGGGTAAGCATTGCAAAGTTGGGTATGAACAGATGCAACCTCTTCTACCATTTGTCCTCCGAAATTATTCCACTTAAAGTCTCCCCCATCTGAAAGAACTACACCTCCATCTTTCACAGTAAACTTTGAGGACATCCTCTACTCTTTCCTTCAATCCTACATCAGATCACTCAGAATGCAAAGGGACATCTGAGATTTGCACGACAATTAAACGGTAGGAGGAAATGGATAGGCACATACATGAAACACTATGTCTGGAACTGGTCACGGCTGCAGCCACACAGTACTCTGCGGCTATGTTCCTCCACTTTCTCTGTATCTTTGGAATAAATGATATGTGTCTACCATTTGTAAATGAAGTCATTTGTTTCCACTCAGGTCCCACGTTACCCACATCTTGCCTGAGTCATTCCAGTAGTCTCCCAACAGGTCACGTGGTTTCTCCACTGTCTTTCTTACAGAGGTTACACTCCATCCAGCCACCAGTTCAAAGCTGTCATTTTAAAATGAAGTCATTTTAAAATGGTTCTCAGCTCTGAACCAACTGGGGATTTTCTGGTTTCTTTTCTAGCATTTTCTGGTTTATATAGGAACAGGGAATTAGGTATGGTGGTGTAGTTCCAAGACATGTGAAGTGGAGGCAAGGACTGGGGAGTCATCCTTGGATGCATAGTGAATTAAAGGTTAGTGTGTTGGTTAGTTGGCTTTTGTTGTTCTTTAACCCGACAGAAGCTACAGAAAAAGGAACCTCAACTGAGAAGACGCTCCCATCAGTTCAGCCTCTAGGCAAGTCTATAAGGCATTTTCTTGATTGATGATTGTTGTGGAAGGGCCTTCTAGCCCACTGTAGGTGGTGCCATCCTGGGCAGGTGGTCCTGAGTCTGTATAAGAAAGCAAGCTGAGTAAGCCTTGAGGAGCAAGTTAGTAAGTAGTATTTTTCCATGGCCTCTGCACTTGTTCCTGCCTCCAGGTTCCTGTCCTGCTTGAGTTCCTGCCTTGGCTTCCCTCAGTGATGGACTGTGATTGGGACATGTAAGCCAAAAAACCCCTTTTCTCCCTAAACTGTCTATGGTCATGGTGTTTATCACAGTCTTAGAAACTTAACTAAGGCGGTGAGCATGTGACATCAGTCTCTGCTTTAAAAAGGCAAAGAGACAGATAACAACAAAACATCCACCACTTTGATAGTAGTTTCTAAAGTTTATTGTGGCTCTTTTGTTTATAACTATTTCCTAGTCCTCCAGAGCTTGAGATCTGTTTTGATGCTCCGCCATGATTATGGGGGAGCTCTGTGTGTCGGAGGCGAAGGCACTAAAGTGGCATCTCTCTCATATTCCTCTCATATTACTGGTTACTGCAGATTGGACTGCCATATCTTTTCATGATAAAAGGGTATTTTACCTCCCTTATAATTGACAAATTATCTGTGTAATTATCTAGACCCCCAACCATGTTTCACCTACTAGTTTTGGTGTTCATTGGTGGATCCAGCCTGAATCAGTTGGCACAATGGTAGCTAGGTAATGCTGATTTACATAGATTTACTGCCTGGCATCATTTGTGAGAAGATGCTCTATTTTCTCCACTGGAAACCATTCTAGGGTTGGATATTAATGTCAACTCCTCTGAGATCTGAAGTTATGGATTTTAGATAGAAATCGATACAATATGGGAGACACTAAAATCAAATATGGTAATGGAGGACCCGGTAAACATAGAACCTTGAAGGCGGGACAAAGTTGGCACATTCCAGGGAAAGTCAGGGAAACTGAAACACAGCAATGTATGTAAGGGGAACATGAAGGGTAAGAGCAGAGAGCGGCATGTCTAGGTCATGGGGAGCTTGTGGGCCAGCTTAAGGGGCTTCGGCTTTGTCCTTACAGCATCAGGGAAATAATGAGGGATGTGAGGTGATCTGACTTGCTTTTTTGAAAGATGACATTTCTCTTACTAACTTGTCCCTTCTTAGGAGTAGAAAACTTGGTTGAACTAGTTTTTTCTAATGCCTTGGGTTAAGGAGGACAGGTACCCTTAGTCATAGCTAGTGGTGATGTACAATGATAGGGCTTTATGAAGGCAATTCTGCAGTAACTCAAAATTGCAAACGATTTGGTCCAACAATTCTACCACAGAGAATTTGTCTTATTTGCATATGCAAAATGACATAAGTATAATGTTACTCAATGAAACATAATTTATAATAGTAAAACACTGGCAACAATATGTGTTCGACAGCAGGGGACTAATTGAATATGTTATAATGCACTCACACAGTGGAATATTATGCAGTTGGCAAAAGAAATGAGTGCATTCTTAACTCACTAACATGAAATAATTTCTAAGAAATAATGAATGACAGAGAATATAGAACAAATAGAGCATTTCAGGAGGGATGAATCATACAATTGTGTCTTTGGTCTTGAACTCCATCTTGGGAGGATAGAATATAAACTGGTAATGGTGATGTCTTTGAGAGGGAATAAAAAGACTTTAATGGCTACTCTCTTACAGACTTTTCCTGTTTCATTCTCGGCATGTTTATTTCCTATTGAAAAGTAGGAAGAACATTAGAAGATCTTTTGTCACGTAGGTGGGAAGCAGTGAAAATTGGCTATCGTTCGGGGCCCATGTGGCCTGACACAGCTGGTAGGAGCAGGGGATAAGTGTCCTGTCCTCCACGGCCATCTGCGTCCCAAAGAACTCCTCTCAATCAAACTGCCTTGCAATCCCCAAGACAAGGGCACTGTCAAGACCAAAGGCAGATGGTGACAAGTCGGGAGGAAACCTTCAGTCTCCAAGTGCCAACCTGGTACTGACCCAGTTCTCGTCAGTATAGTCACTGAAACAAATCCATTTGCCCCACTCCTTAGCCCATTTCCTGTGCTCCTTCTGCCAGCACAGGATCTGTAGCCTGGGATCTTCTCCCTCCAGTCATCCTTCTGCCTGCTGCCCAGCTTTGCCTCGGAAATCAGTTAACTCACTCATTTATTCTCTGATAACACACACACACACACACACAAGTGCACACCTCTGTTCTCCCAACGACTACCACCACAGCATCTCATCCCAAGTAACCTCTCAGGGTAACCCTCCAGATCCCTACCCCTCTCTCACATACCCACAAACATCACCTCTCACTCTCCAGGCTCAAAATGTGCCTACCTCTCATCTTGCATTTTACAGAGGGACCCACAAAACTCACATTGGAAAATTATATAATAAATGCCCTATTGATAACTGAACTCATACGTTCAGTGCCATTTCACAGTATGTTTACTGTGCTATTATTCTTCATCAAACTGCAGCTCAGCATTCTGTGCATGATCACGTCACATAGTGCTCTAACAGAATACTTCCACCTGAACCTCTAGAATTCCTTGCTTCAGATAACATACATCTCTTACATATACAGAATAAGCCTGTCCTATAGCATATACCAGAAGGCTCACTCCCAAGAGGGTTCAGTCTCTAAAATCAAAGGGATTATCTACATTTTTAAAAAGTTGTTGTTGTTTGTTTGTTTGCTTGTTTGTTTTAGATAGAATCTCTCTAAGTCGCCCTGGTTGAATCAGAACATGCTATGTAGACCAAGCTGGCCTCAGAGTCCTAAAGATCCTCTTTCTTCGGCCCTCCAATAACTGGGATTAAAGACATTTGCACCACACTAGCTCATTATCCACATTTTAAAACTTCATTCCACTCACCACCTTATGAAGCCCCTTTGGAATCACTATGCGTTGCTCCTGGTGTCCCCCTCTTACCATCTTGAGACCAGGAAGAAGTCAAAATTACTTCAGTCTGCGGAACACATTAAGCCATCCTTAAAGGCCAGAAGCCGTACTGACATTGCTTCTTGCTTCTTTGCCTATCATCTTTCACACAATTTCTTAGGTCAGATAAGCAGTCCAATTTATTAAAGTCCCAGGAACTTAGAAGGCTCCATTTTGATTTGAACCGTTGGGGTCTGAACGCCAATCAATCCAAAGCAGTGGCTTCCGTGGATTTGATCTGCCAGCTCTTAACGCGGTATCCGGCACATGAGCCTTACCCAAGACCACCTACACATTTCTGTGCTCAAAACATTTCTAGACTTCTCTGCCCAAGCTGATATAAGGGTTATTTATGAGCCACAAAGGAAAGGCAGTCTCATTTCTTCATTTCTGCTTTCCCTGCCAGCACCAAATGGCACCTTATATGGCAACCAACTGAATAACTTGTGTTGTTCCAGCAGTCTGCCTGCTGGCCTAGTAAAGAACTTGAGGTGCTGGCGGACCTCAACACTCAGCAACACCCTTGCCACTGTCACTACTGCATGGGCGCGGTGCCCTGTGGCATCTTAATGAGGATGGGGGTCAGCTGTGATCCTATAGAGACAGTCTCTGATCATACAGTCAGCCTCAGTTGCTTAAAGCCCATGGCAGATGTCTGTTGGTGGCAAAAAACTATCTTCTTTCCAGCCAGAGGCAGGCAGTGGGAGGTGGGAGGGGGCTGGCGTTCTCTATTCCTTCCCTATGAAAGCTGAGCAAGGCAAAAGCTAAGGAAAGCCACAGGGGGCTGCAGAGTAGACTAGCCAGATGAGGTGTGCTACGAGAACTCCGAAAGAGGGGCTCCCTGCCTGCACCCACCTCTCTCAGTACCCAAGGAGGACCCAGAAACAGAGAGACCATTAAGCACTCAAGTCTGTTCCAGGTCTCTCAGACTCCTTTTCCCGCCAGGTCAGAGCCTGAGAAAGGGGAGTTGGCTCATCTTCTAATAGCTTGGTTGGCAGCCCATGTTCTCCTGTCTGTCATCCTCTTAAAATCGCCCCTGTTTTCCCCAACCATTGCTGAGTGCAGCCCTGCTCTCCTTGCCTGATGAGTAAGTTTGTAGGGAGCTGTCATGCTTTCCCACCGTGTACCTGTTACTGAAGTAGACAGCTCTGTTATAACCCCCAGACCAACCCCAGACCAATAGGAACAGGCTAGCACTTCCTTTTGACGCACAGTCTGGAATCCTCAAATACGGAGTTGAGTGGACTGCAGGAGGGTATCTCCCAAAGACACCCAGTTGCTAACAACCATCCCAAAGATGATGTTCTCACACAGGCTAGTGATTATACAGTCAAAACACATTTCTTTTCAGACGTAAAGTCAGAGGGCTGCCTACACCTTCTGAGCTAAGGGCCATCACGGAACACCATACACCAGGTAAACAGGCCTGAGGTATAGGCTTCTTGTCCTAGAAAGAAATTACCATACTAGGAATGCCAAGAACACGGAATGCCAAGAATAGGGCAGGTTTTAAATGATATAAATGTGATAACAAACTTCCCCAGCTAAGCCATTTCCCTGTTCCAGAACTTTCTGGGCTTTCCCATTGCTCTAACCCTCATCTTTTGTTTTTTATTTTTGCTTCCACTCCCATCGCCCCAGCTCACCCCACCCAGAGCCTATACTTCTGTGTAATAGGGCTCTTTGTCAACCCTCCCAGCTTTCTTCCCCTCTTTGGTCATTCTGACAGCTCTCCTGCAACCTCTGTGCCGCAGATCCCCCACCTTGCCTTATGATTTGCTCTGGTGGCAACCAGCAGCCAAGGTTCTCCCCATAGGGACAGTATTTCTCCCACAGGGACCTGGCTGGTCAGCTAATACATTTGATTTTAGACCTGCAATTAAAATATCCTTACACACCAGCAAAAGCCATGACTGAGCTCTCATGCTTTTTATGGCATTTGACAGCTTCTAGGTGCCTATGTATGTGCGTGTACAAGGGAGAGGTGCTGTATTTGCCATGGTGCATGTGTGGGTGTCAGAGGTCAACTTGCAGGAGCGAGCTCCCACCCACTCTGTATGTCTTGGGGACTGAACTCAGGAGGTCAGGCTTTGCAAGCAGGTGCCTTTGCCCACTGAGCTATCACATCACACCCATTCGTCACCCTGACTCTGACCCTCTTGCACCACTTTCCAAACTCAGCATCATCTTCCATATACCACATGTTGCAAATCATGGTTTCTCATGCCAGAGCAAAGTCAGGGTCTTTCTAAAGATGGTGATTACTAACTTCTGGGTTTCTGTTGTAGAGTACACCTCCATACCCCAAGTAGTAGAGAGACACGAGGTGCCATTAGGACAGCAGTACAGGGCTGGGGTATAGCTCAGTGGGAGAGTGGTTGCTTAGCATGCACAGATCCTCATTTTTATTCCTAGCAATGCAATAAAAAAAAAACCAAGCACACACATACAAAGAAAGGAAACCAAACTGCAGTTGCTATAGTTTTAGCCGAGACCCATGTGGCCTCTAGCTATCACTTCCAAATGTGCACTAACAATAAGATGCTGTCCACTGGTTTTCAGCGTCAGGCTGAGGACCTCAGCCTGCCCATCCATGGCCAACAGGTACTTCACAGCTCTTTAGAAATTGTAATCCCAAAAAAGCAAAGGACAGGCACTGATCAACATGGACCCTGTTTTAGGGTTTCTATTGCTGTGAAGAGACACCATGACCATGGCAACTCTTGTAAAGAAAACATTTAATTGGGGTGACTCACTTACAGTTCAGAGGTTCAGTCCATTATCATGGAGCATGGTGACTCAAAGAAAAACATGGGACTGACAAGTTTGCTGAGAGTCCTACATCTTGCAGGCAACAGGAAATAGTCTGAAAGTCATATTGAGAGAAACTTTGAGACCTCAAAACCTGCTCCCACAGAGACACACTTCCTCCAACAAGGCTACACCTACTTCAACAAGGTCATACCACCTAATAGGGCCATTCTCTATGCACTTATGGGGACCAATTACATTCAAATTACCACATTCTACTCCCTGGCCTTCATAAGCTTTAAATAATATCATAGTGCAAAATGCATTTAGTCCAACTTCAAAAGTCCCCATTGTCTATCACAGTTTCAACAATGTTTAAAAGTCCAAAGTTTGCCCGGCTGTGGTGGCACACACCTTTAATGCCAGCACTTTGGAAGCAGAGGTAGGCAGATCTCTGTGAATTCAAGGCCAGTCTGGTCTACATAGTGAGTTCCAGGACAGGCCACAAAGCTACACAGAGAAACCCTGTCTTGAAGAAAAAGAAGAAAAGAAAAAAAAACTCCAAGTTTCTAAGATTCAATGCAATTTCTTAACTGTAATCTCCTGTAAAATCAAAATAAAAACAAAGATCACATACTTCCAATATATAATGGCACAGGCTATACATTACCATTCCAAACTGTAGAGAAGAGAGCATAGTGGGGAAACACTGGACCAAAGCAAGACCAAAAACCAGCTGGGAAAACTCCAGACTCTGCATCTCCAATGCTCTTCTGATCTCCAACACTGTTTAGCTCTGTTGACTGCTACACACTTCTTTCTCCAACTGCAAGTTGTTTAAACTCCCTGTTAGCATCTGTCCCTCATAGGGATCTCACGACTCTGGCACCTCTAACATCTTGGGGTCTCCAAGGCAACCCAGGTTTCAACTTCACAGCATCACCTAAACTCCTTTCTAGGCCTCCATTCAGGGACACCCCGACACTAGCCTGGCCTCAGCAGCTTTCTTTAGGCACAGAGGCAAATTCCGTAACTTGTTTCCTCTGTCCTTAACTTAACACAGTACCATGTGGCCGAAGCTGCCACATTCTGTTGTTTGCTGGGGCACATGGTCCCCATGTCCAATTACATCTCCATCAGCTTTCTGGTTTGATTGTTACTTTTACTGCCTAAGCCTGGTTGTCTTGAACTTACTCTGTAGCCCAGGCTAGCCTCAAACTCAGACTCTGCTAGTCTCTGCTTTCCCAGTGCTGGGATTAAATGTGTGCACACACCACCACACCCAGCTCTAAGTTTTCTGTAGTTCCTAGAAACTTAGCTGGGTGGGATCCTGCCCTGAAGTCACCACTTCCTTTATTCTACTTCTTAATCTGTTTATCTTCTTGAACACAGGATTTAGTTCCATTCCACTGCCTGGTGCTCCTTTTTTTTTTTTAAATTTTGCATTTTGTAATTTACTCTGCTTGGTTTGTTCCTTTTCATTATAAATCTTCATTAGAGTTACCGCTAATATCCTCACAACAGAGTCTATACTAGGCTGTTTGGAGATTTCCTCTACCAAGCGAATTAATCCAAAATTCTTTTAACTGCAGGCAAATTTTTTGGACAAGGGTAAAAAGCAGTCACTTTCTTCACCAAAATACCATAAGAACAATCTCTAGGCACTTCTCTGTAACTTCTGGAGCCATTCCCCACAGCTCATCAAATCACATTTAACACTGGTGTCTTCCAGGCCGCTCCTGTTGTGATGGCCCATTAAACAGCACCTAAAGCATTCCAGTGCTTCTCTATCTAACCCACAGTCCCAAGGTCCAGATTCCTTCAAACAAAAACACGGTCAGGTCCATCTCAGCAATATCCCAGTCCCTGGTACGAACTTCTGTCTTAGGTGTGCAGAGACACCATGACTGTAGTGACTCTTATAATGGGAAACATTTAACTGGGGAGGCTCACTTACGGTCCAGTATCATCATGGTGGGGAGCAGGGTGACATGCAAGCAGACGTGGTGCTGGTGAGGTAGCTGAGAGTCCTTCATCTTTCAGGCAGTAGGAAATGGTCTAAGTGTCACAATGGGGAAAGCTTGAGCAAGAGACCATAAAGCCCCACACACACACCCAGCGACATACTTCCTCTAACAGGCTACATCTATTTCAGCAAGGCCACAGCTCCTGATAGCGCCATTCCCTATGAGCTTATGGGGGCCAGTTACATACACTCAAAGTACCACAGATCCTATGGACAGAGAAAAGGGGGAGGGACAGCCTACCAAGAACTGTGAGGGAAAAAAACTAAGAAAATATGAACTTTCAGGAAGGAAGGCATCTGTCCAGTCAGATCTTCTGAGCACCCATCGGTCGACCTATGGGCTTTTTTCCCCTTTCTTTCCACTCTTGCTCTGTACAAGATACACACAAATGGACGGAGTTACAATTTAATGGTGAGTACACGACTTTGTATGATTAGTACCACCAATCTCTCTTTCTCCTTCTCTCCCTTCCCCCCTCCCTTACACACACACATATAAATTGGGGGAAATGGATCTAGTATCTAACCCCAAGGGATTTAGTGACCAAGGTGTTATTAATTAAATCTAAAGACCCCTCTCTTGCCGCCCCTCATTTAGGACTCTAACATGTCCATCACTGCCACCCCCCAGGGTCCACTTGGTATTTTTGTGCATGCACACATCCCATGAACAACCAAGTGCTAATGTCAGTTATTGTTATAGAAAGGTGGGCTAGGGGGACATTTTCAACAGAGGTGGTTATCCAAGACTTCACATAGGAGCTGAATTTAAACTGGGTCTTAAATACAAGTGAATCCAAAATTCAAAGTAAGGCCCAAAAATTTCCAAAGCAGAAAGGCACTCCCAAGTGAGCCAGGGAAGCCTGGCTGTACCATCCTAATTGCTGTTCGGTGCGTGCACTGGCGTGAACCAAAGGCCAAAACAGGGCCTAGAGTGGGTCAGAATCTGGGGAGGACAGGAAAGGTTCATGATAGAGATGGCATCCGAACTTATTTTTGAAGAAAACAATGTCATTTCAGTCCATCAGGAAAATGACACTCAAGGTCCTTAAAATCCAAATAGTTGCAAACACTAGAACCAGAAAGCAAACCCAGAGCAATAATGTCTGTGTTGGGCCAGTACTTCCATGACTTATTTCCTTTTGTCTACTCCCACCATCTTTTCAATAAAGGTGAGCCAGAAGCTTGGAGTCGCAGCGAAGGAGATGGTGGATACTGGAGTCTGAATACGGCCACCACTCCACAGTGATCTCTAGAGCATGTGTCTTGTCTTCTCTGTGGATGTAATCACTACATCCACAGAGGTGCTAGGGACAGAACCCAGGGCCTACGCTAATGCTCCGCCACTAAACCATTCTTCCCAATCCAGAAATGGCTATATAACATCTTTTGACCAACTAAACTTGTTCTTTGATAATTTCACACATGTATATAATGTACTGCTCTCATGCCTACCCTCTCTTCTCTTTCCTACTCAGATAGACCTCTTCCTCCACACATGTCCCTTCTCCACACTCACATCTTTTTATGTACGACTCACTGATTTTAACCAGGATTATCTGTAAACTAGTTTTGGAACTAGCCATCGAGACTACAGGGCTCCCTGTTGAGCATGCAATGGAATATAATGACTGCCTCTTCTCTCCAGAGATAGTAGCCCATAGTTACCAGGGAGGAGTCCAGCCCCATGAAGCCTGTTTCCAATCCATGCCTAGCAGTCAACAGGCCCAGGCTGGTGCAAGTCAAATGCCAGCACCAAGACACCATCTTCCCGCTTACCTCAGTTTCCTTTCTGCTCCCTTTCCCCATGTTCCGAGTCTTAGGGTGGTGTAAATGTTCTATTTAGGTCTAAGCACACGGCCCATCTCAGCACCCTGAGCAGCAATGAATCTCTGCACTCACTGCTTTTCTGGGCCTGGGCTGCCAGTGTGTGCATTCACAGTGTTCAAAGGCGAGTTTGCTGAGTAAGGGAACTCTAAACTTCATACAGCAAGAACAACTTTAGAGGACTGAACAAGTTGTATACTCTAAGCCTTAGATAGGAGATACCTGTGTGAGATGTAGAGGCATCTGGTGGGAGGAAATGGGTTCACTTCCAGCCAGAGGAAAGGTCTCAGAAAAAGAAAGCAGAGTAAAATAAGACCACCATGGCTGTGTCCTTTTCCTCTCAGAGCCAAGCACCCGAGGGCAACTGTGGAAAATGAAGAGGTGACAATAGAATGGATGAGCCAAACTTAGATACCATTGGCTATTGGAACAGCCTTGGTTAGGAACAACAGAGATGAGAAATAGCAAAGTTGT
>JAQHUG010000004.1:13723608-13745988 GCA_028555095.1 Dicrostonyx torquatus
GGCTCACAACCATCTGTAATGAGGTCTGGTGCCCTCTTCTGGCCTGCAGACATTACACACAGACAGAATATTGTACACATAATAAATAAATAAATATTTTTTAAAAAAAAAAAGACCACAAAATATTTTGGAGTATTTACAGGTATATGATGGTCAAATAAGTTTTGGGACTTGCAGACAGAATGTGGAGCGAGGGAGCCCATTTAAATATATATCAAGTAATGCCCTCAGTCTTCTAAAGCCACAGCAGGTGATCAACTTGGGAACTCTGACCCCGGTGACCACAGAAGCTAGCTAGACTCTGGTAATATGGAACAGGTAGGCATGGGCAAGGGCATGGGTAACTGGCCTTCAAAACCAAACAAAACCCAATACAGCACCACGGTGAAAGCACGCCATATTTTTGTATGTCACATCACTGCTGAACCTTATCAACAATGCTTCCTTAAGACTTGCAGCTTCGCCAGGCAGTGGTGGCGCACGCCTTTAATCCCAGCACTCGGGAGGCAGAGGCAGGCGGATCTTTGTGAGTTCGAGACCAACCTGGTCTACAAGAGCTAGTTCCAGTACAGGCTCCAAAGCCACAGAGAAACCTTGTCTCGAAAAACCAAAAAAAAAAAAAAAAAAAAGACTTGCAGCTTCTGCAAGTGGACAGCAGAAGTACAGCAGGCCACATCTTTGCATGAGGGAAATCCCACGTAGGCTCTGGAAGTGGCATCAGTGTTCGCTATGCAGAAGTGGTTTCTCTGGATCCTACTCAGTTATAAAATGAGAACTTTATTCTAAAGAGAACCAGTTCTTCTAGTCACATGACAAAAACCAGGCACACTGGTAATTCTGAGACCAAATCTTTGGTTTTAACTCTTTGCAGGGTGTTATAAAGATGTGCATTGATTTTATGTTCTATAAATTAAGATACCTTGAACCAAATGAACATTGTAAACTCTAAGGAATCGTCAGTCTCTCCATCTGCCTCTTGCCTGGCCACTACACAGCAACAAACCAAGGGCCTGGCAGAGGGATTTCCAAGGTCCCAACTCCCCACATTCCTTGTGACTTTTCTCCACGCTTTGTTCAACTCAGAAATGAGGCCGTTTTCACCGTGGACCTGGCCTCATGGCTTACTTTTGATCAGTGCTAATTAGCATGGATCCTGTAGACTCAATGGCCTTGTACCTGGGTGTGGTCACTGCTGTCCAGTTTTCAAAAATGCACTAGAGGACAAAGTACACAGAGGAAAATGCCAAGTCCTGCTACTGAGGGCACAATATGTACAGCCAAGCAGGTAAGATAGTTCTAGACACTCAGGGTAAGCAGAATGCTGTTGCCACACAGCTGACACTTTCCGCTGAGGTTCTGGGATTGTAATACCTTCCTCCGAGTTTGACACTCAGTTACTATCTCCCCGCATTTCAGACGGTGAAGTAACTAGTACATCGACTCCATGCTCTCTATGTTCAGAGCTCAAATGCTCACACTTCACCCCCTAACCATCTTCAGGATCAATACCCCACTATGAGAAAATTCAAGAAACAGGGAAATTTAAGACAGAATAATGAAATGATTTAACCACAGCAACAGGCACAATCAGACCTCTGATCCCCCACTGCATGAGAAATGACAACCAAGGTTTAAACTAGTACAACATTCTGTTTAAATCTCTGAAGACCTTTGAGAGTCGTCCCATCACCAAAGACAGTGATAATTAGAGCACACTTTTCAAGCATTCCTTCCTGTGTTCTTAAACAGCCTTTAGATGCTGCTACTTCTGTGGAACTTTTAAATCATACAGATTCTCCTCTAGCACATGAAGAACTGCTACCCTCGGTGGCCATGCTGGCTGGAGTAAAGGCATACCTGCGGCTGTAACGGTCAGACATGAACTGGAAAAGTTCTGGACACACGAAACTCACTCACTTGTGATGGAAATCTCACTCTCCTGGCATTCTGTACTTAGCAAATATCAATTATGTATTCTATGATAATGTATTTTTCTAAAGGTTTAATTATAGAGGGGGAAGGAACAGAATGTAAAAACGTAAAAGCAGGGCAGAGAAAGAAGTTGACATTCTGGCAAATAAAACTGTACCATGCTATATATAAATTGCTATAAAGGCTGAGCACCAAAATTTAGTCCTCCAAAGTTTATTTGGTTTTATTTAAACCTTAAATATTGGGGCACTTAAATAATAGGATGGGGGATAGAATGCTTTTAAAAGTTAAAATTCTGTAACATTCTCATCAGTGGTTCTCATTTTGGAAACAGTACTTTTTTGTGCCTCTTGCTTCCCTAAGCAGGTAGCCTGTAAAGTTCCTCCTTTAACAACTGCAGAGCTCTGCAAGAAACCACAGCGCTGTACAGGCCGCTAATTCTGTTACAGATGAAAGCATTCAATTATTTCTATACAATTCAATTCCGCACAGAATGCGTTCAAGGTTGACCAAGAGTGTTCTAAAATGCCATACACCAGAGCTTGACTTCAAAGCTGAAATGAAGTAACTGTAGTTCTTAGGTAAAACTTTTAACAGAAAGGGGCAGCTAGACGTGGCTACTAAAATACTTTATTCCAATGGAGAATGGGCTCATTTCAATCTTCACTTCTCCACTGCAGCACTTTTATGCATATAACCACGTAGGAGTCATATGTACAGACATGGCGTTTACATAACAGCGTGATTAAACAGTGCCAGTAACAAGTCACAAGGGACAGAATCTCTTGTGAAAACAACTTACGATTTAAAAGCAGAGGACACAAACCTACAGCTGAAGTTCAATGAGAGAGACTTCCACAGCAAATTGCTGTTGGGCAAGTGGTTAAAGACTGACAATCTGCTACCATCAAACAGACTCAAGACCCTCAGGGAGTTCCCTAACAAATTTCAGCCATGTAAACAAACATTTTCTGGTGCATAGAGGTTACTGGTGCAATGTGGCACACTGCACTCCAGAACACCCCATCTTCAGCTGATGTCCCCCACTGCCATGTCCCTGACTGCTCAGAAGCAGAGTCTCAGCACGTAGACCTAAGCCACCTGTAGCATTGACCTCCAGGCATCCAGACTGTTAGCAGATGTGATCTTTATGGTAGCTTATGGTTGACAATCTTCTGCTCCACACCTTCAATGGCTGCTTAATAAGCAATGTCTGGGGTTTCTTGCATAGTCATTCATGCTGTGGGACAATGATTTTACCCTGTAAAGATTTGTTTCTTGTACTTGTTTAATAAAATGCTGGTTGGCTAGTAGCCAGGCAGGAAGTATAGGTGGGGGACCAGGTGCGTAATGGAGGTGGGGCAAGGAGAACAGGAGAATTCTGGGAAGGAATCAGTCTACAGTCCTCATCCAGACACAGAGGAAGGAAGATGTGACTGCCTCACCAAAAAAGGTACCAAGCCACATGGCTAACACAGACAAGAATAATGGGTGAAGGTACAGTCTGTAAGAATTAGTTAATAAGAAGCCTGAGCTATTAGGCCAGCCAGTTTATAATTAATGTAGACCTCTGTGTGTTTCTTTGGGGTGTGGTGGGTCAGAAACCTCTGTCAACACATCCACACAAGGTGCATTCCAAGACCTCATGCTAATCCACTCCAAATTACTCCCTAATCAAATCCTTAATGCACTCACCGTGTCCTTCCTGAACCATGTGTTCAGAAGCACCTTTTCTTTGCTCTGGGATCACATCTCTTCCCAATTTTAGAACTTTTATAGTAATGAATAGTACTATGAGGCAGAAAAAGCAAAAACAAGAACCAAAAAAACAAAAAACCAACTGACAAGTTACCATCGCCAATCCTATTTACATTTTAACTATTATGGTGAACATTCTACTCTCTCAGGCTTCCTGGGGAAAACTCTTGGTCTATCACTCACTTGACTTCTATTAATGTTTAAGAATGCAAATACTATAGTCCTCATGTGTGGAGTGCAGTATGAACTTTTTCCAACAAAGGATTTTTATACACATTCATACTGCTCTTCACTTAGATTTAAATCTTTGCTTTAGATTCCTATCTGTGACCATCTCAATTTTAGGACTTGATTTTTTGATGAAAACAAGTCTGTCAGAAATAAAGGTGGAGGGGTTGGAGAGATGTTAAGAGCACTGACTGCTCTTCCAGAGGTCCTGAGTTCAATTCCCAGTAACCACATGGTGGCTCACAGCCACCTGTAATGAGATCTGGTGCCCTCTTCTGGCCAACAAGCACGCAGACAGAACACTGTATACATAATACATAAATAAATCTTAAAAAAGAAATGAAGGTGGAGCCCATGAGATGATTAAAAGGAGCCCAGAGGAGTGGAAGGGAATAAGGAAGACCCATGTGCTCTTAGGTTCTTATTCTATGTATGGTTTAAGTGTGGGCACACGTGTGGAAATCAGACCACTCTGTAGTCAGTCTTCTCTTCACCTTTCTGTGAGTTTGGGGGATCAAGTTCAGGTTTAGGAGTTTGCATAGCAAGGGCCTTTATCCATTGAGTCCTCTTGCTAGCCCCGGAGTATATACCTGAGTAGCCAATGTAGTCTTTCTTCACCCTACTACCTCCTGGACATGTGTGATACTGAACAATGGCTTCACCAGATGATATCAGCTGATTGATACCTCTATTTCCTGTACTGAAGAAATTCAATTTACACTGAGGAAAAGAGGAATGTGCAAGCAGTAAGAGCCCAAATGCAAGGCTTAATGGTCCCCATGTTCTTCTGCCACTTCATACAAACACGGCCACGTGGTCTCTAATACAAAGAACCAGCAGGACAGCAGGCTGGTCAATAGCTGTCCTAAGGCAGGGATGGACACTTGTCCTATTACCTCAAGAGATGCTGCAGCAAGAAAGGTAGCAAAGGTCTTTTCCACTGTTTACAGTTAAGTGCTACAGCAATTTAAATAGTAATCCAGTTTAGGTTTTTCTCCCAATAAAAAAATACTAATTAACTTAATGCTTGGCCTGTTCAATGCCAAATAGGTTGTGCATATCAGCTTTTGAGGTTCTCTTTTTCTTGACTCCGAAGCTTGGTTAAAATGACTTGCAGAATGACCACAAATGAGGAAAACACAGATTCAGCCATAGAAACATGGCTCAACCATTACTTCATAATGATTATGATGTACCCACAAGATTAGGTTCTCTGGTACTTTTGAAGGAGAGAGACCTTTAAAAAAAAAAAAAAAGATAGAAACTGCACACGCGCCTGTGCGCGCACACACACACACAAACACACACATTTTCAGGGCAAACTTGAATTTTTACCATTTTTTTGTTTAAAATGTAAATGTTATCTATTACCATTAATTTGCCACAGGCATACTGAAATTAAAACATGAAGCTAGTACTGTGCAGTGTGTTTTGGGTAAGCAAGGCCGACCAGCCTGAGAAAAGAACAAAGCAAGTTTGTGTGTGTGTCACAATTTAAAAACTCTCTCTCATACCTGCACATGCAAAATCCACATTTTTTGCATTCACATAATGTAGACTGTAGACACCAAAATGTAATCACTCCAGAAAAAAGATCACCTTATACCAAAATCAAAACAAATCTGATCCCATAATGACATGGAAAATAACTCAAATGTTCTTTTTAATGCTAGGAAAATCGACCACCTTCCAATGGCAACAGTACACAGCAGAGCAAAGGTAGAAAGAGAACGCACAGAGATGCACACAGATCGGTATAAAAATTGACCAGAAATCACAGAACATTTAGGCAACATTTTCTTAAGCAGAACTATTTCTTTAATACATTAAACAGACTAAGCATTTGGTGTGGATGGGAAATAAGTATTTCACAATTTTTACTTGAAACCACCTATAATAAAGCCTCAGCTCACTGTTTAATTAAAAAAAAAACAAACAAATCAACAACAAAAAACCCACGTCATTGTCTTGACATTCGTGAAGAGAAGATTCACAAATAACACACTTAACATCTCCATCATCACAGTGTGCAGAGAACAGCAACAGGGTTCACGTCTGCCATACTGCATTACGGAGTCCATGACATCTTAGAGAACCCTTGGCTCCCACACTCAGTCTAGCTGGTAAGCACCTTTAGAGTAGAGGACGTCAGACCCGAGAGCAGACGGCTCCAACTCTATAGGGCACTGATCCCTTTACGGGCTTTTGGCTGACACATTAAGTAATTTTAAGACAACATTCACCAAAAACACAGTATCACATTCTGGCTCCTTGAGCAGGACAGACTGGGAAATAAACCAAAGCAGCGAAGACCATGTTTTCCCCTATGAGAAAGAAAATCTATCATCACATTGTTTCCATGGTACAAAACATTTAAACTTCACCTCATAAGGACACAAAATGAACTCACACCTACACAGATCCTTAGCTATCTAGCTGCTACCTTCCAATTTCCTTTTTTCCATTTCTCTTTTTCCAATCAACCGTTTGCTACTTTTGTTATTTATTGTAAATCTTAGGTTGCACTCATAGTAGTAAGCGATTAGAGGGGCACACAGGTCAATCTTGGAAACACTGGGAACCTTGACAACCGTGAGGTAACCCACTGCAGTATCAATTATACTGACATTAATATGAGAATAAATCCTGAGGACACCGAAGGTGGACAATTCTTCCCAGGACCCCTGGGACTTTGGTCTAGCACTGAGTGTTGCACATCTGGGACACTTGTCCCGGGCACGGCAGGGCTGGTCACCTTCTTTAACATGCCTAGAGAAAGAAATTTCCAAGGGCACTAGGAGCATCAGGCTTTCAGTTGTCTTGCTAAAGGCTACTGCCTCCAAACTGGCTGCAGTGCTAGAAGCCTGGAAGCACTGAAAGGTTAACCATCAGTGTAGTACACCAGGCTTCACTGTTGAAACCCATTTGCAGACAAGACTTCCTGTCTCCTGCTCCGTCCAGTTGCATAGCATCTTACCATACGCGGAGATTTTCTGAGCTAAACGAATATTCCAGTTCCTTGTATCTTTTTACATCCTTTTAAAATGTGAAAACCTTCAATGCCCGCTACTCCCACATTCTTGCTTCATGTATGAAGACAGTCAACTGAAGGTACTAGTAAAGATCTCGAGTCACGCTGCTGTGTACTGTGCTCTCAGGAAGGTCGGCCTTGGGGGCAGGGAGTCACAGTACTCTCCAAAGCTTTTGATTTGGATTCCTGCAATGCTACAGTCCCAGTCCCTGTGGGTTCTCTTGGTTTAGCCCACTAGAAAGTACTGAGTTTTACAGATCACTGCCACTGATTAAAAAAGCCAAATATTTATGCCTTAAAACATCAAGGTCAAGAAAAGCTTAAGTGGAGTCTGAGGTAAAGCTGGTGTCAAACCTGGGCCCAATCTGAGTTTTGCATTCTGTCAAGAAAAAGGCTGGCTATATATGTGTATACATGTGGGCAAATTCACAGGTTGAATCTGGGGTCTTCCAAAAATTGGTTACTTTTAAATTAAAATTCATGCATGTTACCTAAATGCTACATATAACTATTCTCCTGATTTAAACTATTCTCTGTAAATTTCCTCTACAAGCCAAAAGCCGACTATACTCCTGAGGTGAAGACAGATGTGCACCAACCAAGCACTGTTCCTTTGCAGCCAGGTCAGTCCACGGGTGTCAACACTGAGTGTCAAAGCGACATTTTCTTAGGGACTTCCCCCAGGAAGAAGACTTTTGCAAGCCTTTTTCCCTCAGACAAACACTCCCAAACTCAACCCTACAATACAACTGTGAAGGGACAACTTAATACCTTTATTAATGGAGGTCACCTAGTGACCAACAATGTAACCAGTCAAGAACCCTAAAGTCACAGCTGGAAGGGTAGCAGCTGGTTGGAAAGTGGAATAACAGTGTGTTTTTCATAATTCTAAAGCTTTGCATTTGTTCTTAAATCACTATGTTGTGGAATTTATTATTCAAAGATTATTTTAAGTCAGAATTGGGAAACAAAATCTTTGTTTTTCAAAACAAGTTTCTCTGTGTAGTCCTGTCTGTTCTGGAACTTGCTTTGTAGACCAGGCTGGCCTCAAACTCATGGAGATCCACCTGCCTCTGCCTCCCGAGTGCTGGGATTAAAGGTGTGTGTTACCACCGCCCGGCAGAAAGCAAATTCTTACCTTCCACTCAAAAACAGTGAACCATAAATTTTGAAAAGTTTTTTCTTGAGAAAGAAAAGAATGTCAGAAGAATGTCATTTTTTCTCAAAAACAGAACAACCAAAATAAAAATGCCATAGTCCCATGTACAGAGCTAATGAGCCCGTCTCACCGCCACCACACTTCTTCCTAAGGATCCTACATCTCTAGCACTTGTGAAACTTGGGGTCCACGCTAAGACTAACAGAAGCAAGCCAAGGAACACTGAGGAATTAGCAGAGACCCCCAAAGCCTTACAAAATCATGTCTATTGACCATAGCCAGGACAGTCAGGCCTGAAGCACATTCATTTAGGTGAGCATTAGGTACAGGGAGCTTGACTTCATGGTGGTACTGCCATGTCTCTGAAGCAGCATCTCATGGGGGTGAGGAACAAATGAAGAAGCCCTCAGCACTGGGTGGACAGGCTAGGGAAGAGGAATAGGAAAGCTTTACTGGAATAATGAATTTCCCATGATTTTTACCGCAGGGCTAAACACCAGCAGACCAGCTGAACCATCCAATCAGGACTGTGGTAGACTTCATTTTAAATACACTGATTGTGTCCCATAGGATAAGGTCTACAAGCAAATGAGGACTGTCTTTACTAAGACCTGAGATTTAAACAACACAATCCACTCATCACTGATAAGATGACCCTGCTGTTAGTTTTTCTGAGGGTATATATATGTATACTTTCTAAATACAACTAAAATGTTGAGGCAGCTCTCATATATATAAGCTAGCTATACTGCTCAAGAAGTCACACAAACATGAAACCAGGTCTTATCACAAAAGCATTCATGAGATTAACTCAGTATTTTACGGCTCCACGTTTTGAAATACATAAATTATACCCCAAGAAATAATCTGTCCCTCTATCTCCTTCAGATAAAAGGTAATCTGAACAAATCTAACAGTCAAGGAAACTTGAAAAGAGAAAAGGAACTAACAAGCAGGTATCTGTCTCTCTGAAGACCACATACCATCATCTGACTGTACTAAAACTGACAATTCAGAATGCCCCCAAACAGGGATGGAGATGCTGTTACCATCTGAATTACACTAAATTCCAGAGCCACTTTTACAATTAAAACAGCAGCCCAAGGAATGCTAGCCTGACTGCAAAGAAGCGCACAGTCCTAAGGGAGAAACACTGATGAACACAGAAAACCACAGCTGCCGGGAGGGCACGAAGCAAGGAAGCCTTGGGGAGCAAAGTGTGGCACACAAGCAAGAAGACAAATAAGGAGTGGGATGTATTAGGGCCACCAAGGCCTTAAGCCACAGTAAGGAAAGGGTCCTTGGCTTGCCCTGTGAAGATACACTTGAGAAAGTTTACAGAGCGAACAAACAGGGCAAACGGGAAGGGCAGCTTGGATTGCTTCATGGGACTTTATAACCCACGACCAGCCTAGCTACCCTCCAGCAAAAAAGGACTCCTAACTGTTCCAAGTACTTAACAGTCTTTGAAAAAAATGTTTTAGAGATACACTCGGGCAGCTCTTGGTCGAGGTAGAGAAACCAAAAGGGCATTTGCTTTCTTTGATTTCGACTTGCAAAGCCTACTAACACAACTGCTTCCACCTGGAGTCTTGGGTCTGGATAAACTGACGGCCAAGGCACAACCAATGTCAAGTTGAAGAAACGAAGGGTAAATCTGACAGCTTAAACAAATGAACTACACTACTACACTAAATTGCATAGTGCGTAAGGTAAAAAAAAAAGTCCTAGATATTAAACAATCTGCAAATATAGAACATAGAATTAAAGGATTTAGTTTTTAAGAAAACACATGCCTCCAAAGCCACAGAGAAACCCTCTCAAAAAAAACAAAAACAAAAAAAAAAGAAAAAAAACAAAGCAAACACATGCAGATCCCTTTTGGCAAAATGACAGGTCCTGAAAGCATCAGTAACTCCCACAGGACCAAGCCCAATGCAAGGGCCAGGACATTGTCGCAGAAACACAGTGGCTGGGAAAACAACAGGCATCAGAAAACTATGCTGACTAAGTATATATCACGATGCAGTCAGTGTTAACTGGATGGCTCAGACTCTAGCAGGAAAGCGTCTTTAAATCAGAGCCCAATTCAGTGGTATTCCAAAGACTGGCCTAATCTAGTTGAATTTTCTAACCTGGTTAAAAAGGTTTTCAAATTACCATTGATCAGAGATGCTAAATAATGCAGATAACTTAAATCAGGACAAATCAACCAAGAGGAGGCCCTGGGTATCATCTGGAACAAAAACTGGCCTTATCAGAGTAGGGGAAATCAACAAAAACCAGGCCATGTTAGACAAAGTGTAATGCAAGCCCACAGCATTTCACTGGAAAGCAAACATGACCACTGAGTTCTTCACATGAACACTTACACTGTGACAGTCCATGCTCCATGATACAGTTATGTCTGAAGGGAAAATCCCATTTCATACTGTACAGAAAACCTACACCTGAACCCAAACCATGGAGATGTGTCCCACTGCCAGCATCACTTTAGCCTGCCTGATAACCTGCCACCACTTCCAAAGCTGCCCGCTGCTCCGAACTGTCCCAACAGCACAAGCTTTTCAATCTGTGAAAACTTCGAATGAGGCGCAGTTTACAACGATTATCTCCAGCAGGCTCAGAAGCAATGATCTCTCCCAAGATGGGCGGCAGAAGCAGTGATAATCACTGTGCAGCAACTAGTCCAGAAGTAAACAGCAGCTCTCCATACTGGTGAATCTTTACCTAAGAGAGGGTTGCGAGGAAGATCTGAGGACTGGAATACAGTGAGATGACACACTATCAGCCTATCACAAAGCAGTGCCACCTTCAACAAATTATAAACTGAAGATCCACTCTCATTTTTACAGTTGGGTGTATGCAGGTATGTATATAATTATGATGTTCAATAGCCTCCGTGAGCTGGGCCTTTGGGGTTGATGCTGTGGCCGCGGTGCTGATCTCCCTCAGCTCTTTACATGTTAGCTCAAGCACTGCTTTCCCAGATGTCTTCCTGTTGTCCTACCAGAAGCATCCTATCAGTCATACTCTAAACAGTACCCCGTTTACCTCCTACAGACACTTGAGCATGGGTTAAGTCAACTGCCATCTCAGCAAAGGCAGGAACTAGAGCTATCTTGTTCACCTTCACCAAAAGGTTAAGAAAGTTCATGGCACATTAACAGGTGAACAATAAATATTTGAATAAAAAATTACTATACCAAATTTACATGAACACATACCTACGCACACAAATATAAGAAAATGGGAAATATCAAATAGAAAACAACCAAATGTTGAAAAGCATTGAAAATGATTATCTGTACAAACATATGAGTATGGTTTCAAAGAGTAAGTACCAAAGGTATTTGTCTGCAAAAATATGAAAATTTACAAAAAGGAGATCAGGAAGTATTCTCCATTTGTATGGAGCTGGAAACGAGACGAGAGTCAAGACTGAACATGGCTGTTGTGTGCTGCAAAGTGGAGGACTACCACAACAGCTTGAATCCCCTCCCTGCAGAGCAGCAAGGTCCGTGACCCACACACCCAGGATTAGCCAAGAACTCAGACTGCAGGTAAAAGCAGGCTAAAAACCTTGATAACGGCTTAGTTCCCAACCTTTAAAATTTTGAAGTTAGGTAATATAACATCCCATTTATGAATCACATACAACACACTTTAAAAACAGATGGCCCCATCTACTGACCACACCTCAGTGTCACGCTTATGTATTTGCAGACAGGTACATTTGCCAAAGGTCCATTTTGTAATACAGTCTGGTAGTTAAGCGAAATGAGGCAGAAGGTCAGCTGCCTTTACAGAAAGATCCTTTATTATTAGACCGGCTTTGGAAGAAGGAAACACATACTGAGATGATTCTAGAGTGACCCTGAAAATAATTATACTGTGACCTGTGCATGTTCTGAGACGAAAGTTAATCAACAGACCAACAGGTTATACAAGTCCATTATCATCTGGTTCTAAGGCAAGAGACTTACTCCCCACAAACCTTCACCGGACCCAGGATTAACTACCCCACAGCCATCAGTGCAAGGATTTACCACAATGACATCATGCTGTACTGTTTTCTATCAGAACAGAAACGGGATGAAGAGCCCGAAGTTTCCAGTAAGGTTTCCTTCTAATGAAATTCAGCAGGAAATAATGCACACAGAAAGAATGATTGCTAAGATCCATTGGACACAGTAAGGTCAAGGATTTCCAAGCTAATCCACTTTTCTTCCCCCAAGTTTGTTTATTTTTGGTAAAAGGCAGAAAAATTAGTTTCTACAAGGAAAATCTGCTTCTAAACGATAATTTGAAAATCTTAATATATATATATTATATATTAAAAAAGACACAAAAATAACGGAGAGTGGGAATAACAGATTAGGTACTGTAACTTTATAAAGGCTTGCCTAGACCAAGAAGCAGCACACACACCTCAGTTATGCAAACTAAAAATGTATACAAACAGCATAGTACTGCAATACTGGGTCTTGATACATTACCTGTACACATAACTACTACTGTTATTAATAACCTTTGGGACACTGTCTTATGCCCAACAAGACATTACTAAGTCTTTAAGTCTTTTCTTCCCCTTTTGGGGAGGGCATTTCTAGACACTAATTTTCCCACCTAATATTCAAATATAGGAAACAGATTCCACAAGGTGCTTTAACTGATGAGACCTCAAGTGCTGTTGTCACTCTGGAATTTTTGGATAGCAAACAGTCCACGGGATCATACACAAATACTATGACAGAGAGGTTGTTACACGAAGTCTCTCGATGGACTCGACTGGTGATGGGCTTTATGACATGCTCGAGCATCGCACTGAAGGGGACCCCATCTGAGTTAATACTTTGTCCAACCACTGCAGAGGGCCATTCAGATGAAGTTCAATCCAGCAAGGAGTACTTGTTACTGTCTGCCTCCTGTTTGAAAAAACACAAAAAACAATTAGGAAATTAAAAGGCTGTATATAATAAAATCTACTTTTTAGAATAATTATTAATTTGGTATATAGAATTATTAGTTTGGAAATAATTTTTATTGCTAAAATGATCTAATGAGTTTTTCTTTTTTCAAAAATTGTATCTATTTATGTGGGGTACATGCAAGCATATTTGTGTGCAGAGGCCAGAAGGAGCTGTATGGGGGAACAGTTTGGGTTGAGTGTCTTCCTCAATTCTTCTTTACCTTGTTCCCGAGTCAGAGTCACCCACTGAACCTGAAGCTCCCTATACTGGCTACAACGGCTGGCCAGCAAGCTCCTAGGATCTATCTGTCCCCAAACGCCCAACACCATTCCATGCTGAGGTTACAGACACATGCAGACACGTCTGGTTCCTATGAGTCTTAGAGATCAGTCTCAAGTTCTGTAATTCCATTTTACACCTGAACTTCACAGGCACCTACACTCCCACATGCAGAGATCCATATATACACAAGATACACACATATACACATTATCTAAAATGTGGGGGGGGATGGGACTAAACGTCCAAGAATGTATGTGGAGTAACACACGGAATCACTGCCCTGCTCACGGGTTTTCAGTACACTCTAGCCAACTTCCAAGTATAAGCATTTGAATTTCTATGGCCGAGAACTTCTGCTGAGCCTGCGTGTGCAGGAGGCTGGAGATAGAGTGCACTAACATCGGCTGACTGCGGTAACGCACTGTGAGACCACAGGTGAGGGGTCACTTACTCCGCTGACCTCCACTGACTCTCCAGCTCTACTTCTAATCACACTGCTATTCTGCTGTCGGAATTAGTTTCCCACATTGGCCTTTCCTATCTCTTGAAATCCATATGCATCTTCTAGAACCTAGATCACATGACACTCCAATCAGAGAGCTTTCTTTGAGTACAAAGTAAAGACGCCTATGATTTTATAAAATGACCTAACCTTTCGAATATACCCTTTATGGTACTTAACATTCTACATTATGTTAAAATGCACGTTTATACACAATTTAGTCAAATCTCCTACAATACAAGTGCATAATTTTTCAGTTTCATATCTTCAGGCCTCCAACTTTCTTAACTAAGGATTTCCTGTAGCTTATCATGGCCTTGAACACGTTGTAGCACCTGCTTTGTGTCTAAAGACTGAATTCAGCACCTCATGCATGATACATAAACATTCCACTAACTGAACTATGTCCTTAACCTGCTTTCTTTTATTATTCTACATAAAGATCTGTACAAACATACATAATGAGCTACAGACGATGCAATAGGGACGACAAATAACCAGACTGAAGACTAGAAACTGAGCGTGGGATCCATACCGGTACTCTGCTCCCCACCCCTTCACAAAACTCATTCTTATGGTGCACATTCGAGTTAGCTGATAAACGGCTTCAAAACCCTGATTGACAGACTGAGCCAGAAGAGCTGCAAATTCTTGGTTGTTGAAGATCTTCAGGTTACAGCCTAGAATTGAGAAATAATAAAATATAAAAACAGTTATCATTATTAGAAAACAGTTTCAAAGGGAATTTATGTTTTAGAACAAGCATGCAATTTAGTTCCTAATTCCTAAAATCATTAGCAATTAGAAAGTTAGTGAAGCAAGCTGATCTGACTTCTGCTATTCTGACTGTTGCTATGACAGTTATTACCGAGGCGAGCCCATACCTGGAGGGATTTTGCACACTGTTGCAGGGTGCCAGCCGTATCTCTGGTTACAGTTGGGGCTCTGCACAAAGATTGCACTATCACTTAGGCACTCGGCAAAAACTTCCCCACCTATGTAATACAAGCGTACTCCCCTTCCTAAAACAAAACACACAAGGTTAGTTTCAGAACACTTAACTCTCTTCAGTGTTCCTGAGAGAAGCATCTAGAAGAAATTCTAAGGTATTTCCTTGACCTTTTCTCACAGCCATGCTTTCCTGAGCTGTAATTCTGAAATATACCACAGCATTTTCCCCAAGAAATTTTAACAGTAATTTTGGTTTTTTTCAAAGTAACACTCATGAAAAACATTTTAATATAAAAAAGTACACAACAGCGAGACAGCTTCATACAAAATCACTTGCTGCTTTAAAATTTGTTTAAAAATTGAGCTAATTTTGATAACCTTAACTAACGTCTGGGCAAATTTCCCTTAAAGACACCACTAGGTTAAGAAAAGACTCATCTCACACTGCTATGCAAATGTCTACTTTGTAATGCAAGTGCAGCAGATCAGCCCGGTATGCAGCACTGGAACAACCAGCAAACCATAAGCAGAGACTAAATGCAGTTGTTGCCCTCCTACTGTCTGAGGACTCTGGAACTGTGAAACACCAACCACACATTTAGTTATCAATAACAGATAGGTTCAAGCTAGAGGATACACCCAGACAGTGTGCCTGAGTAGCACTAACATAATCCTCATTAAACCCCCAACACAGGGGTGGGTGGGAAGAATAGCAAATAAGTACAAGGGTAGACTTTGACTATTCCCTGATCACGATAAACTAACAATCCAAAGTTTAAAAAATGTAAAAGATAATCTAAAATTATAGTGAACTAAAATTTTGCTGGGAGACATGAGCAAGGGCAGAGAAAACCACCAATTTTCTTTAAAATACAAAGGTCTAACAAAAACACAGAAAATAAAAACAATGTAGATAAAGTCAGGGGAACTGTTCACAGCTTTTATCTGCAGTGGTATCTGGACACAAGATGACCTAATGTAACAGAATTTGAGAAGCATACACAAAGCCAACAATACACTCCCTAGCCATTATCTTTTCACAATACTTCAACTTTTGGTAATCAACACCTTTTTTTGCAGGAGGAAATGGTTAATCCCAAACAGGCAGAAGAACACTGAAGAAGATAAAGAATTTACCAGACGTTGCTCAGAATCTGCAGCTCTACACTTTTTCCCCTCCAGTTAAAAACAAAACACTAAGGTTCCCAGAAAATCTGGGTGTATGTGGGTTATAATCATGGAAACTTACCACATTAGACTGAAATGAGATAAAATGTGTTGGGGAGTATTATTTTATGCTGTATTACTTTTGTTCATGCTGTGGAACATTGGCTTAACGATGTAAAGATGTGCGGCTTTTGTTTATGCTGCACTTGTTTAACTAGGAAGCTGTGATTCCTTGCCTGTCTAAAACACCCGATGGTTCACCAAAGAGCTGAACGGTCAATGTTGAGGCAGGACTGGCAGGCAGAGAGGATAAATAGGAGAAATTTGAGGAAAAGGAAGGAGCAAAAGAATAAGGAGAGGTGGACACCGGGGACATCCAGCTACCCAGTCAGCCATAGAGTATGAGTGATGTAAGATACACAGAAGTAAGAGAAAGGAAAAGCCCAGAGGCAAAAGGTATAATTTAAGAAAAGCTGGCAAGAAGTAAGTCAAGCTAGGCTGGACATTCATAACTTAGAATAAGCCTCCATGTGTGATTTATCTGGGAGCTGGTTGGTGGACCCCTCGAAAAGACAAAAGACAAAAAAGTGTTGCTCTTTTAAAAACTTACAACAACAAATCTATTACCGCAAACAAGATCTATAAGAAATAACCATTTTCAAACTTAAATCAGGAGCAAGTAGGAATATTTCACAGTTTGACAAGTTTCTTTCTTGTCTGGATCCTTGGGTCTACATTTCATCTCTTCTCCAGAATGCCCCACTTTCTGCTGTAGAGGAGCAGCAGGCAGCATCCCACCCAGCATGACTGGGAAAGCAGTGCTGACCTCACTCAGGCCAACATGCTTCACGGAACTGTCATAAATCCTCCACTCTATTCTGAAGCTCCAGACTGTATTCTGAGTTAGACATAAAATCACAGAGGAGGGGAAAAATGAAAAAAGATCAAGACTAAACATTGCCCTTTTTTGACTAAAAGAGACTGAGCAAGTTAATCACTTTTAATATATACTTATCAAAGGACTTCTCACTGTCAAGAGTGTCAAATACAAACAAACAAACAAAAGACAAAAGTTTGTAGATTAAGAATCATCAAGGCCCTACTAAAGCGGTTCACAGATGGACATGAAGTTGGGCTTTTTCATGTCTACACTATGAGTAAACAGAACTTTTATTTCCACACAAAGAATATAAGACATACCTATATGCCTTCTTGTCATTTCTACAGTAGCATTTCGGTTAACGTTGGAGAGCAAACCCAAGCAGAACCTCTCTGAGTTCGATGGGTCTGTAAAGCCGTCCACAGTAAGCGAGGGCTGTGAGGCATGAAAGGTCTCTCCAACCCTCTGGTTCAGTTCATAATATGCTATCGAACACCAAAAGGCAGGCTCCGAGTAGGTAACAGGCTGCAAATCTGAAGGGAAGAAATGCTGTATGAACAACTCAATACCAAACAGTGAACGCCATGAACACACTCCATGGCAACAGACAGGCTCAGGAAGTCACTGTGAGTATCTACACTGGTTTAAACAGATTAGACCAGATTTTCAGTGTTTCATATAAAATTTATTTCCACAGATCACACCAGATACACAATTTTTAAAAATTTCCCCATTTCATAAAGTTAACTTATGTTGGATTATTTATTGGTTTTTAATCTAGTTCTTGTTGAAAACAAAAAACAAAATAAAAAAAAAACAACAAAAACCAGACTATGGGTCAGCCTGCTGTGGTTGGTGCATTTCTAAAACACACTGAGAAGGTGATTCCGGATAGCACAGAACATAAAGCCGAGTATAGACAAAAGCTGCATGAAGCAGAGATATTACGGTGGAAGAGACAAACACTCCCTGACACCGTCTACCTCCATACGTGCAAGAAGCAGAGTCAAGGGCAAGCGTGCAGGTTTTGGCACCACTGGACAACTCACTAACAGAAAATGTGTATCACATGCAACTAACTTGTCATTTTGACTGAGATGTATCATAAGGAAGATCACAAGAGGAGACAATTTGTAAGATACATCCTAAAAAAACACCCATCAAAATCTATACAACTTCATAAAGAACATAGTTTCAATCACTCAGACTGTCTTATAAACTCCTGCAATAGAAAGCAGCACCAACAAATTGTATCAATCCTCCTTAATGTCACTGATATAAACCATCTGAATAATTTTTTGATACATACAAAAATAATTTCCAGAGAGGACTTTCTTTAATCCAGTGAAAACAGTAGGAAGTAACAGCAACTTACCCAAGCTGTGATTGACAGGAGAGAGAGTGGTAGGAGACAGCTCAGCTGGGGAGCCTACACCAGAGAAGAGAAGGATATTGACATTTCTCCAGAACTTACGATCAAGTACCAATAAAATGGTTCTGACTTTTTCACCAATAATAAATATACAGATAACTACACCTCAAGGATAAAAAAAACACACTTTTTTAAAATAGTTATTTTAGTTTAATCCAGCCAGGGGGCTATAATACGAGGTCCATATAAAATAACTGGTCTTCTCACCACCCAGAGAAGCCCACTACTGACAGCTCCTTGTATATCTTTCCAGAAATATTTTATGAAATACATCAGCAACTATACTTCTGCTTTGTGTCATCCCCTTCTCAAGACAAACAGTAACAGTTCTAAACATGCTTATGAGTTGTCTCATTAGAAACCATTTGTGCCAATGTTTCTGTACTGCTCTTCTATCTACCTGTATCAGCTGGCGGCCTAACTTAACTTACATCATGGTAATTGAGAGATGATTGCTGACTTTAAGAATCAAGACTGTAACTCATCTCACACCTCTGATCAGCCCCAGTTTTTCTGAAAGGAACCCAAAAAGTGCCAGGTCAAAAGGTTGGTGCCTTTGCAATTTTGACAGATCCTGGCTAAATTATCATCCACAAAGGCTGTACCAGCACACATTCCCATTAACATCACCAAGGTATAACTGACAACAGATGAAAACATGGTCTGCCCAAGTGCAGGCTTAATCCGGGATGGTGGTGCATGTCTGCAATCCCACCTCCTAGGAGGCAGAAGCAGAAGATCAGGAGTTTAAGGCCAGCATCAGCTACAGAGCCAGGTGGAAATAAGTACAGGTGGACTACAAGAGACCTGTCTTTTTATTTGATTGTATTTTGAGGTAGAGTCTCAATAAAAAAGCTCTAGCTCTCCTAGAACTCACACTGTAGATCAGGCTGGCTTTCAACTCAGAGAGATCCACCTGCTTCTGCCGCCTGAGTGCTGGACTCAAGACGTGTGCCACCATGTCAGGCTAAGTGGCCCTGTCTTAAATGGACATTTTCATTTACATATCTCTTATTTTTTAGTTCAGTTTTGTGACATCTGCTTTTGCTCACTCTCCTCTCTCACTGATCACTTACCGACCTATAGGAAGGTCATTCATTTGGTGACTCGATTCTAAGGTTGGCAATGAAGCATGTACTGGGGATCATGTCACATTTTAACAAACAATTTTGAGAATGGACACACTTGTCTGTATTGTGTCTAGGGTGTTCCCACTAAGCAGGACACTTGGCTTTGTTAGAGCTGAAACAATAAACCACTTATTCAGAACTTCTGCATCAGTCTCAAGTAAGATAGTAAGAATTAGTTAACACATGAGACAGCTATAAGGTTCTGTGACCAGACTTGTGGCAATATAGATTTATGTCACTTTCTATGTTCTGTAACAATTTCAATCGTATTTTGACAGCACACCCTTTAAGAGTTCATTTAGATTCAAGCTATCAAATCTAAGAGATTTCTCTATTCTCTGAAGTTAACTTCTTTATTGAGATTGGCTGTACTAAATTCTATTTTCTTATAGAAATACCCAATTTTTTCAGTTTTATGTAAATATTCTAAATCTAACCTAGAAAATACAAGGCACAAATACACAAACTGAGGGGGAAGCCACAGAAGCAGAATTTACACTACATTTGTTGTTAATGTTAAACACTCTTATGACAATCACAAGCACCATCAATTCCATGAGCAGCACCCTCCACACATTTAGGCAAAGTCTCAAAAAGATCATGAAAAAGACCATGTTCCACATGGTCCAGTGCAAATATACGCCACAGTACAGATGGAGACAAGGGAGGGGGAAGGTACAGCACTCTGCCCCACTCACCCCTACCAACAGCACATGCAACAGCATGGGACACCGGTAAAGAAGCAGTCACCACAGACAGAGATCAGAGAGCAAGACCTGGCAAACACTAGTTTTTAGAAAACAATTATATTACACAATCATGTCCTTTTTTTCATTTGGTAAAAAACGTTGACAAATCACAACAGGTACAAATGAGAAAGAACAATGAACCAAAATCCATGGTATTTCCTGAAGTAGATATATACAACTGGGGATGGAAGAGCTGCCCAATCATTCCTATCTTCTAACATTTACATATCTAAGAAGTAACCAGTAGGCTTGATATTTGTTAATTGGTCAGGTGTGACAAAATGCTCATTATAAATTTTAAAACTTAAATCAAGCAAACAACACAATCTTTTTAGAAAGCATTCTTTTAAACAAGTGGTAATTGATCAATGAAACAAACACTCATACTGTAAATGCGCTCAGGAGTCTGGCTATGAGACAGGAAGTGCCTATCTATAGCTAAAACATCCAGAAAAGATTTGTGTGTATCCTTTGCTTACAAGTTCATGCATGTTTGTAGGATGAGTTTCTTGGAAAAGGAGCACTGTGTGTTTTCTTAAGTATAAAGGTTCACTACCGAAATGTTTAGTCCTACCAAGAACTTATAAGTTGCATTTTTTTCACTATCACTGTGTGGTGATTGCTGCCAAATTAACAACCTTAAAATGATGGTTCTTTTATCTTTTTTTATTTATAAGTATTTTCACCCACTTTTATTCCTATTAATTACTATCTTTTCTCCCTCTTTTGACATCTATGTTTTAAAATTAAAACAGTTCCTAGAAATCTCATGCATTTGTAAACACCTCTCCAGTTTTGGGATCCACTTTAGGTTATCTTTAAAGGTGATATTAAAACTTCATTACAAAACAAAGCAAAATAAAAAAACTCAATTTTGTTTTTAGAGTATTTCTAGGGTCATACCAAAATTGAATATCAAGTGCAAAAAAAGTCTCGTCTATACCTGTCACTCTATCCATGCTCCCAGACCCCAATGGTAGACATGCTATAACTGCTAAACATACTTAGATGTATTGTCATCAAAAGTCCACAGTTTACAACAAGGCCCACTCTTGTATTTATTATCTGTAGGTTTTGACAAATGTATAATACCGTACCTCCATTTTTACTATCACAGAGATCAGCCTAATTGCCTTATGGCTTTACCTACTCAATTCTTCTTACTCTATAACCTTAAATTTTCTGTTAGGAAAAGGCCTGCCTTTTCAGGAAGTCCGGCAGCTGGGATTACACAGTATGTATGTGTACAGATCACCATTTTTCATTTAGTGTATATATTTAAGGTTTCACCATATGTTGTCATTTCTTCCTCATGCTGAATGACATGACACTGTACGGATGTACCACAATTTAACATCTTAGTTTTGTTCAAAATTTTTAAAATGGCCAAGCTGCTATAAGCACTCAAGGTCACATTTTTACGTGGAGGATATGATTTCAATTCACTTGAGTAAGTACCAAAGAACCAGACTCAGTATTGCATGCTGAGTATGGTGGTTGTACTACAGAGCCACAATTGTAAAAGGGCAAAATACACTGCCTGAAGAAAGCAAATAGAGGACCCAGAACTAAACCCAGCTACCTACAGCTATAGTGACCTACACAAACACACACACACGCCAACAACAACAACAACAACAACAACAAAAAAAAAAAAAAAACCCACCCTGCCCACACTTAACACTATCATTAGGAAAAACACTTTGGAAACTCCATCTCACAGAATATAGGAATTGAACTAAGAGTACAAAGAGTGGTAAGAGGCTTGCCTAGCATGCATGAGACCCTAGAGTTTTCTATCATCAATCAATAAACTAATGAATAGAACGTTTTCAATCAGATAAAGAATATGTACAAAATATTCAGCTAACAGTCTTCCTTAATAGGGAATTATGCACGTCTTTATTCTGCTATCATAAATAATACAAAATATTGTTATTTTACTTCAAAACATTACTGTGTGTGACGTGTATGCCGTGGTGCATGTGGGGAGGTCAGAGGACAACTCTGTAGCTGCTCATGTCCTTTACCTTCATGTGGGCTCCAAGTATAGAACTGGATCGTAAGAAAAAAATTATAGGCTATTTTCTAGTTACTTAAGTTTATCCTTTCATCTCAAAAATTTTTGTATGCTTAAAAAATATATGAGCCGCCGGGTGGTGGTGGCGGCGCATGCCTTTAATCCCAGCACTTGGGAGGCAGAGGC
>JAQHUG010000004.1:13749610-13760512 GCA_028555095.1 Dicrostonyx torquatus
TAGATACTACTCTCTATGTGTATACATACATCATGATAAATTAATACTACTCTCTATGTGCATACATACATCATGATAAACAGAAACTTAGATAGTACTCTCTATGTGTATACATACATCATGATAAATTAATACTACTCTCTATTTGTATACATATACATCATGATAAACAGCAAAACTGGGTCCATAACTGGGGATCTATGGTCTAATCCATATCTTGTAGATGAATTCCTAAAGCAGACCTGTAACAAAACCCAGTTTTTCTGGCATATTTTCTTACATATTATTTAACATTTGGCTCATGTGTACAGTCAAAAGCTTAACTCCAAAGATACCTCTCAGTAGGTTTTTAACTAGCGGATACCATGTACAGGCACGGACAGTCACTTGCAAGAAGACTGATGTACACATTTGGGATTTAAAATTACACTAAACTGTACTGAGCAGGTCACAGTAGTAGTAGTAGGACTGACCTACCCTGAATCCACCACCCCTGCTTAGATTTCTAATTGCCTGACAGTTCTAAACACCTGAAGCAGAAGCGACATAAAGTACTTGCTGAAAATATTAGGATTCTAACATCATTTCCAACACATTTTTGGAATAAAATGTTTACATTCAGGAGGCACCTATAAAACTGAATAAATTTCAAAATTAATAAAAACATGCATACAATTTTATCATTTGTGATTTTAAAGGTAAAAGTTTAAAAATTTTAACAGTATCATTTTTCAATTTTGAACAGTAACTCAAAATAATACAGACACACAACAGAAAAAAAGATTCTGACATTATTCATGGAGGCAGAGGCAGGAGGATCCCTGTAAGTTCGAGGCAAATCAACCTGTCTTTAAAACAAACTACCTCCCCCATTCTCATTCAGAAGTCAGTATGTCAAAATGTTTGTACTAAAATTCTAAAAACAAAGTATCTTCATAGATCCAAATAAAAAATGAAAATACACACTATTTTAAATATTAAATCTAAGAAAATTTAAAAAGCTGAGATCTCACAGTCTCAACGTTGGGGTTTCAAAGGTCTGAGATGCAAAAAAAACCTCAACTTTAAGTCACTTTATCTCATTCTATTACCATCTTCCATTATTATTTATCTATAAACTGATAAGCTACTAGCATTAAAATAATGATAAAAGTTCTTTTGAGGGGCTGGAGCAATGGCTCAGAAGTTGAGAGCTGTTATTATTCTTGCAAAGAACCTGAACTTAGTTACAGCACCAGGTCAGGTGACTCAACTCCCCGGGAGTCAACACCCCTTCTGAATTCTGTGGGTATCTGCACTGACATGCAAATAGACATACATGTTACATATAATTTAAATTAATGAAAATAAAATGGTATTTTATTTATATTTATTCAAATCTAATATTTGTTCAAATACTACATTGAAAATAAAAATTATGAAAAGAAACAAAAGTAAATTCTTTGGTTTTGCTGTCAGTTGAGCTGGAAAGCCTGAGTGTCCAGAAAAACTGGTGCATTTCCCTTCTAATTTGCTATTTATAAAACACTAACATCTAAATAGTTAAAAGAATAAAGAAAAAAGAGCCTAAACCTCTTAACATTAAACGAGAAAGCATTCTGAATAATGTTGCAAGTAATTCTCTGGTGTGTGTCTCAGAAGACTGTGATCCGCTTACATTTTAATTTGTTTACATTATGAAGTGACAACAGCTGCCACATGAAAGACTAAAATGCTTCAGTTCGTGTCACACACACACATTCCCACTCCACTTCTAGCCAGTTTATAAAAGATACTAAATTCTCCCAAAAAGGAAATGTTTCAGTTTATGTTCTCCTCCCCCTCACCTTACTCCTTTTCCTTACTAATGTCACAAAAAGTTTCTATGTACTGGCACCTGGAGGCTAAAAGCAGGTTGGCACAGGACAGAGAAGCCCTTAAAGTGTAGTCTTTTGAAATAAATCAATGCTTAAATGAGCGATCAAAACCAATAAAACTCACTTTTTCCCTAATAATTTAAAAATTATCTTCAATGAACAAATATCATTTTTATAATGTAATATACCAAATAAAAGTCTTTGATTCCTTGTGTATTTCTATTGCATAAAATAAAAGCTGGAATGAGATAAAAAAAAATCAGAAAATGAGAGAATGGAAGAGGCAGGCAGGGAGGGACTAAAAGACATTAAAACTTTCAGAACACAAATAGTTCCTGATCAGTTTCTGCAAACAAAGAACAAGTATCTGGTTTTTTTCTAGGAAACAATAAAAACTATAGGAGTTGTACTGAATTGTGAAATATTACTGGGTCACATAAAACAAGAGATAAGAGCAGAATCTGAGCTCCAGCAAAATAGCTCAGCAGGCACAGTGATTGCCACACAGGTCTGGCAACCTGATCAACGCCCGGCATTCAAGCAAAGGTGGACAGGAACAACTGAATCCACAGCTGCCCCTCCTCTCACCCCACACTCCAAACAACTGCAGAACCACGTAGCTGAATTCACTCATTTTTTTCAGAATTACCTAAGGCCCAGGAGAAACGTAATCAAGTGCTTTATTTTCCTCAATGCATTGCTATCTATAAAACTAAAATACTGCACGTACTACGTGTTTATTCGCCATAAGCATCAGCAAACTCCCCATGGGAAATGCGTGGTCATGTCTGTCCCAGGACACAGTACGATCGCACTCTGGACCCCCCCCCCACTTCAGCACCTATGACAAACTTACTAGGATCTTTTTCCTACTCTCAGAGTATTTTGTTTAAAGTCACTGGGAAGAAAAGGAAATAAAAAGTAAACCTCTTATCGAGATAAACCATTTAATGTACTGGGTGCAGACCCTGCACAAAACCATCCCCATCCCCACAAATCAGACTTCTCCATCCACAGCCAAGAACATTTTGAAAATTAAACCACATTACTAACACTTGGCATTTGTTACAAGATTGCTATTTACCTAAGTTTTAAGAGATTTTCAAGGCAAAAAATACCTGGGATGTAATTACTCTGTGGCTCAATTCCTGCTGGGAAATTAGTGTTTTCTGGAATGGAGTGGGTGTAATCATCCAGAGGCGGCAGTTCTGTTAGGATCTCTGTGTGCCGAGGCACTAATACTGGAGGCAAAACTGCAGGAGTTAAAGAAATAAGAGTTAGTGGCAAGTGTGCTACAGGCGAGGGGTCTTTACTCAAGGTTCTCACAAGGCAGAAGGCAACAGCTTCAATTTTCAAAGCTTGGCTCATCTGTCTGGTATTATGACACTAGGAACCGGACAAATCTCATCATGGAGCTGACTTACGTAACTCACCATTTAAGTTCCCAAACTAAGGTTTACTTTTTGCTTTGGGAAACAATCTGACCCTGTCAATACTATATTACCATAAGAATTTATGAAATTCCACTAGAAATGGTGAGTGAAAAGTCATCACTAAAGTCAGATTTAAAATTTTTTCTAAAAATATAGGATTTTTTTTTTAGCTCATTAAATCCAAAGTCCTACATAAACTTTACTCTATTACTTCTCTAAAAATGCTATCACTCTGAAAGCAGTCAAGAGTAGAGTGTTGAAGGCAGGTACCAGAGAGACACATGGACAGCAAGTCTGTGAAATTTCCTGGATACACACCTGCCTGTCCAATAGAGTACATTCCAAGGAAGTGGACATGCTCCTTTTTCCATGAAGTTTAAAAAATAAGAAAGCATTTAAAACTTCCAAATATACTCAACTTAAGAGAGTTTATTACAACCTTACATTAAAACTTCCCAGAGGCACAAGGAATATTAGCCTTCAGTCAGTCTTTTAATTTAAAACCAGGAAAACAAAACCAAAAACCACCTAGTTTTCCTACCTGGTGTCTCAACTCTCTGGTAGTGGTAAGGATTTACGCACACTTCATCTTTTTTCAGATTAAAAGCATATTCGCAGTTTTCAATTGCCTTGAGCTCATGATGACTGTGAAGGTCCGGCCAGCGCCACAACCGGCAATATATAACATGTGGCAACCCTTTCCGATGCGAAACCTGAAGACGACCATCAAGAGACCTATTCGGAAGCAAGGGGAAAGAGGAAGGCATTTTTAGGAGAGACTAGATGTCATCAAAGGGGATGAATTAATACACTAAGAGCACAATGAAGGAAACCACGGCCATTGAGTTAGCTTTAGTGATATCCAGGAAGAACAGTGCACTCTGGCTTGGATCTGATCAAGCAGCAGCACTAGCACCTGTCTCCTATCCGTGTGCATTTAATAACTCACCTGCCAATGGAAGGCTAGCCTCGTGGGCAGGTGGTCTACAAAGTGTCATGTGGTTATACTTGAAATTTCATGTCTATTTTTAATAAGCTAAATCCTCAAAGGCATTAATTCTGAAGCAACTGGTTGTCAAAAAAAGGAAGTAGTATGAAAATGGTGGTAAATACCAACAATGATGTGACAGTAACTTACTGGGACTAATGTTGTTATTCAAGTGTGACTTTTGATATCTGAGGCTTTACTTATGAAGCTCACACAGAAATGCGGATGGTGATGAACGTGAGATGAAATGGACAAATACCAATGGGCTTACAAGAGAACGAAGTGATTAAAAAAAAGATGACAGAAAAACAAGTTAGCCTACTGTTAGTTGTAATGTAAGCGTTCATCAAGATACTAGTATAACAATGAGATTAACAAGAAATTTAGAAAAAACTAGAATCTACTTAAAAATTAGGCCAATAACAAAACTATCTAATCTTGGACTACAGTGAATATAGAGCTATAAAAAAGGACTTATTCTTTATGGGACACAATCATTTAAAGATTCAAAACTAAAATTGCATTGACCAAACATCAGTTGAAACATTTAATGTATTTTTAATACTGGCAAGCAGATAATTTACATGCTATGCCTTCTTTACAATAAGTTAACATCCTAGGCAAAAGTTACACTATGCAACCCCGTCGAGGTTTTCCAAAGCACACCCTCCCACCAGGTCTCTAGGGTTCAGAGAGGGCAGAATATTCACCTGGTTTGTTCAGAGAAGCTGTAAAGGCCTGTTGTATCCCACTGATCTACCGTATTTGGTGTACTCAGTCCCCAAATTTCAGAGCAAGTGCTGTGCATAAATTGAAAAACAAAAAGTTGATGTGAACATGGAAGCATGGTTATTCAAAGTACCATGATGCAAAGCATGGAGAATGTACAGAATACTTCCTTCACCCAGAAGATATACATGGCTTCACCCACTGTGGGTCACTGCTGGCCACTATATTTTCTATATGAAGGAAGCCAATAAATGGAACATGTGACTCCAGATAAGTTATGATTATGTTTTTATATGTGAACACCAATGCTCGCTAACCTAATGCAATCATACCTGTAACATCCTTTCCAACTTCCTCTACTCAGACTTCATCCTATGCCATCAGCCCCACTAACAAGGCTTCAGTTCCTTACTCAGTTTTAAAAAACAACAACAACAAACCCACTTCAATTAAAAATTAAAAATAGCTGTCAACTGGTGCTTTTAATATAGAAACAGTCCCACTGAAAATACTTATCATTTGAGTGTGGTAGCGTACACCCGCATTCCCAGCACTTGGAGGATAGAGGTAGGAGGAGGAATTCTCAATGCTTGTCTAGGCTACCCAGTAAATTCAAGGCCAGCCTGGTCTATGAGATCCTATCTCAAAATCAAGTAAGTAAAACAAACCAACCAGAGATGCCCAGGGTTAAGATGTCCCAGTTATCCGTTTTTACTACTTAAAGCGATTCAGTTTCACTTAAAGCTGTAATTGTTTTCTTGCCGTCGTCTATAAAGGGCACCGTAGATACACTAAAGTCACTCAATACAACACATCATAAGTTTCTTTCCGCATCTTTCCAGAGTATAGGCAAATCAAAGATAATTTACTACTACGACTTCATCTCAAAGTAACTACTTTACCCAAAGGGAAGAACTGAAATGGAACTTCCAGGATGGAGTTTTGGTGGCCTTATCTTTCAGCTATGAAGCTATACTCTTTAAATTAGTCAAATATATTTTTTGAAATTCAATTCCACTTCACACATACTATCAAAATCAACAAAATTTGAGAAAAAGGGAACATTTCTAATAACCTTTAAGAATAAATGACTGATTAAGTCTCACATGTTCTCCCCATTAGTTAGATAACCGGATCAACGAAGGGCAATGGGGAAGCGCAGGCTCTCCTGAGGCTAGGGGCAATCTGAGGAGTGGCTCTCAACCTTCCTAGGCTGCAATACTTTAATCCAGTTCTCATGTTCCAGTGACCTCCCACAATCGTAAAATTATTTTATTGCTACTTTGGAACTGGAATTTCGCTACTGTTATGAATCATAATGTAAATATCTGTGTTTTCTGATGGTCTGAGGTGACCCTTATGAAAGGGTCTTTTTACCCCCAAGGGGTCATGACCCACAGGTTGAGAACCACTGATCTAGACTGACCCAGGGCCCCTTAAAACAGCTATTTGGTTGCAGGACACCCATGATTTAGAGTGCACAGTAACTGGAACTGAACATTTGCTGGGAAAGGGGAGAAAGAGGGGACAGAGAGACAGAAAAGAAAAGGGGAAATACTTAGAAATTTTCCTGTATTGCTCTCATGTTTTAGACAGTCTCACATTTTAACAGTACAAACATCACCATACTATGAATGAGAAAAAAAGTCAAGAAATGAAAGAATAATATAGATCTTCCTCTTCTAACTTTGAACTGAAATGAATAGTATACAGCTGATTAAAGGAAAATAACGGCATAACTAAGAGGCTATTCTGATCATAGTATTAGAAGAACATTTCACTCAGGTTCTTCTGACAACAACAGGACCACCACAATCTAGGGCACAAAGCACTTAAACTGTGTTCTACTGAGCCTGAAATAAAGCAAATAAAGAGCAACGGGTAAGAACATGAATGGACAGACAGACTGAAGCAGACCTTAGCCTACCTCAGCCCGACCCTGATCATGCCCTCATGGAGATCACGTCTCTCAAAGCTTATTTACAAACATCAATGCTGGCTAGCAAAATGCTTGCTTGCTTGCTTCTTTCATATGTAGTTCAAGTTGGCTTGAAACACACAAACCTGCTTCAGCCTCCCAAGGGCTAGGATTATGGTTGTACATCACCACACCCAGCTAAACACTCTAAAACAGATGCACTGTGTAATGTACAAAGCAACTAGAGTATGTATAGTTATTAAAGACACAACTTTAACATAACTAAACACAAAGGCACACGAAGAGAAATTCATAGATTTTATGATCCAGACACGATTCTCCAAGCATAACACAGTAAAGTAAGAGCCACCGGAAGGCTGAGGAAAGACTGATCCTACATCACAAATCTCCTCAGCTCAAAATAACACAGACACAGAGCATACTAGCGCAGAGCAGACTCCACTTCCAGCAAAGGTCAGGAGCTTCAATTAGGTAATTTTCCTCAAACCACAGTTTTAACCAACCAAATATAAAAAGCATTTAAAAAACAAAGTAGAAAGACCAGAAGCATGCAAACTGAAGGGTGTCAACTCGAGGGTGAGGAATGCTGCACTGGATGAGAGCTGCATTCCCAAGACTTTATACTTGAGGGCAATCCCCAGTCTCAGTAACTCAGGAAAACTAAAACTCACACATAAAACTGCAGCTTAATGATAAATAAATAAAGGAGCCACTGGGGAGAAATCTTCAAACTATGACGTATGCATGAATCCTTGACTGACACATATGGACAACTCCACAGGGGTTGAGTTGAGGAAACCAGTACTCAGAAAAGCGCAAAGAACTGATAACGCAACGGTTGCCAACAGTAGAGGAAAGTCTAGATTTTGAAGCTACTAAATACCTGCTAAAACAAAACCCAACTCTTCAGAGGGTAGGACAACAGTACAATGCTGTTTCACAGAACTAGCACACAACTAATAGTCACACAAACGGAAACAGATTGGATGTGAGCTTTAGAGTAATTATTACAAATATGCTCATGAAATTAATGAACAGATCAGGAATCTCAAAAAATGTAAACTACAGAAACGAATCAAACAAATGTTAAAACTGAAAATTACCAACTCTGAAATAAAGAACCCAATGGCCAAAAAAATAAATGAATGTATACGTTAGTACAAATTACCTAACCAAGAACAGTAAAATAAAATACTCAAAAAAAGAAGTCTTAACAATGTGTAAAATTACATAACGAGAGTAGACACAAATTGAAATAAATTAAAGTCTAGAGGGAAAATGGTTGAAACATTTCCAAGTCTTAAAATATTTTCAATTTAAAAAAACAACAAAACAAACAAACAAAACACCTGAACTTAAACACCCAAGAGGCCTAGTGAACACCAAAGTAACTTAAACTACCCAACAAGTTATGGCAGGCCACACTGTCTTCGCTTAGAACCCTTCCTGGTACAAATCCTTTTCAACTTTCTGAGCTTCAGGCAGGAATTCCTCGGTTCACACCCCTACTCCAAAAGAAGCCACCTGAGTAGGTGTCAAGTTAGCACTTAGAGGAACCTTTCTGAACTGACATCCAGTGGCCCTTCTATTCTCTCTCTATCCCCACATCTTTGGCTTTGCCTGCATCCTTACTTTTCTTCCTTTAATGCTCAGTCATCTCTACAGAAGTCAAACTGAAATCACATTTTCCCTCCCTGTAGAAACTACAAAATATCACCCATTCTTGCTGCCTTTAAAGTCTTGTCTATTCTGGCAGTAGTCAGAGCAGAAAAATCCATTACAGAGGCAGAAAAACAAAGTCTGAAGAAACAATGAAAGTTGGAAGACAATGAGAAAACTCCTAACCCATTAGTCCACAAACAAGCAAAGTGGCCTTTGCAAAAGAAGTCAAGACACAAATATATATTGTGGGACAGAAACATAATCAACTTGTTTCTAACAGACTCTGCAGAAAATAAATACTAAAGGAAAGTTCAGAATAAAGAAAAATTACAACAAAAGAAAACCTAAAATCACGAAAAAAATTAAAAGAGCTGAAAATGTTAATAGTTAAAGATAAAAGATGGTATTATTTTCTCACAATGTCTGAGAGATGGAGGGATCAAAAAAACTCTGCAACTGAACGAACATACAGATGTAAGTTTTAGACCAGAGTAAACAGTACATGTAGGAGGGTCCATCTTTATTTCTGTTGCTTTCATTGGTTAATAAAGAAGCTGCCTTGGCCTGTAAGATAGGACACAGCCCTTAGGTGGGTGGAGTAGACAGAACGGAAGGTGGTGAGAGAGAAGGAAGTGGAGAGACGCCATGATGCTCCCACTGCAGATGGATGCAGGTTAGACTTTTCCGGTAAGTCACCATCTTGTGGTGACACACAGATTATTAGGAATGGGTTAGTTTATGATGTGAGGGCTAACCAAGAGGCTGGTGTTGATGGGCCAGGCAGAGTTTAAATGAATACAGTCTGTGTGTAATCATTTCGGGCACAAGCAAGCGGCCGCGGCTGGGAGCCAGGCGCTGGGAACAAACGGCCCACTTCTCGGCGGCAGAATACAGCCGCCCCCCTTTTACAACAAGTAGAGAAACAGAAAGGGAAAAAGCAACTGCATTACAAAGCTAAAGAAAGATGTTTATTATAGTCTAAAAAGCAACCAGAATTAAGACATCTTATACCTAAAGGAATACAGAAAATAAAAATGAAAACAAAAATAACCCCAAAGAGGCCTGACAGAAGAAAACACAAAGAGCCACAAATAGTAACAGAAAACAAGGCTCAGATGAGATTTCAATCTAGTCATAGCAACAGTAACAACATCAATACACCACCTCCAATGAAAGGTAGAGTTGTGGCATGAAAACAAAATATCCACACAAAATGATGTACTTTAAATAAAGAACAGTTACAATAAAAAGCCACCTACAGAGGTATGTTTAATAAAGGAGTGGTGGAGTAAAATCAGAAACAATGGCTGAGAGAACATAGAAACAGTGCAGGCAGTTTAGGGGCAAGGACCGGATACCTGCCCTAGGTAGGGAAGCTGGAAATATCTTGTCCTGGCTTAAATTCAGAAACATTCTAACTATTTGGGGATGCTAGTCCCTGGTCTCGGTTAATGGCTTTGGGGGATATTGAGGATGAGACATCCTCTCCCAACCTCCCATTTCCCCGTGACACTAGAAAGGCAAACATTGAAACTGCTTCTCCTTAACCTCCTGGACAAATCAAAGGAGTACATGTGACCCTGGGCAGAACCATGTCATTCTGATCTACTTCAAATATTGGAACAGTAAATACTATTGTCTTTTCTCTTAAGAGTTAATCCAGTTAGGCTTGTTAATCACCTGGCCAGGAGTCCACTCGAAGAAAGCTGATTTATCTAAGGACATGATAAAGAGATGGTAGAAGGGGCTAGAGAGATAGCTCAATGGTTAAGAGCTTGAGTTCAGTTTCTGGCACACATATGGTGGCTTACAATCACTGCTAAATCAAGTCCCAGGGAATCAGACACCATCTTCTGAACTCTTTGGGCATGCACATAGTACATACACATACATGCAAGCAAAAAAGTCATACACATAAAATACAAATAAATAAATCTTTGGGGGATAGAATCATTCCTTTTTTGAAATAATATATTTGTCATCCCAAGAAACCCTCCATGCAGCCACTTGCAAAGCTCCCACCAAGTATTGCCCAGGTACTTGCACTCTCTCCTAGGTTACCCAGGAAAGTGTAACTTCAGCTCTTTTCTTTCAGACACTGGCCAAAGCCTGATCTTGTTTTCCTGTGATTCCTAGGGCTTTCACTTTCTCTGAGGCCCCTGGTTCTTCTACTTTCATGTGGTTGCTTTGCCAAAACCCATTGTTTTCTTTGGTTTTTAAGGAACAGCTTCTCTCTTCCTGACAACTGCCAGGAGTTTTCCTGTCCTTGTCTTCTCTGAAATTGTAACAAAATTG
>JAQHUG010000004.1:13760623-13794676 GCA_028555095.1 Dicrostonyx torquatus
AGGCTGAGGCAGGAGGCTCCCCAGTTAAATGCCTGCCTTGGCAATTTTGTGAGAAGTAAAAGGCACCTAAGGACACAGATTAGTGGCAGAAGTGCTGGCCCTGAGTGAGTGAGGGAGGCTGGCACCAGGTTCAATCCTCAACATTAAAACAGGAAGGTTCTGGGTTCAATTCCCACTCATATTTTTAAAAAAATCAAATTGGTGTTTTAAATTTTTATAGAAAACGATGTGGGACTAATCAGCACTGCACTGGAGGCTCTACTTAGCACAACAAAGAAAAATTAAAAATAAAAACTACAGGGAAAGGAAGAAATATTAACTGTTTTCTTGGGACTAATGCCTTACCTTTACATAGAAATCCTAGGACAACTATGATGAACTTCTACAATACACTGGTGAGCTGAGCAATGTTGTAAGATATACAAGCAAATGATAAAATCTACTGTGTTCCCATTATTTCAGTAACAAGTATAAAATGTAAAATATTTAGAAAAAGATTCATCAAGATATATAAACTTAAGTAACAACTAAAAAATACTGAAACATTTAAAACACCTGTAAATATGCATTGTATTCATAGGTGGAATGATCCCATATTGAAATGTTTCATCTTTTTAACATGATGTATATCTTTCCAATCTATTAGAGTCATTATTTTTGCAAAACTTTTTGTGACACTGAAGTTAATGAAACTAATCCAAAGTGTATGAAAATGCAAAGAATTCAAATGTGAGGTATGCTATACGTCTGTGTCTGTGTGTTTTTTTTTTTTTGGACCCATGTGCTAATGTATTCGACTAGTGAACTAGGGAAGTGCTCTATCACGCAGACACACCCCTGACCAGTGTAACGGATTCTGAATATACTAATGAATCTCAGAAATAATCTGCTGATGGAAAGAAGCTCAACGTTTAAGGCTAGATACTGAATTGATTCCATTTACATGAATACACTGAACTGACAAAGTCAATTCAAACCAACATTGCTTAGGGACAGAACCATTGGGAAAGAACTGTCCAGGTAACTGACAGGTCCTATATGACACATTGGTGCCTTCACTGATCAAACCTAATTTGTCTGAACACCCAATCGATACATGCACTTCATATATAAAAATTTTGTGAGGTTAGCAAAGTAAGAGTCAGAAATAGTGGCTCAAGCCTACAATTTCAGCACTTGAGAGACTGAGACAAGATCTAGATCCAGTTCAAGCCAGGCTGGGATATATAGTTAAGACCTATTGTCAAAAACAGCAACAGCAATATGCCTTTACACTCAATCACATTTCTATGCATTGAAACAAGAAACAGCTCTATGGTACTCAATGTGGAACACAGAACCTGCTGTACAAGAACAACAGGTTTGCAAAGACTCCAGATAGCAAAAGGAAATGAAGTGTCCTAAAGAAACAGGTTTTTTTGGTTTGTTTTTTTTTGTTGTTGTTGTTGTTATTGTCCTGTCTGTTTTGTGGTACTGGGAGGTTGACAATTTTTATTTTCTCTAACAATGACACCAATACCCCAAACACATCAACTCTACACTTCCTAGTTTATTTGACTGCCTAACTTCAGGACATTGTAAAACAGCTTAGCTATTGAAAATTATACCAAAAGAAAATGGTCTAGTAACTTCTGACTAAATTTAATAGTTACTAATACAATTTACAAAGAATATCATAAGTAAGTACATGAAATATGATATGACAAACCATAGACCATCTACAATGATCTCTTTGCATTACTACAAAGACGGATGAGCAAGCACACTTGTGTCTGCATCTTATGCAAAGCCACATAGTTCTCTATATGGAACTCAGGGCAGATTATTATAGACAAATTATATAGCTTTCTTGCTTCTATATTCACCCTGAATAAAACAGGCGTGGAAAAGAGAAATGAAGCATCTATTAAAACCCTAAGGGATGGGGCTGGAGAGATGGCTCAGTGGTTAAGAGCACTGACTGCTCTTCCAGAGGACCCGGGTTCAATTTACATAAATACACATGAATTCCAGCACCCACATGGCAGCTCACAACTGTCTGTAGATCCAGTTGCAGGAGATCTGAAAATGCACATAAAATAAAGTTAAATAAACCATAAAAAATTTAAAAAAATTTTAAAAAGCCCTAAGGGCACAAATACCCTATATTTGTCAGTATACAGACATACTAGTTATCACTGTATTCATGAAATTATTTCACAATAAACTTGGAAGAAATCCTTATCAACTTTCCCTACTAATCACATTCACAGGAATTACTGCAACTAACATACTTAAATTTTTTCTTGGCCTGCCTAATGGTTCAGCAGTGAAAGTACTTGCCACAAAAGCCTGCCAGCCTGAGGTCAACCCAAAACCACATCTCTAAAAGCCAGATGTAGGGGTGTCCAGTACGTGCTCCCAGCACCCTGAAATGAGAGGCGAGGTGGAGACAGGAGGTCAGCGAGCTTGGAGCATGCAGTATGGCAGAGCAACAGCAGATCCTGCCTCAGCCAGGCAGAAGGAAAGAACAGACTCCTAGAAGCTGTCTGACACTCACACCAAGGCACCTGTGCTCATATACCAAATCTTCCCTACACACAAATTTTTCTTCATCTAAAATAACAATAAGCTCACATTTGAAGCTCAATTTAAAATCTAACATAATTTTTAAGCTGTATCCTAAAATACATACTTTATAAACATTTTGTACTTCATTTCAAATACCCATGAACATGTTTGTGTTAATATACTTTTTACATGAAATACATGTATATTTGTGCATATACATTCTATTCAACAAAAAAAAGCAGTAAGAACTCAGTTCAAGAAAGCACCCACTTGGTACTGGGCCTCCAGTACAAACTTGCTTTACCAGCACAAAAATTGATCACAGGTTTCAGGCTACTCTGGATTACATTTGAGTTTGAGGCCTGCCTGGGCAACATAGCAAATTCAAAGCGAGCATGAATTACATAGTGAGGGCCTATAGCTCATCTGTAACTTGCTTTTCTTGCATGTGTAAGTATTTTGGGTGTAATTTCCAGTACTACAGAAGAAAAGGAAAAGAAGCACAAATCGTGAGTGCTTATGCCTTGTATCCAGCACTCGGGAAATACAGGCAGGTGGATCTCTGAGTTCAAGGTTGGGGGAACTTGGAAATTTGGAAATGGGGGTGGGAGAAGAAAAATAAGACTCTAGCTCGTGATGAGTAATATACTCACTTACTCACTTTGTAGGAAAGAAATCTGTAACTAAGAAGCCATAATTACTTATACAAGTGACTAATTGGTTCTTTCATTTTTAAGTATTTCCAACTTTGTATTTTAGATAAACTGAGGAGTCAACGATGATCATAATAAGAAAGGGAACAAAGTAGAAACAACTGAATACTCTACCTGCCATCACCCTACACAAATGGACAAGACATCTACCTCTAGAGAGTAGAGTGTGTGCATGAAGATAGCCTTGGGAGCTGGTCTCCAGGAGCTATGCACCTGTATGACACCTACTGGTGATGAGGACACCCGGATGTCTGTCCTCTCTACATTTTTTTTTTTTTTTTTTTTTTTTGCAACAGGGCATCTCAGACACTACCTGATCTGGCCCAAGAGCGTCTAGAAATTCTGACATCTCACCTCCCACCTCCCAATAAGAATACACTGGAATGGCAGACTGCACTGCTGCTACACTGGTGTTTATGTGGGCTCTGGGACCTGAACTTGGGTTGTCAGGTTTGAGTAGCCAGGTGCTTTTACCCCCTAGCCATCTTCCCAGGCACATCCACTGTATTTTTATGACAGTTTCCTGCTGGCCTGGAACTCACCTAGTTGGTTAGGCTGGTGATCAGTGAGTCCCGATGTTTCACCTGTCTCTGTTCACCCCACCAGGTACTGGGATGGCACTCAAATCCTTGAGCTTGCCTGTGCCCTCTTCCCAGTCCTCTCCATGGACTTTTCTTGTTCCTTCTATCATACCAAGAAAGCAGCTTTGGAACTCTTAATATATTAGTAGCAAAGGAAACAGGTGAACACAATGAGTGAGTTCTCACTGATGAAAAAGAAATAAATTCCATTAAAACATAAAATCCTATTTTCTAACTTAAGAAACTACAATATAAACCAGGCACAAGTTCTAGGGCAACCAGAGCTTGGCCCAGCACAGCACCGAGTAACTTTAACTCTAAAGTTCTGAGATTTGGCTTTAAAGATTTCTAGGGGAGTAGAGGACATGGCTTAGCTGGTAGACTGCCTGCCTACTATGTACAAAGCCCTAGGTTCAATTCCCAGCACTGCAAAAACTGAATGTGTGGTGGCACACATCTACAAGTCCACCCTTGGAAGGTGGATAAAGGAGGATCAGGAATTCAGAGACCCATCCTCTCAACACAGTAAGTGCAAGGCCACTTGCATCACAAAAACCCTATCTCTTAAAAGGTCTCTTGAAATTCTTATAGCCTGTCCTCCATCTTAAATTCTTCCTTCAATTTGTTAGGCACAGATTACTTCCCTTTTATAGCCTCGGTTTATCACCAACGGTTCCTCCTTGGTGGCCTTGTACTTGGGGAAAGGCCCTGTGAAGGATCTAGGTCCACTCAGTATCTAAGAACCCTCCTTGCTCTGCTTGCACCCCACAAACTCTCCTGAGGTGATGAACTAGTTGTCTTCCCTCTCTTTCGTCTAAAGAGTTTAAAGTAATGCCTAAAGCTCACCAGAGAGTATTTCCTCTGCTTTTTATTAAAAATACCACCAAAATTGACATCTTGACACTCACTTTCTCTCTCTAGAATGTAAGCACCTCAAGGACTTGGTGAGATTTTCTCTATATTCTAATGTGCCTAGCACACTGTCAAAACTCAATAATGATAAAGATATGGTAGACATTTCAAATCAATATATACCACATCAGCACATTAACTATGCTTTATTGGTTCACTTGCAAAATTTATACTGTATAGCAGAAACCTTAATTTTTTTTTAGTTTTATAAAATACAATAAATTGTGTCATGTTTAACTGTCTAAAAACCATCCCTCGTGACCCTTTCTCAGTTAACTGTTTTACCCCTCTATTCCCTACTGCCAGGGTAACTGCTAAACTAACTCTCTCACCTTAGAGTCTTTCTGATGCCACAGAAATGAAATTATATACTGTATACTTCTGGGGTTCAGCCTGACTCATTCAGCACAATGGTTTTAAAATTTATTTATGTTAATGCGGGGCACAATTCTTTCTGTGTGTTTGCTGAGCTGTCCATCCCCTGGAACAGACCAGTTTCTTTAGTCACTGTTTTCTGATCAATACATACCCAACCTGTAAGCAGGCTGTAGCTGTCAGGACGAAAGCTGTGGAACACATGCATCCACTGTGGACAGTATCCGACTGGTGTTGGGAACTACCTAGAATTCTAGAATTCGAGATGCATGCTTGACTTACTGAAAATGTAACAACTCTTCTTCCTGAGTGGATGTACTCCCTCATTACCTGAGCGCTCCAGGGACAGTCAATGTAATTATTCTGGTGACTGTACACTGGTTATTTCCTTACGGTGTCAGTTCTAGTTTTCTAGTGACACTGCATTTCCCTGTCCTTTGTCTCTTTTGTGACATATCTCAATCTGTCCATTTAAACCCTGAGCCGCCCATATCTCCCTACTGAACTTTAGAGCTCCTTACAAACTCTGCCTCTAATCCTCTTTCTAAATATGTCTCACATATTTTTCTCTTTCTGGCCTATTCTTTTAAAACCTCTTCTGAGGAGCAGCTTTTAACACCAACACAACTGGGTGTAACTTTCTCTTCATGTTACTGCCCTTAAAGAGAGAGCCTATTCATCCCAAGCCACAAATATTAAATGTAGTGACTCCCTAATGTGTTTCCCTAAACACATTTTATGGTTTTAACTCCTGGATGAGAAGCATGATTCAGCGAGAATTTTCTGAGACAGTGTGACAGAGGGTCAAGCTCTTCCTTCCATGCAGATACCCACTGTTCCAGGGCTCTCTTCTCTCTACCAGACTGCCCTGTACCGCTATCTTTACTCAAACACTCCAGCAGCTTTTAGTATTTTCTTACATCTTACTTTATGCATTTATAGTGCTAATGCGCACAGTGGAGGCCAGAGGCCATCTTAGGAAAACCATTCCCTCCTTTCACTGTAGAGTGAGGCCCTGGAACTGAGGTCAGGTCGCTGGCTCTCAGGCTGGCGACAAGCACTTTGAAACACTAAGCCATGTCCCGGGCCTTCAAACACGTTTCCATTTATTTTACACCACTTATTTATTTTATGCCAATAGCACACTGTAAGTACTGAAGCCCATTAACATTCCTGAGTGTCCCAACTAAGAAACATGGTGACTAATCTGTCAAATTATTACCTGCAATTTCAACATCTGAGCTGTGTCTTGATTGGCCACCTCATAAGGAAGGAACAAGTTTTCTTTCTTTAAAATTGAATAATTTAGGAGGATTGTGAGAAAGACCTGATGGAGTATGTTATGGAGATTCTGTTTGATCACGTTCTTCCATCAGTGATTTCTGCTTCAGTAGGGCTGGAATCAAATGGCACACTCTTTAAGCAAGTCAAATCACTTTCTCCTGTTTCTTTTAAAAAATTTACTTCAGCCAGGCATGGCGGTACAATCCTTTAATCCCAGTACTACGGAGGCAGAGGCAGGCAAATCTCTGAGTTTGAGGCCAGCCTGGTCTACAGAGTAAGCCCCAGAACAGATAGGGCTGTTACACTGAGAAATTGTCTCCAAAACCAAATAAATATATAATCAACAAACGAATAATCTAATTTTCAGCAGGTTGCCGTACGTCTGCTTGCCTCACACACACGACACCATTTAAAAATACGAGGGGCTCCCTGTGTAGTTCATGCTTTACTGGGACTCTGGTCTCCATTTTCAGTGCTGTGTGTGACTAGTGTACCTCGTGGTATTTTAGGTCAGACAAAGTGGGTTCTGCACTTTGTGTGAATAAAATCAAAATCTACCATATCATTGTCTCTTCTTCCCACTGGCAAGTGTGATCTAAAATTTGTTTCTTGTGTCTCTACCACCTTAAGCTACTTCAGCTCATGCAGCTTGCCATGTGACACAGCACCAGTCTAAAATGGAGATAGACCTGACCATGCTAGATAAAATCTGATTCTTCTTCCTTGCTTTCTTTGATTTCTCTTGGCAAAGCTTTGAAATGTCATGGAGAGATCTTGGGTCTTATATCTTTCACGCAGGCTGTATTCCGAGGTATTTTAGTGATGGAATTATTTTCTTATTATCACACTTTCATTTGTTTGACTAGTATTTGTAAAATATTACTGGCTTCAGAGAGACAATGCATCTGTGAAGGACAGCCTTGCCTCGCTGAATTCACTCATCTGCTTTTCTTTGCACAGAAAGAAAGGTGATCCACTCCTTCACCTTTGTTTTCTAGACTTTCCATTAACTCACTGAACTGATAGTTCCTCCACTGAAATAATGAACCAAAACACAGGAATAGGTGCTTTTGTCTAGCTGCTGATCGTAAAGTCTTCTGTAGTTAAATGTACGCCATCTCTTTTCTTAAATGTCCTTGATCAGGTAAGAGACTCCAATCTGCTGGGTGTATAAATGGACTATGAGTTTTGCTAAGATGCGTTTGATCTTAACCTTCAGGTTTGTCTGCTGTCAACTCAGTGAATTACAATAATTAAATATTGGAAGTTACATACCTCTATCACAGTTAGCATAATATACATTATACCCAATTATGAAGTAACTTTCTTTTATTGAACATCACTTGAGTACATGCCAACAATTTTTATCTATGTTTCTAACAAATACTAACCCCTAATCTTTTAGAGACATCCTTGTCAAGTCATGGTCAATGCCTGTGCCCTTCTTTGGTTTGGCACAGCCTTTCTTAGATACAGACGGACCCAAAAGGGAAATGATCCCAATATCTTTTATGTCTACCTATAAGTGTTGTCACAATGCAACTTGAGATATCCCTACACGTTCCCTGTCTTTGAAAACTACCACAGACATACAACATCCTCGGCCATTGAAACAACTTAGTATCAAGTCTAAAAATGGTTTGTGGGACTATCTCAAGCCACTTGAAAATTATGAACTTTTTACTTAAAAAATACAGCTAATGCTGAAAAGAGTACAGACTTTAATAATACAGCATATGGGTTTTCTAATTTTATTTTCACATATAGTCTTTAACAATTCAAAAAATAGTATCACAAATGGAGAAAATCCTAATAAAAATACATCACTTTAATCTTTCAAATTAGATGCAGAAAAACTTGGAATATACACCAGACAGGGATGACTAATAAAAAATGGAATCTTGTAAAAGTCAAGGAATAGATTTCTGCAATTCTTTAATTTGGTTGTAAAGAAATGCTTTTAAGGGCCTAAGACATAGATCAGTGGGTAAAGCAGCTTGCAGTCAACCCAGATGACCTGAGTTCAAACTCTGGGACCCACATACTTATAAGTTGTTTTGTGACTTCTACATACCTACTCCTCTACAAATAAATGGTTTTTAAATGTCTTTATAATGTAACAACAAATACTCAAAATTCAGCACACCACCAAATGGAAACTAACTCCCACTTATAAAGCAAGGGCTTTCACATCCCAAGATTAACTGTTCAGGGAATGTGCAGACTGCCCTCTATTTATCCCTAAGATGCAACTGTCAGAAGCCACCATACACAAGCAACAGGGAAAACCTTTTCATTTATTTGAAACAATGTCTCACTATGTGGCTGGCCCAGACTCACTATCACTATGTAAACCAGGTTGGTTCCAACTCACAGAGATCCACCTGCCTCTGCCTCTGCCTCTGGAGTGATGGGATTAAAGACATGAAGCATGCCTGGCATGAGAAAACTAAGTTACTTTTTCATTATAAACTTCTGCTTCGTATCTATCTTCCTCTACCTAAACGAAAATAATTTTCCACTAACACCCCTCCCAATCCCCAACCACCCTAACAAAGTTAGGAAAAACTATATCCTCTGAAATACAGGCAAGAGCTTAAAAGGTAGTTTTAAATGGAAAGGGCCAAGATGATTGATGTTAGTGTCTCTGAACACGCTCCAGGTCTCATTTTAGCATCTACTGATCAGTTATCCAGGAGTTTCCAAAGCATGCTTCCTATAACATATCTGGTAACAACCCCAAAGCAGTGCTCTTGAGAACAGAGCCTACACCAAAGCTGAGAAGGCAGCTCAGCTGGTAAAGTGCTTGCCACTCCAACATGACAGACTTGAGTTTAGACACAGCGCCTGGGATCAAGTTAGGCACAGCAGCAGATGCCCGGAATCCCAGTGCTGGAAAGGCAGATAGGTCGTCCTGCTACTCGATGACACTGCCAAGTCTTTCTGAATCAGCTGGTTACAATTCAGTGAGTTCTACCTCAGTGACTCAGGAAGACATCCACTGTCACTTCTGTCCTCCACATACCTGAAAACACAAGTGTACATATGTATGTACATGTACACACACAAAAAATAATGGCAGAATGATGGTAATAGAAGGAAATCCCAATTAAAAATGGTTACAATAAATTATTTTCTGAAAAGAAAGTGTCTCACAAATGCTTGTAATGTCCCTCCAACCTCGTATTTCTCTGTCTCCATCCACCAACATGGAACTCAGTTCCAAAGGAAGACACATGGAATACGTTGGCCTTGGTGAAAGCCTTCCTCCCACTGCCCAGTGCTACCATCCAACAAGCTCATGTCAAACTGTATTTCCTAAAGCTATTACAAGGTTTCCTGTCATATCCAGACACTTATACATGGCAAATACTTTTAGAAATTAAAAGTTCTGCCTGATCTAAATCAAAATCTTGTACCAACATTTAGCTATACTCCATCTTCCCCGGACTGTCCAGGTGTCACTTCTACAGCCTGCCTAGTGCAGGATTAACAAGGATTCTGATTTGACAAGAAGGTGAGGCCTTGCACAAGTCAAACACCCTAATGCTGATTCTCTTCCCTCTACTTATGGTCAGGAGCTAACTTCTCGGGCCATTATGCTTAGATCATACAGACCCAGCGTTGGGTTCTCTTCTTCCTTTTATCATAACTTTCACTATCTTGTTATCTATTCAGTCCCTGGGATAACTTTTGCATCTTTGACCCATCATACCCAAAAAGGCAGGCCACTCTAATCATGAACTTTCTTTGCAACAATGCTATAAAGAATAGCTCTGGCTGGCTTCTCACTTTTTAAGCTTCTCCAAGAAGTCAGGTACTAATCTATGCATCTCTCAAACCTCAGCAGATACAAAACTAAGAAATCATTCTGAAGACCTTCAATCTGAAGAACAGGAGAAATACTACCACAGATCCTACTCTCTTCAATCAAGTTCTATTTTACACGGTCTACGAGTGTAATAATGCTTAAGCTACCAATACGGCTCAATGGGCTAAGGGAGCTCGCTGCCAAGTCCAATGACCTAAGTTCAACACCTAGGTTCCCACATGGTTAAGGAAAAGAACCAATTCCTTCAAACTGCCCTCTGACCATCACACCTGTGCCATGACATGATGTGCATACCCCATGCACACAAAGACACAAACACACACACACTCTCTAAGTGTGTGCATGTGTACTTGTCTCAGGAAACCATCTGTGCAAGTCATACAGGAATGCTGTGACACTTCAACTGTGAACATCGGTTACAATCCACTGTTCTCAGATCTGTGGTCTCACTTCCATCTTATCAGTGTTAGTCCTGCCAGCAGGTTGGAGAGAAGCAGGACACAGCTGGTCAATGTTCCAGCTCTGCTCAGTATTCCTTTTCTAAGAAAAACAAAAAAGGAAGAAATCTTGTTCAGAGACAATAGAGAGCATGAGGAGTAATGGAATCCAAAATGAGCTAAAACTGTTAAGGGAGAAAGCTCTGGAAGTGAACTGAACATCTGTCCACATCTCCCCGCAGGGTTCACTGTAGGTTCTAGGCACAGGCTGAGGGCCAGCCATAGTCTGGGGGAACATCCCTCCTGAGGAAAAGAACGCAGTACAGTTTTTGACATTCACAAGTCTCTCCCTTCAAGATGTTTGCAGTTTTAAGGCTGATGACAAAGAACTAAACTCAGAGTAGAAAGGGACAAAAGTAAACTTGCTAGAGTTTGAGGGATTAGATGACAGTCTATCAGCTTTTGTATCAAAATCCCAAGAGAGCACTGTTTGTAGATGAGGTGTAAGCCAACACAGACCTACATCCAATTAAAATGCAACCAGACCTAATGCAGTTCGATTAGCCTCTCTCACCATCTACCTTACACTAGTAGGTTTTCATGAAATTAACATTTGCACCAATTACAATTTCTTCCGTCTTTGAATGCTATGTGATGGAAATACAACCAAATTTACATGACATATGAAGAGGTAGGAAAATGTGAGTAATAAGCTAAAAAATAATCAGGCAGTATTAGTAGACAAATAAGATATTCCAGACACTAAGAGCTGGAAAACATTTTAATAAGTGATTATAAATATGTCATGAAAAAGATAAAACGGACAGTTTTTTATACTCCATATAAAAAACTAAAACCAAGGATCATCTAAAGAACTTATTATAGACTGGTATCACCTACCACAAATAAAATCAGTAACTAATAGGCATGTCGAAAGGAGGAAAAAAAAAAAAACCTAAAAATTCAAAAGGAGTGAAAGAAAAAAGAGTGCCAAGACTTGCAATAGTAGAGACATTTAACTTTAACCCAAGCACACAGAGATTTAAAGTAACCTAAGATAACCTAAAGTAGTGGCTTACTATGTAAGCCTCCTACACTTTCCACCTGTGTCGTCAGGGGCAACTACACAAGCCCCTACGTACTCTACTACAGACCAGAGGAAAAGAGTAACCAGTACTCCTAAAGACTGCCTTGAATGATGATGACCTGCCCAGAATGCAGTTAGCCATACAGGAAAGTGTGTGCAAACCGAAATAGCTCCAGTTAAAATTGGAAACAGATTAAGGACAGTAAGGAAACAAATTGATTGTCAGTATTACTTTAGCTAGGATGAGTTTCTCCCTCAAGTCAACACAATAAATTATGGTACAAGATAGATCTCTGCTTTCTTGCCTCATGTGTTAAAAACTAATATTAGAGGAGCTGTTTAATCTGAGCATAATTCGCTAATTTTTACAAAAGATCAAAGGTCCTAAGGCTGGTGTGTTTTCTCTAATGAAGTGATGATAAAAGTAAAATAAATCCTGTGTGGGCTTGGGCAATAGCTCAGTGTCCAAAAGCACCTTGTTGCAAGAACATGAGAGCCTGAGCTGAAATTCCCAGAACCCAAAATCCAGACACAGTATGAGCACCTCTAATTCCAGAGCTCCTAAGGGCAGGTGGGAGGCAAAGACAGTTCCCTGAAAACTTGTGACCCAGATAGCCTGATATACACAATGGGAAAACATGAAAACCTTGTCTCGTGTAAGGGGGACAGCAAGAACGTCACCTGACATCATTCTCTAGCAGCCACACAAATGCTGTGTCATGTGTGCGTGTGTGTATACACATACATATACATACACACACGATTAAAAAAACTTTCATGACTGAATATATTAGATATACAAAAGGGCTTTGAAAGTGTTATATAACAGGAGACCCCTTGAAAACCCTAAAAACCATAATCTGAAAACCATTAAGAGTCTCATAAGTGCCTTTCAAAGCATTTTATAGGATCCTTAACCATGACCCAAGCACTTCCACAATTTATAAACAAAGCACATAAAACTGTAATTGCATGCTAAGGCTGATAAAAAGTATCATTACTTATAACCTCAAAGTTCTACTCTTGAATTTATAGTCACTGATCTCATTGGTTTTACAAATAAACTATATATTTGAATTGATTAAATTTTACATAATACAATGTTTCTTCAACTAAACTTTCTATGCAGGATGGGTAATACAATTAAATGTCTACAATTAAGGCACATTCTTCTAAAAAACATAAAAGGAAAGTCAAGACATAGGTGTTTGTTTCAAATAGACTCTCCTCATGGCCAATGCCTTACAACTCTCTCTGGGCAGAAACAGGACTGTGAGCAAATTCACACACCATCACCTTTCCCACACGAGGAAGCAGTAAAGTCGAAGCCACATCCACTTTGTTAGGATCCAGCCTCAGTACTGCGTAAGCTAACTCAAAACCAGGCAATCAAAGAGCTCCCCCATCAGCGCTCCACCCAGAACCACACTTAACCTGCACAATGCATAAATGGGACGGAGAATTAGCCTCTTCTGAAGTAAACACCCATGTTTAAGAATAAAAGAATACTACAGTTTGGGTTTCAAATAACTTCCAAGTATCCTCATTTACCCAGACATGTAAAAGCATATAAACAGGAAACCAGAAAAGAAGTTGACAATCGGAACAAATTCTTTTGATTACTCTGATGTTTAAAAGTTTAGAAGATGCAAAAGAAAAACCAAGTACCAATGACCACACTAGAAACTTACTGTCCTGAAGGGACACCAGCCTAACAAGCAATATGACCTTTACTGGGAGGGTAACTGGGTGAAGGAGAAGACTGTGATACTTTTTCCAAACAGTATACTCTAGGCTAACTTTCAACCACACACATACTGTTCCATGTTTCTAAGCGAACAGTTCTGGAGGCAAGACGTGTGTGCTGTGTGTAAAAGACGCATGTGCTGTGTGTAAAAGACGCGTGTGCTGTGTGTAAAAGACGCGTGTGCTGTGTGTAAAAGAATCCTAAAACAATAAACTTGTCTTTTTATTTTAAATTGGGTTTTGTTTTCTTTTTCTTGAGATAGGGTCTTACTGTGTATGTAGCCCAGACTTTGTGGAATTCACCATCTCATCTACCTCTAAGCACCGAGACTGCAGGCCACCAGGTCCAGTTCAAAACTGTCTTTTAAGAAAAAAATTGACTTCAAAGAACACTATACATGGTGCTAACTTCAGCAGCACATAAACTAAAACTGGAACAATACAGACATGAACATGAGGTAGATTAAGGAGACAAGAATTAAAGCTGTTCTAAATCCTATTTAAACATTTAACTGTAGTAACGCTAAGGGTAAAGCACTTTTACATAGAACATTAGTAAGAGATAAGAGAGCATTTCTTTCTCTTGTCCACCTATAGTAAGTACCACTAAAAACCTGGTATACCTCTTTTTAAAAAGTTACATGATTAAACCTAACATTTTTAATACATGCTTTATCAAACTATAAATATACTTAGTTTCAGTTTCTCAGTACAAACGGTGAATCTAACAGAAAATTTTCTTGGTTCATCAAGATGATGCCTTGAAGTGCGTGTAGTCTTGGGAGATTTCCTGTCATGGCAGCATCCTGTAGTGTGTGATAAACTTGACCTTGTCCTGCAATTATCACCTGGGTTTTGTTTGAATAAAACCAAGGAACTGTAATTAGTGCCTGTAACTCTGCAGTTGTTTACTACTGAGACCAGTAGAGCTTTCTGTTCTATCATCCTTGTTCAACTGTGGCAGAAAACAAGCCGGATAAGTTATCTTACAAAGAGGATTTCAATAAATTCTTTTCTTCGGTGAAAATCATTGCCAAGAACATGAGGAATCTTTGACTGTTCCTTTAGCTGTTTCCTTAGGATGAAAGACTAAAGTTATTACATGACCTCTGTGTTCCTACACACGCATGCATAATGGCTATGGCTACTATGGAATTGCTATTTTAGGTCCTATAATAACTTGTTTTTAATTTTATAACTCCATTCCCATCAGAGGTTTTGATTCTGCTTTATTTTATTATAGCCAAAAATACTAAACAGTTTTTAGCTTCTTCCCTGACTCAATTCCCATTATGATTTTATGACTGAGTTTTCTCCCTTTCCCTGCTCTTAAAAAACGCAGAGACAGGAGGATTTCCTGCAACTGTGTTGGTTGGCCCAGGCTGCTCCAATTCCACATAAATTGTTCTGCGCCATCTGTTCCACTGCACAGTGAGAAAGCTGACTAGTGCTGCTATCTTTCCAGATTCTAACTCTGAGGCAGCTGGGGGTGGGGGAATAGGAGGACAGGGCTGTTCTGGGCAACTTTAATCCCACTCTATATTAGTGGGGCAAAGGGCACAAAAGGGGGAAACCGCTCCAAGTCAACAAAACAAGTATTTTAGCTGTAAACATTTGCTATATTGTAAGCCAGCATGTTCTCCACCAAGTGACCTTGTAATTTTAGACTTGTAAAGTCTTAAGGTATTTATTTTATTAACAATTTAGTTGTATTTGAAAGTGAATGAGATTAAATACATTTTGTATCACGTTTGAGATAGCGGTTTGAACTGGCCTTAGATTACCCACAACACTCATCAACTCACGTAGCCAAAATTACCTTTCCCACGCTCACTTCCCATCTTTTACACTACATAACTGAGGTGAATGAATTTCAATTAAAACTTACTGTTTAAAGATATTTAATTGTTAAGCAATGACTAATAAACCGGCAGTGGTGGGAGACAGAGAAAACTAAGAGGGAGAGATGTAGTCAGTGGTAGAGTCTAACATGTATAGACCCTCTATCTGTTCAATCCTTAGCACCACTAAAAAAAAAAAAAACAAAACTGTAAAGATAAAAAAATTACTCTCCCTTCTGGGTCTTCTGAATTTAAGACTTCAACAATTCCATCCTTCCGAGTCAAATGCAGTCTGAAGTCCCTACACAGCACGCTGTGGATTCCTGCAAACTTCAGAATGGGCTCCACCATCGCTAGCTCCTCAGTTTATACTCTAAGGGTATCTTCTCCCTGGGAATGAGCAATCCTTCACCAGTCCCTTGTCCCCAACTTCTAACACCTCCATTCCAGTGCTACTCCTGTTGAAACCAGTTTCTCCTAATTTCTACTCTCCACCACAGAGACTCCCTGGGACAAAGCTTCCCAGGGTTTCCCTTGGATGGAGGTCCTAGTAAGTACTATCCCTGCAGAATTACATAAGTTTACCTCCTTCACCAACAAGTAAGCAATTCAACAGCAAATCCAGCACATATGAGCCAAGCAGTGGACACTTCAATTATTTACAAACTAAATGCTACCAACCACAGAATGAAAATTTAACAAGCAAAACTTGACTTAATCTTAGCTGATTTGCTGAGTCCTATGATGTCCACTTCAAGCACAGGCCAACCGCAGTCATTCTGAGACCCAGCACAGCCATGTCAGTCCAATTCTGCTCGTCCTGCACTAGACTGTCACAGCACTACAGCTCATCTTCACATTCCCACGCACCCACACACGCACACCTGCACCCACTCACAGCACCACCACCTCTTCTCCCCTCAGCATTTGTCTGTTGGCCAGAATAGCTCCGTAAGATACACTTTTTAAAAATCATTTTAAAAAAGGCAGTTTGAAAAAGAAAAGTCCCTATTTGCTCCTTATGTTATTTAGTCAAACTTTCAAACTTCCCCAGCTCCCTAAAATGCTAAGTGTTTTTTTTTTTCCTTTCTGCCTTGGAATCTTTACACTGGCCCTTTCCCCTGGCTACAAGACTGTCTCCCTGGCGACCAGCTAAAATCTGACCTCTACAGCCAAAACAGCTGTGCAACCTCCACCTCACCTGCTCTCCATCCCACCCCTGCACTTGTCTTCTGAGTTCATTACTTTCTCAAATCATGTTCACTTATTCAACAGGTAAACTGATTTAGGAACTTTCTGTCTGCTCATCACTGCGCCCCCATTTGTCTAAAAATAATACACACACCAAGCACCTCATCAGCATTTGTAAAACAAAACAAACCAAGAAAGGTAGTTTAAGATATACATAAAACAGTAAAGATGGCTGTCTACAAAACAAAGCAGAAAACAATCTACTACATCTGACAAGTAGGAAGTTTGGTGTTCCTGGGCTCCACCACCTACAGGCCCCGAGTGTGTATCTCTCAAAGCTCACTGGAAACAAGCACAGACAGCCCTCGCCTACAGCACTGCCATCACTCAGAACATTCTGTCTTTTGGACACACACGCAACCGTAGCGTACACACAAATCACTGGAACATGCTTTCAAATGACCCGCCACAACCCTCCTAACTGTGGTACTTACCTATAAAATGGGTAAAATTCTACTCAAAATTCCAGCCTTGCGAGAAACAGGTCCTTCCAGTGCACAAGTCCGGTCTCTGAGACGCGGCCTCACCTACAGTCCCTGCTGGAGCGTGTGTCTCATCAGGAGACAGCACTTTTAACTATTTACTGATTGACCAAGGAAGAAGGAAACTACTAGCCAGTACTTGTCAGCGATAGTTGTGGGCATCCGTTTACCTTCCATTCAATGACTCTATTCAAATTTCAATCATAGAGATGAGAACAGCAAACAACTTCAACTAACGAAAATAAAACAAATCTCAGTATTGCTTGACTAAACTTCACTACTCAAGAAACTAAACTGTAAAAGAAACAGGATTTAAGAGAACAAAATAACTGCATTTTAATGACCACTATGTACAGATGCCCTCTCTCCAGGTGCCCTCCGCAGGCAGGCACGGCCCCGCCTCACTTACCTGGGGATGGTGACACACTTAGTATTGCAGTTCTGAGTGGTGATGGCTTTCTCAAGCTCATCTAACCGTCCTGTTTTCTTTAGCTTCTTCACCAGACTTTTCACGGCTTTCTCACACCACTTTTCCTCCTGTCCGTTCTGTTCTCCGCCACCTGCTCCTCCAGACCCACTGGCTGATTTTTTCCATCCCAGAAGTCTTTTCACCACTGGCGGAGTGAATGGCAAGATGGACGACATTTCCTCTACCAAAGGTTACAATCCACACTCAGAAACAGCCTGGTAAATATACCCTAGAAAAGACATTGAAACATTAATTTTAAAACTGTTAAAGTAGTGATTTCAACATGCTATCAAATGGAAACCACAGCAAACAGAAATTCAAATTCTTCAATCTGGAATTCTATATTCATTGAAACGATGAATTGTAGCAACAAATCCTTCTAAAAATCAGGATGATTCAAATCTTAGGCAAATATAATTTTACAAATAAAAATCTTTATAAATGCTCCAGACAATTTTACTAAAGCCATTTCTGTCTACTCTTTAATTTTTTTTCAAATTAACACTTGATAATAATTAAAATATTTTCACAAAGATATTTTCTTTTTTTTTTTTAACAGTTTTAGAATTTCATTCTAGTCTCAAAAGATTTAGCAAAAATCAAGGCTTGGCGTATACATAGTTAAGTAGTGGACTACTTGTCTAACATGAACAGGCTCTGGGTTCAACCCTCCCAACAATGAGGGCAAGGGAGACCTAAAATATACACAAACAAACTGTTCACAGATTTTTGGGGGTTTTTTGTTTTTTTTGAGACAGGGTTTCTCTGTGGCTTTGGAGCCTGCGCTGGAACTAGCTCTTGTAGACCAGGCTGGTCTCGAACTCACAGAGATCCACCTGCCTCTGCCTCCCGAGTGCTGGGATTAAAGGTGTCCGCCACCACCGCCCGGCCAGAGTTTTGGTTTTTAAAGACAGGGTTTCTCTATAGTTTTGAAGCCTGTCCTGGAGCTCATTCTGTAGACCAGGCTGGCCTTGAACTCACAGAGATCCACCTGTGCACCACCACCACCTAGTCACAAAATTTTAAATTTTCATTAATAAAGAAAATGTAGCACACCTGTGGAGAAAGGCTCTATTCAACCTCGTCAGCTTTAACTCTACCTATTCCTAACACCCGTTTTCACTGCTGCCTACATTTTCCTTTTTTATTATGCCTACACATGGCAGAAGAGGACACCAGATCTCATTACAGATGGTTGTAAACCACCATGTGGTGGTGGGAACTGAACTCAGTAGCCAGGACTCTTAACCTCTGAGCCATCTCTCCAGCCCCTTTACTGTTATCTAGTAATATACACAACAAAATTAAGAACAATTTTTCTTCCTACACCAAAATGCCATTCTTTGATATCTTGTAACGGTAACCCTTCAAGCATCAAGTGAGGCATTAGCTACTCATTTCCCTATGGACAATGTTGGGCTAATTCTTTTACATCACCACTGACGTTTCTTTCCCCTACTATGAAAACTACTTTGCAGCTGTAATAAATAATTATTTGTGCACTATCTGATGAGACCAGAAGCTACTATGTAAGCATGTTTCTGTGTACCTTTTGGTACTCACCAGAATTAACGTGCTTTTTCACTTGTTTATTTTCTATGCACTTTACCACCAACGCTATGCCAGTCCCTTGAATTAAATTTTCAATCATACAAATCAAAAAAAATTTCAATGGACTGTTTTTTTATTCTGTACACTCACATCCTAGAGCACTGTATCGTTCCACTCTGAACTGAACTAACAATACCCTGACGGGAAGCATCACTAGGAACTTCCTTCAGCTCTATGAGCTAAAGTTGCTATTTTCCGAATACCATGTCTTTATCTTTCTTACCTACTGCATCTTTTGTTTCATGGGGTAACTCAATCCTGACAGAGATACAGATTTCTAAAAGACTCTATAGGAACATATTTTTTACACAATATTATTTACTTTTAGAAATAGTAAAAACCCTTGTCCCACTTGTTACAATGATTAAGATATGTATGGTACTACCTTAATTTTCCTTTAAAAAAAAAAAAAGCAAATCTCTGACAATTATTTCAATTCTGTAATTTAGTACCCATAAGAAAAGTACAGAAATCCTCCTCTTGATCCTTATCAAAGCCTGGAATCATCTATTATCCATCATTTGCCTGGCTGATTCAAAGGAAAATTTCATCTTATGGTTGTTTTGAGTCCAGGTGCAAACAGACAATGGAATTCATTTGGACAGTTTGCTTCCTGGGTCATTTTTAATCTGCAACAGTCCCTACCCTCAACTTTTGTTTTTCTTCATAAAACTGATAGAGGAAGTAACATCTATGTGACTTTACATTCTCTAATTGTTTTCCTTGTGGGGTCATGAATTTATTCTTCTATCCATACAACAGGAGGTTAGCTATACATACTTTAGATTATATTTCAGCCTCCAACAATAGACACTGTGTGGTTTGTATCACATTATTTATCTACAAGCCAACAATGTTCTACCTGCTGTACCAGTTTGCAGCTAAGAGCTTCTATCATCTTTACATGCGATTGATCACCCTTTAATGACCAGTGGCAAGATCTATTTATTAGGGTTACTTTCTCAGTCTATTCCATCCATTATTATCTATAATTCTTTAAAAGGAACTTTTCCTCATCAGTTAGGGCTGTATGTTTAACCTAGAACACATTTACTTTAAGCTAAATTGGGTTAAATGCTTAAGTATTTCATTTTAATGTCTATTATTTCTATTAGTTTCCTGGGGCTGCTGTCATGCATTACCACAAACCTTTATAAGGGCACTGGGCTTGGGGGGTCCATCAGGAAAACTCAGAACAACCTCATCTCAAGATCTGTAAGTATCTGGCAAAAGACCTTTTATGCAAATGAAATCACATCACAGTCCTGGGTGGGGTGGGGGTGGGATCCATTTAGTGCACTATAATTCTGGTTTATTCTTTTTTTTTTTTGGTTTTTCGAGACAGGGTTTCTCTGTGGCTTTGGAGCCTGCGCTGGAACTAGCTCTTGTAGATCAGGCTGGTCTCGAACTCACAAAGATCCGCCTGCCTCTGCCTCCCGAGTGCTGGGATTAAAGGTGTGCGCCACCACTGCCCGGCAGCTCTGGTTTATTCTTTTGTCCCTTTCTCTAACGCTGGTTTTGATTAAATAATCACTTGATTATCTTACTATATATAGAAAAAAGTCTGACATAATACCAATGTAATTTCTAAAACTAAGATTATTATACAAAGTTTAAGATTTCTTTACATCTCTATCTACTGAGGACACTCAGGAAACTCCCTTAGAAAGTCACCTAAAATAGTCCCTTTCTCCAGCGGTGACAGCAATGTGAGATAGATCTATTTCTCTGTGCCTTCCACTTAAGGATTATTCTTTTCCTTAAATTTTATACCCGCCATGTGTATATGTTTACACATTTCCAAAACCACACTACATAACAAGTGTATGCCCATCCTATCAGTGTCTTGCTTTTTAATCTGTTGCTTTACAGCTATGAACACAAACATACACTCTCACATCAGTCCTATTTATTACGCACGGTACTACTCTGTAAACTAGATTTCTGCACCAGCTTTATGTCCTAAGTCATTCTTTACCAATTCACATAGTGAACTTGAAGACAGGCTAAGTTAAAGTATCCAAAGTGAACCACAGAGGTGTGAAGAGGGCGGGGATCCCAGAACATCCAGGAAGGAATGTTAATCATACTTATTTAATGTCTAGCCTTCCCGACTTGAAATGTCTCAGCATGCTGAGCTCCAGTCAAGTGCAGTTCAGTGGGTAGAACATTTAGAGCAAGGGTGAAGCTTTGGGTTCAATGACCTGCAGATCAAGGGGGAAAATACTAAAAATTCACATGGAAACAAAAAAGATGTAGAATAGTCAAACTCAATTTTGAGAATAAAAAAAGGAAACTAAGTGACCTACCTTACCTTATTTCAAGACTTGAAAAGAACCAAAAACAAAAATTAAAAAGCCTAAACAGCCTTAGTAATTACAGAGTAGACCCAGCGGGAAAGGCTGCGATTCTAGTAGACAAGGACGCCCAGAAGAGCCTACAGATTAACAGCCTACTTTCTTCTAAGGCACCAACAATTGTCCAACATAGACGAAAGCACCCACCACTTCCTCACATCATTTTTCATGGCTAGACAGAATCTTTAGCTCTGGAGGAGAAAAAGAGTATTTTTATGACCTTAAAAACTTTAAAAAGCACCAACTATAAATCCCTATAAAGTAAGCCATCCAGTTAAAGAATACTTATATGTTAGTTCCACTGAAAGGTAAATAGACAAGTCACAGATTGGGGAAGTTTTACAATATGTGTATCTGACAATGGACTATAATTTAGAAACTATAAAACAAATAAAGAAAACAATTTGTTAAATAAGAGTAACAAATTACAACTATTTAATCAAAGAGAGTAAAAGATCATACTAGGGGATATTTAATACCACTACTGTCAGAAAAATGACAATTAAAACCAAAATGAAATACTATTTCATCACTTACAATGGTTCTAAATTTTTCTGACAATGCCAAGAGTTGGTGAAAACACAGACTACCTTAATATCCTACTGGTGCTGTAACAAAGTCTCATATACTGACTGCCTAAAACAGCACAGACTAACTCAGGTGTCAGCAAAGCCTGCACTCCAAGCATTATGTCCTCTGCTCCAAAATAAATAAATGTAAAAAATTCTTCAAAATAATATGAAATTATGTTCATTTTTAAAAACTGACCTGTACAACCTGAGCTTGGTGAACCCTTGGGTGACTGAGGCAGGATTACAAACTCAAGGCTAGCTTGGCAAAATTCACTCGTGGACAGAGATGGGGAGGAGAAGAGCTGTGTTAAGAATGCTCATTATAAGCCAGGCAGTGGTGGTGCACAGCTTTAATCCCAGCACACAGGAGGCAGAGGCAGGCGGATCTCTGTGCGTTCGAGGCCACGTCTACAAAGTAAATTCCAGGACAACTAGGGATACACAGAGAAACCCTGCCTCGGAAAAAATGAAAACAAAAACAAATAAACAAAAGGATGTTCGTAGTAAGGGGCGAGAGTGATGGCTCAGCGGTTAACAGCACTTACTCCTCTCAGAGGACTCAGGTTCAGCTCCCAGCACCCAGATCAGGTAGCTCACAACCACCACTTCAGTGGCTGCGATGCCTTCTGATCTCATGGGCACCAGCAAACACACGGTGCATATAAACTCACACAGGCAAATATACATATATACAAATAAAAAGTAATGTTCACAACCATAATTTACTAAAGACCCAAACTGGAAACTATCAAAACTATTTCAACATTTTGAAATGTAGTATATTTAAACAAGATACTGCTCAGAAACAAACCCAGACAACTACTTACACTACACAACATGGGTAAATCTCAAAAGCACCATATATACATAGTTTGATGATTTATGACTTCCCAAAACAGACAGAACTAAATTAGGGACAGAAGACAAAGTGGCTATCTCAAAGGCACGGAGAAACAGAATGGGATGCCTACCGGGCACAAAGCACCCTTTTGAGACAATAACACTGTTTTTCGTCACTCACAGGAGAGCACACAGCTGTTCAAACCCACAGAGCTGAAAACTTGGAACTATGCACTTTCAGATGTGTATTGTGAGTGAAACAGAAATCGACTATCAATTAAAAGGGCAATAGTATGTGAACAAATAAACTAAGACGCTGATAAATGAGTTGACGCTGATAAATGAGTTAAATGTCTTCAAAGCCTTCTCAGACACTTCACCACAGCAGTACACACTAAAACCCTAACACCAGAAGGGAAGAAACTACCTCCCCAAGAAATATAAGTCTCGGGTGTCTTCCCATAACCTGTTACAGGCTGTACAGGACAGGGAGCCACATATTTGCAAGAGGCCTGGGGAAATTTTTTGTTTATTGCTTTGAGGACAAAACTAAAAGCCCAACTAACAACCAAGGCAAATGTATTTAAGGCTATTGGCTATGACTGTCATAACAGAGCTACACTGTGGTTAAAAAAAAATTACAAAAATATTAAGCATCTTCTCAGAAGGACTTTCCACTTTTTTTTATTTTATTTTATTTTGGTTTTTCGAGGCAGGGTTTCTCTGTAGCTTTGGCGCTTGTCCTGGAACTAGCTCTTGTAGACCAGGCTGGTGCCTGCCTCTGCTTCCCGAGTGCTGGGATTAAAGGCGTGCGCCACCACCGCCTGGCTGGACTTTCCACTTTTTAAAAGATCATTCTCAAAGCAGGGATTCAATGAAGAACTAGGCTGCTTAGAAACAACTGTCATGATCAAACTAAAAGTCATACTCACTTCCCTCAAAAGCAGCCAGTAGAGTCTCAAATATTCATTCAGGACATCCACCCAAGGATCTCCATCAATTTAGCTCCAGGTTCCATTTATGGACATATTTAGTCTGTCTAGCAAGACTGCATGACAGCACTGACAGCTTTCAAAGTTTATAGACACCAAAAAATGCAAGCAGTTAATTGGATTCTGGAACTTTCCTTAGCAATAGAACAGACCCAATGGGCAGGTAGAGTCTGCTCAGCTGGGGAGTTGTAAGGCAATAAAGGGGTAACAATCAGAACAAGAGCTGTTCAACTACCAACAGAAGCCAACCGATAAAACACAAGCAACAGTACAATACATCAAGTTTCAATCTGACTAAAAGGCAAACATATAAAACCACATCAGATGCACAATAATCTCTGTAACACTAGCAGAAAGCAAAGAATATACTTAAGGTCCTGTTGTATTCTTACTGCACCACAAAGTATGCTCTAGGGAAGCTAACTATATAACACCATGTGACACAGTCTCTTTTTAGTACAGAGAACATGATTAATTCAACCTTTGGACGGGAGAGGTACCACAGAAGTCTCAAACAGCTCACAGGCTGTGAGGTCAGCATGTCTTCTGAAGTCAGGAAACAATTCAGGAGCTAATCACTAGAAAGTGAGTTCTGGAATCATGTGACAGAACATGAGAGGGGAGAACCACACAATTTGTGCTCATCAGAAAGACTGTAAATTCACATTAGCAATAGTCATGTTTTCACCCCAACAAGCTGAAACTAGGTGTGGTCGGTCACCAAGCTCCAGGGAAGGCTCAATGCTGTTGCCCTTAAAACCGGTACAGAGCCATGAGGATGAGCAGAGGGGGTCTTCCAATTAGGATGCAGGCATCAATGCATGGGGCCTGCACAATCATTCTGAGCTGACATTTCAAATCTTGCCATACTTCAATAATTCACTTTTTTACAGTATCTGTCATCAGCTCTGAACAGTGACCTGTAGGTATCAAACTTGTGACCATATTAATAAAATCACTGAAGAGGGGGGGACTGTAATTCTGGAGATAATTCACATGTACTAATTAATGACCAACTAGATGTGGGCATTTATGATTCAAAGGTATGTGGGGTTGTTTCCTGGTCGAAGCAGGCAAGTATGCACTGGTGCATTCAACACCATGGAGAACACACCGGGGTGGGGGGATCTCAAGAGCAAGGTATCAGGATCAGTTTATATACACTGTGAACAAGCAGGTGTACTACTCACACGGTTAGGGCCACATAAATACAGCAGAGCGGGAGAGACTACACAGGGCACACAGGCAGGTGGGCCAAGCTTAGCAGACCAGCAGAACCCAAAGCTTGCTTCAAGGCCATTTAGCCTGCTGTGTCTACTGAGATCTTTTAGGACAAATCCTTTTCCTGGGTTAGTGACTGATCCATATGTCCTGTGAAAAACTGGCAGAAAAGAAAAATTCTAAGACTTTATCTTCAAAGTTTCTATACTCAGTCAGGCAGTGGTAGTGCATGCCTCTAATCCCAAGCACTCAAGAGGCACAGACAGGTGGATCTCAGTGAGTTCGAGGCCAGCCTGGTTTACAGAGGGAGTTCCAGGATGGGCTCCAAAGCTACACAGAGAAACCCTGTCTTGAAAACCGACTCGGTTTCAATTACTCCAGTCACAAGAATTTAGGCTCAAAACAAATGACAACTAAACCTCCTGACCATCAGCAAGAACACAAATCCCAGAATTCTCTTCAGGAAGACCCCAGCAGCTTCCCCATCTGCACTGTAGTTTCAAGTGAAGATGTGACCTTGAATATCTCAATTTTTTTCTATAAAATTGCTTTATGAAAATGAAAATACCTTAACTATAAACCTGTTCTGAGTTATCTGAATGACATGACCTGTGCTACCACATGTGTCCCTCATCTTAAGGACCAATTATGAATCAAACAAACACTTAGTTACCGACATTAACTTTCCCTATCATGGTAACCAGGCTGACTGCCATCTCTCTGGATGATTCTAAATTATGTCATAACATTTTCAGCAATACTTATTACGATACTGGGTAGCCATTTATTGTACTTTTAACAAGTATTTAGTCACTGCTTGAAATGTAAATGCATTGAAAATAAATTGACAAGACATGACAATTTGTTCCAAGTTGAATACAAACGGAACAAAAAAATAAAACTCAACTTAAAATCCTACCACAAAAATGTGAATGAATCATTTATAGAATAGCAAGGTTTTCTTCAACAGTGTGGCAGCAGCTCACTGACATGAAGAGTTTTGCTTTCTAGCATCTGCAAAAACTAAAAACTAAGTTCAGAGGGTACCTCTTTCTAATTCCAGCAACAAGTGGTAGTTATATAATGAGGGTTTTGAAAGAACAGAAAGACAGTCTTTACTGCCAAAGACAGTTTACAAAATACCTTACTAAAACTGAGATCCCAAGATTACTCACTGGAAAGTTTCAATTAGGTAAGATCTGACTATCGAGTTTCTAACCAAGTCTTCTAATTATTGATAAATCTCCAAGTTTTACAAACAGCATTATCTATATATTTTATTGAACTATGACTCCTCAACCGTTGTTCATTTTTTAAACCACTTTTGATGCATATGATACCAGAGAATATGCATTCTAAAAAAAAAAAAAAACCCTCCAAATGACTAGGGTGGTTTTTCATCCTCTGATATTATCTTCTGGGACACAGAAGTTCCATACAAAAGCCCTACAGAAATACAATAAATTTGTGAATACATCTGTGTATGGAAATGTGGTATTTGTAATTATTTTGGACTCGATATCCATCAAAATGTCATCTAATTTTTTTCCACAAAGGTCTCATACATTGAGCTAAATTTATTCATTTCTCCAAGTTATCTTTATTATTGGGATGGGATGTTAAAAACAGCAAGGTTCTAAGTATGGCTTACTCTATATGTATAAGCAGCACTGCGTTCCATTTCCGGCACCAAGAACACACACTTCATATTAAACATCCCTATCTTTTGACCCACCGTGAAATGTTAGGACTGTGCAGTCATCAAATAGAAAGCATGCAAATACAATTAAGAAGTTCTACCCCTACCTTGCTACTTCCACTCCCTTCTAGGTGCTTCTCAGAAAGAACCATCCTGTCTGCCACTGTTCACTTAGGGGTTCTGCCACACTGTATAATCTAAAATTTTGTACACTTTATAAGCTTATGTTGAACCCCACTCTGGTCAACTAACTTTCTTCACTAAATGTTGTAGCTACTTGTGCTGACCTAAACATACGAAAACCTGTATCCTACCTAGCTCTCTCACTCTAGCTGAATACAGCAAGGCGTTGCATGGCTCATGGCCACTGATGAGTGTCCTCTTGGCAGTTACTAGAGACCCTGTTTTCCACTCTCAGGAGTACTCCATGTATGCTCTCGCACACACACTTTCTACACCATGTCAATGCGGTCCTAGTGCAAGCACTTTCAAACTCTGTAACCGAGAGTACCACAGCAAGCACACTTCATACTGCAACCTAATGAGCATTCATTCGTGCATACACTCTTCAGAGACATCTCCCCGCAGGCTGTACTCTATTTCTCTAATGAACCATGATGGAGGAGGAGAACCAAGGTAGCATCGGTTTTAAAAATCAGAAGAAAAAAGCTAAGTAACAAGTTTTGATTCTATGTTTGTAGTGTTTGTAACATCTTAAATCACAATAAAGCCACCACCTTGAAACATACTATCAAGGAGAAATGGTACAGAGGACTCACAAATGAACAATTTTACCAAGTACTACCAAAGTAGTTATACCAATTATTAATCCTCCAAAGAATTATGAGCCTATTCAACTATCACCTGACATTGTCTGAACCTTCTAAGTTTAGCTGTAGGATGGGTTTTATATACAAGGATCATGATAAGGACTTTAGGGACATCTTCGCCACTGCTGACGGTTTGGGGTTCTATTCCTAGCAACCCCTTGGTCATACTCACTATCTTTTCTTAGTTTAGCAGAATCACTTATATATTCAATTACATAAGCTTTATACATCTTCAGACAGCAAGTGATTTTTGGAGGTCTTTTGTATATTTTAACATTTAATGTATCAGCTATTTTAAATGTTACTTGGTGTACACATTATTTCTGTCATTAAGAAATGTGGTGTTGCTGGGTGGTGGTGCGATAAGCCTTTAATCCCAACACTTGGGAGACAGAGGCAGGGGAAATCTCAGTGAGTTCGAGGCCAGCCTAGTCTACAAGAGCAAGATCCAGGACAGGCTCCAAAGCTACAGACAGAGTTGGAGAGATGGCTCAGAGGTTAAGAGCACTGGCTGCTCTTCTGGAGGTCCTGAGTTCAATTCCCAGCAGCCACATGATGGCTCACAACCATCTGTAATGAGATCTGGCTCCCTCTTCTGGCCTGCAGGAATAAATCCACAACAGAATGTTGTATACATAATTAATAAATAAATCTTAAAAAAAAAAAAAAAGTCCCAAAGCTACAGAGAAACCCTGTCTCGAAAAACTAAAGAAGTAAAATTAGGGGCTGGAGAGGTGGCTCAGAGGTTAAAAGCACTGACTGCTCTTCCAGAGGTCCTGAGTTCAATTCCCAGCAACCACATGGTGGCTCACAACCACCTGTAATGAGATCTGGTGCCCTCTACTGGCCTATAAGATATATGTAAGCAGAATACTGTACACATAATAAATAAATAAATCTTTTTTTTTTTTAGAGCTAGTTCCAGGACAGGCTCCAAAGCCACAGAGAAACCTTGTCTCGAAAAAACAAAACAAAACAAAACAAAAAAGTAAAATTATAAAAAGAAAGAAAAGAAATGCGGTACTACTGTCTAACACATTTAACATTTCACTTCTAGTAGCCGATTTGGAATATATTTACAGATAAAGTATCTTCCCTCCACAGACCACAAAGTGCACCAGCACCACAACTTCCAAGTTTTCTCACAGTGCATGATACTATCTGTGCTTCTGGGCTCTTTGGTTTTCTTCTGGTAGTCTACACCTGAAGCAGATACCACTGTGTATTAACCCCGAAGCTACATGCTGCTACCCCCGGACCTGTGAATGAACTCCATTCGCCCCTGCTGAGATGCTCTCTGGAATGAATTAGTGGAGAAAACTGACAGCTTTACAATACTGCTTCTTCCTATAAACGCAAGCATTTCTTTCCTATAATTTGAGCTGGGAGTTATATTTGCTCCTAGGTATTTTGTAGCTTGTGTTATTTTAAATGACATGCTTTTTAAATTAAACTTTTTACAATACAAACACACTGACTTTCAGTTTTTAAAATTAATTTTATTGAGGCATAATTTGTATAGAAAATAAGTTAAATATGTGGTTGGATGAATTCTGTTTCTATCGTAACTACTATCTCAATCAACAAAGCCTTTCACCCAAGTCTCTCACATCCCTCACTCTGCCTTTCCAGTTCATGCAGCTGTTCATTGATGTGATCTGTACACTTACCAGTTATATAAAATTTTTAGTCTTGTCTTCCTAGTTTTCTAAATATTTTTGCTCTAAGTGCTGATTTTTACAATTTTCTCCTGTCCTCCATCATGAGCTTCCTACTGCATTCCCCTTTGCTGTGATAATTTTGTCAGTGCAATGAATTTCATTTACCAGCTTGCTAACGTTCAATCATCCTTACATTTAAGGCTAACTCCAATTAGTTATGGTCTGGCTTTTGTTTTGTTTTGTTTGAATCAACATTAACATTTACCTCCAATTTTCACCATGCTCATTAAGTTATTTACTAACAAATTCTTAGGCTTCTAAGTTTCTCATAGAACTAACTGCACTGCTGACCACAGGACTTTTTTTTCTGTTGCAGTGTCCAAGACAGAAAGCAGATCTTTCACACACACCCCAAGCATGCTAACTGAACTATACATTACTACTCCTTCCTCTGGTTAGGCAAACAGTATCCTCATTCTATTCTAGATATTTTATAGTTTTCAATGAGAGTTTAATCACACCACATACTCAGAAGTATGTATTTTAAGGACAACAAGGTTCAGTGACTATAGGTGCTCTTGTCAAACAAGCCTGACAACCTGAGTACAATCTGTAACACCCAGGTAAATGTGAAGAAACATAAACTACACAAGTATGCCGTGGCAGGCAGACCCCATCATTTTTTTAACTGGCGTATTTTCTATCAACTATGGATTAGAGGACTGTTATGTTGCTGACTTAATTGCACTGGAACCAAAGATTGTGATTTAAGCAAAGAATTTCTGAACCCTTCCTTTGGAGTCTAACACATAATTTTTGTACAAGTCTATGACTACCTGAAAAGACCACATATCTGTCATTGTGGCATACTTGCTAACTGCCCCACTCTAAACCTGGATACTTTCGCTTTTCTGACTTGTTTCTCAGTGATGAGGACTGAATCCAGCACCTTGGTAACTTTTTAAAATCTATCTTTTCTTAAATAACTCAGAGGTGTGTTAAAATTCCTACTATAAAATGTTTATCCTTCTAATTCTGTCCATCTTACTTTATAGATTACTGGGAAAATCCTTTCATTCTTCCATGACCTCACGTGTATAAGCTCATTAAAAATACTATACAGAATTAATATCATGCCATACATACAGGGTATATAAGAACATAAATTTCAAACTCAGGCTTGGCCCCATCCCTAAGACATTTTTTATGTATATGCACATATTCCAAAACAAAACAAAACTCTACTCAGCCCAAGAATCTAAGAATTGCAATTTTTCTCCTAATAAAATATTTGGTTGAAATTTTTTTAGTCCATTTTTCTTTCATCTGTAAATTTAGTCTAAAATTATCTACTTAGAAATGGTGGTTTAAATGAAATCCCCCCCATAGCTTCAGGCATTTGAATACTTGGTGTGTCACGCACACACACACTGGTGGTGGAGTTTGGGTAGCTTTAGGAAGCATGGCTTTGCTAAGGAGTGGATCCCTGGGGCAGGCTTCGACATTTCAAAAGCCACAAGCCATTCCTCATTTGCTCTCTGCTTTCTACTTGCCTCTCAAAATGCTCTCAGCTGCTGCCACCCCTCCACTACACATGCACGAGAGTGGCACACTCTTATCTTTCTGGAACCATAAACTCTTCTGCATTAGTCAGAAGTCCTTTCTTCTTTAAGCTGCATTAGTCATGGTGTTTTAACACAGCAGGAGGAAAGTAACTAAGACAACACAGGCTTATAAATATATTTAATTTCTACCATTTTATTTTGTTTTCTAATTTCTATATATTTATTCTTTTTCTCCATCACTCCCTTATGATCAATTTTTCTTCATTTATATCTGCTCATCCTCACAGATTTATCAAACTATACATTCTACTTTAATTCTTCAAAAGATGAGTCTTAAAATTGTTTGAATGGGAAACGAACTCATCAGTGATTACAAGTAAAGACGGTATAGCCTATTAAAAGGAATAATAAAAGCAACTTTAAATTATAAATAATAATAAAGGATCCAGGTATAGTGGTACATACCAAATCTCTGCTACTAGGGAGGCTAAAGGATGATCTCTTAAGTTCACAAGTTCAAGACCAGCCTAGTGCAACACAGCTAAAAGTCCCCATGCTTCCCCTTAAAAATAAGTGAATTTAAAAAAAAAAAAAAAAAGGAAAAAGGCTCGTAAGAATAGGGAGTATAGGTAAGGAAAAGGGAACATAACTCTTGGGTGAAAAATGACAAATAGTGACTGTAAATAACTTAGGAACTGTTAACTCTAGATCAGCTGTAGTCCCGGGAAGCTAAGAAACAGCAGGCTAACCCACAAGCTGAAACTGGGGGTCGGGAGGGAGGGAGGGAGGGAGGGAGGGAGGGAGGGAGGGAGGACGGGAAGTAGAAGATAAAACTGACAGGGCCAGATGAGATCCTTCAAGTAACTCCCCAACATCTATGGGTTAACTGACTGCTTCTGTCTCAACTGTTCTGTGAGTAAAACATGTCCTAGGCTAGTATCACTGACAGTAAATGAACAAGAACACACTAAGGACTTCCCCAAGCCCTGTCCTCTGTTGGGTCCTGGCCCTTAAACATGAACAGCCAGACCTCTACCTCTTTGGTTAGATTCTTAATACTCTTCAATAGGTTATCAACCTCAGAGAAGACACACACTAACATTGAGAGCTAAAAACAGCCCACTCAGCTGTCTTCCATAAAACTTAAAGTATCCCCACATCTCCAGTTTCTCTACAGCTTTGCAGACCTCAATTTCTTGAAGCATAAATATAATCATTGACTACCTGAAGAAAAATGGCAAAAACAAAAAAGAAGAGCTTCAAGAAAATTGATATTACATACAAGAGAAAAAATTTCAATCATCAAGACAGAGCAACACTGAAGCAAAAGCAGCATGCACTCCGAGGGAGCACAAAGGAGGAGAACCCTGAGTGTAGTCGCTGAGGAAAGCAGAGATGGGATAAAGAACAATCACCTCCATCCACCCACACACACAGCAACAGAGGAGTAAAAAAGAAATAAATGAAAACTCCCCAAAGGTAGAAAACAAAAAGAGCAGAAATGTGAAGAAAATAGGAGGAGCAATTCTGAGGTCCAAGGTCCAAACAGGAGTTCCAGAAAGACAACAGAGGTAACGGAGAGGAAGGTGCCAAAGAAACCAAGGAAAATCTCCAAACTAGAACATAGGTGTTTCCACATGAAAGAGGCCATCCCAGCTGCAGTACAGCAAAGGGTCAAAGCCCACCTAAGCCATAGTTGGTGACAGGGAAACTTCACAATGTTGACGACAAAGCTGGAAGTTGAGGGATGAAAAAACAGGCCATACAGATCAAAGGATGAGAATGGCTCTGGTTTTCCCAACACAGCACTAAGTTACCTGAACAATTACTCTCAATCTGAATTTTTATTCTCCCAGAAATGAGGTGACTCTCACTGTGTTCTGATTTTGTGGTGATCAGTGCTACTGAGTGTATTTTCAAATGCCTCTGTCCATCCATACATCATCAGAGAAACGTCCATTTGAGTCCTTTTACCCATAGTTCTTTTGTTCTAGAACTCTTTAAATAAATACTCTGGACACTAAAACTTTATAAGATACACTATTTCCAAATATAATCTCTTATTTTGAGAATTATCTTCACATTTTATTTTCTTTACTGTACAAAAGTTCATAAAGCTCCAACTCCCCTTTTCTGTCCGTGCATGTACCTTTGGTGAATTCACAAAACCGCGCCACATCTCGTATCAATGAGCTCCAACTTGTCACTCTTTTCCCTTCCAATTACTTGTACTTCTGGGAGCATTTCTTTGTAATTAACTGCTACGGAGTAGTAAAATTACTGAGACATTCTACATTTTATGTTTTGCACTAAGTGTTAGAAATCTAACACTGTGTACCCTATCCTTATAGTCCATCACAATTCAGATGAACCATCTTAAGAGCTGTTGAGCCACACACAGTTAAAGGCTATCATGCCAGACAGAATAGCTCCAAAATACATAAGAAACTGGTGATAATAGGGACATTTCTGGAAAGCAAATCTACACGTAGGAGATGAGAGAAATTACTTTGCACTTGAATTTCCTATGTTGCTACTTTTTATTTGTGTACTATATGTATAAGTATTACTTATGCAGAAATTATTATATTACCCTTCCCCTAAGACAGATATTCTTGGCTCACTATAAATCTAAGAGGCATAGCTGTACAGGCACTTAACGAGGTAAGGATCTGCTGTCACACTGTTTCTAGTACCGTAAGACTAAAAATAATTTAAATGCCCAGCAAAAGAGTAAAGGTACTTGCCACCGCTGGGCAGTAGTGGCCCACATCTTAAATCCCAGCACACGGGAGGCAGAGGCAGGCAGATCTCTGTGAGTTCGAGGCCAGCCTCGTCTACAGAGCTAGTTTCAGGACAGCTAGAGCTGTTACACAAAGAAACCCTGTCTTGAAAAACAAAACAAAACAAAACAAAAACGGTAGTTGCCCCCAAGCCTGATACCTGAGATAATCCCCAAGATACGTATGTTGAAGAACCAGTTTCTATAAGCTGTCTTGAGACCTCCAAAAGCACACCATGGTATGTGCATGCACAAGTGTGAATGTGAACACAACACACACAACATGTAAATGTATAAAACTTGAGTGCTAACATAACTAGAACAAAAGGCGTATCACATACTGACATAAGACAATCTATGAGA
>JAQHUG010000004.1:13795417-13807930 GCA_028555095.1 Dicrostonyx torquatus
ATCTGTCCAGTGTGCCTGTGCAGCATCTGTCCAGTGTGCCTGTGCAGTATCTGCCTTTGCAAAGGCAGGTGAGTAGCAAAGACTTATGTATCCTCTGATTATCAAGACAGACTAACACACTCCCTACATGTACATCACGCCACATTTAACTGTGGCTGTAGTATCTTTTACAACTCCTGTTTCACCTTCCTGTGATACTAAAATCCAGCTGCGAATTAGTATTCCCTAGCTCCTCCCAGAAGCAGATGTTTCAATAACACCAGAAGCTTGACTTCTGACTTACTTTTCCTACCATCACCACCTCTCCCTTTCTCAACTAAACACATGAGAAACTATGTAGTCTATTTTATCTGACACTGCTGTGTGTTTAAAGTGGGAGAAATGGTCCTAACCTGTGTCTGTGCTAGCATGTTTGCATGTCACCACAGGAAACCGAGAGTGAGCATGATCACACATACCTTTGATCCCAGCACTAAAAGGCTGAGTCAGGAAGATCTCAAGTTCTTCTTCTGGCCTACACAAGGTGACCTTGTCTGGGAAAAGTAAACATCCAAACAAATCAAACAGTATTTGGATGAAATAGTTCATTCCAGCAAACGGTGATGAAAGTAGCACAACCATTTGGGGAAAAGACTATAAAACTTGACATTTCATCTAAGAGAATAGAAGAAAATCTGGCAAAAAAAAAAAAAAAATCCTTGCCAAAAGCTCAAATGGAGAACAGAAGCAGGAGTCAAATACAGAAAGCAAATGCAGGGCTGGAGAGGTAGCTCAGTGATAGAGCACTTGTCTAGCATGTAAGAAACTCCAGGTACAGTCCCTGGTGACACACAGACAGACAGACAGACAGACACACACACACACACAGAGAGAGAGAGAGAGAGAGAGAGAGAGAGAGAGAGAGAGAGAGTGTGCACAAGAGAGCGAGGCAAATATAAACTGTTCTTTTGGAAGGAAAAGAAATTTCAAATGGCCGAGAAATATAAAGTATTCCCTAATTTTTACTTCAACAGAAACCAGAACTGGGGAAGTGGCTCAGTGGGTAAAAGCACTTGCAGCACAAGCATGCGTACCTGAGTTTGCAGCCCCAGCACCCATGTAAAAAGGTGGGGGGGGGAGCAGAGGCAGAAGCATCACTGGAGCTTGCTGGCCATCAGCCTAAGTGTAAAACAGAAAGCTGCAGGTTCAACAGAGACACTATCTAGAGGGACTAAGACAGAGATGGGAGACACCTCATATCCTTGAGGTTCTGGCCTGTGTGTGCACACGCCCCCACATCCTACATATAAAAAAATAAAAACTGAGGTAGGGTCGTCACTGCAAGCTCAATTACCTTAATTCTTCCCACAGAACCTACAAAAGGTAGAGAACCAACTCCATAAAACTCTTCTCTGACCTCCACATGAGCACCTTGGTACCCACACCCACATCATACACACAATAAATAACAGATGTTCAAGAGAAACTCAAAGTTAATTATGTTAAAAAAAAATCGAAAAGAGGATGATGAATGCCTTAGGACATCCAACGCTCCAAGGAAAACACTATAAGAATCACTAGTTTAGACTGTAGGCAATCTATATTCAAACACAACACACTAAACAGAGAAAAACATCAATGACCTGAAATTTCTTGTGTTAAAGAAATCACTAGTAAGAAGGCAATAATAAGGACTTTTAAAATTAAAACAGAGTAGAGGATATAGCTCAGGAGTAGTGTTTGCTTAGTAGGTTCAATCCTCACCACTACCCCCCCCAATAAAAATATATATTTGAAAAAATGAAAACCAGAATCTTCTGTTCTCTTAGTGATAAGGTTCCTTCCAAAGTTTTAAACTAGTAAAGAAGAACCTAAGTCAGCCTCACGGAGGACGGTGAGTAATGTGCCTTCTAAACAAGAAAAAAACATTCACATGTGCAATTTTATGGACTGTTACAACCAAATGTGTGTCTGGATCTAACCCCTGAAGCAGGCAGTTAGTTCAATGAATCCACCCCACAGAAGGGGTGAGCTCTATGTAGACAAGCTGTTTCATTTAGTTCAGTGAAGCTCTACCTGATACAGGGAGTGAGCCCTGTGTAGACTACCTGTTCCATGCTGGCCAAATTTACACCTTTAATAGGCTGTGTGGAAGCTGCTTCTCTATCATCAGCTCGTAAGCATCCCAGATCATAAATGCACACCAGCACAAGACTGCACAGGCCCAAATGCAAGTCAGCAGAGTGCCATGTTTTCTTAATGGCCTTTCCAGCTCCCAAGTCTGTTCTAACTCTTGAAGCATCACCTAGTAGTACCCACATCAATCATGTGGCAGTGCTTGTAGGCTGCAAATTTAATTCAGCACATCTAGAGCAGCTTCTGACAATACAATTTCTACAATGGTAAAAGTGGTCTTTGCCTGTAATGTCTAATACAGCAGCCAATACCTGTAATATAGCCATCTAAAGTTAGATTAAAATTAACTAAAACAACATAAAATTTAACTTCAGTTCCTCAGCCAAATCATCTGTACTTCAAGTGCTAAACAGGTGTCACATCTGACTGCTATCTGACACACACACAGCCCAGGCTTCTCTAAAACTCCTGCTCCCCAAGCAAGCTTTAAAGGCCTCTGCGAGCAAGAGGGGGGGGGGAGACAGGCAGGGCTTTGGCCACTGCCCAGTCTCCCCTTCCTACTATTACTACCAATTTAAAAAATAATTTTGGATCTTTTCACAGAATATTCTTCCTTCCTGAATACATTAAACCTACAGGTACCCACCCAAAAAAGAGAAAGAAGTGGGGCTTTGCAGATAACTCAAAGAAACACAGGCCTTCTTTCAGCTGCAACTGCATAAAAGCTACTTACAGACGTTATAGACTTTTGGCCAACAAACTCCACATTTTCAAAGACTTTACATCTAAAAAAAAAAATCTAACAATTTCACATTAAGTTCCAAATGTTAACAACAAACTTAGAATTTGTTCAGGATTTCTCCGTGGGTACAGCTGTAAAGATAGTGTCTGTAGAGGCCAAGGCGAGAAAGGAAATGGGGGGGCGGAGAAATGAGGAGGTGGGGGAGAGGATCAACCAAACTAATGACGTATGAAAGAGTCGTGTGGAGACCTACTACTTTGAAGGGAGGTATCTGCACAGATGGATAATGCTGTTACTGAAAGTCATGCATTATTAAATGAAATAAATCCCCAATGCCAGGCTATAGGATACCTTTCTATGAGTTATTATGAGGGAGATCCCACTCCTACCCCTTCAACGTGTGTGTGTGTGTGTGTGTGTGTATGTATAAGCTATTGCCATGTCTCTTGGTTGACCACCAGAACTAGATGATTATTCTATTACCAAAAATATCACACTTTGATTTCAGCACATAAAGAAACCGTATTATAACTGAGCTGGAAGATTCCCCCTGCCAGCTTTTATAGTACTGAAAGGGAGAGAAAAATCAGCTGTCTGATCCAGCTATAGTCTTTTTGAGGTTATCAACCTGCCAAGCAAGATGTGCCCACAGGTGCAATAGTGGCATGACTGTTAGATGACCAACTACTTTCTGACACTGTAAACCTGGCAGAAAGCTCTTGACTAGAGAGGTCCCAGGTGGTAAGGAAGAACCTACTACTAGTGTTTGCTAAACGGGCAAGGCATCCAACCGCCTTCTACATAATTACAAACTCGCTTCTGCAGTGATTGGGTGATGGTTAATGTATAGATCATAACCCATCAAAGTGTTCAGAATAAGAGATGTGATGAGTATTCAGCTCTACACAAGACATCTCTATCACTCTCCTCCAAGGCTTAGGGAAGGACGGCTGTGAAACATCTTCTGGTCATGAGGACTGCGGCAGTGATGAGTCCACTACGGACAGACAGAGGAGGGGCTCATAAGGTTCCACAGCGATAAGCAGTCAACGGTGCTGGGAGGGGAGTTGTATTCCTCAGAGGCACAGTCACTACTAAGTTATCTCTTTTCAAGTAAATAACCCACAACACATGCGCATGCAAGCACCTATAATAAATAAAAGAGCAGCAAAGTAGAAAGGTATCTTTGTTGGGAAGGGGTTTGGTGGGAGATGGGGGAAAATAATAACAGCTAATGGGGAGGTCAAAGAATATTATGCTTGTGTAAAACTATGAAAGAATATTTTTAAAAACAAACATAAAAAAACACATCAAATCCCCAGGCAACTGTACTAAAATTAAGCAAAACTGACTGAGCTACAGACCACTCACACTGCAGGAAGTGAGGGACGAGGACAGATCACAAAATCACCCTAACACATCTAGCCACCTGGTCAAACTAGAGGCAATGCCTAAATCCAACTGGTCTGAAAATTTTTATTTTCCTAATCAAATTACTGAAGTGAATTAAAATCCGTAGTTAAGGACATAAATCTAGAATCATAGCCAAAGGCATCACCATTACATTACAAAAAAAAACCAAAACTGACCAGTGATAAGCAATCAGTCCCTGTGCATTTTTAATGAAAAGGATTAGTTTCTTTATTACAGCTAAGTCAGGCAAGGGTGCTTTATTAAAAGATCACCAACAATTATTTGATAGAGATTTAGAAAATAACCCTGAGGTATGAAGTAGGACCCAAATAAATAACCAAAGTCGCCAGGCATATTGGCTAATACCTGTAATCTCAGCACCTGGTAGGCTGAGTCAGAAGGATTACTGAGTTCAAGGCCAGCCTGATCTACACAGAAAATTTGAGGCCAGTTTGAGAAAATCTGATCTACACAGTAAGACCCTATCTCAGGAAGTATTTTTTTTTTCAAAATCAAAGCTAATAAATGAAGAAACAAGAAACCCTGACCGGAGGTGGGTGCACTGTTCACATTTGCTCTGTCCAGGAAATTTGGAGTACACAGTTTCTCAAAGCCTGAGAGAAAACCTCTCACCTAACACCAGCAGGCTAAAGAAAGGATGGACTGCTCTCCAAATCCAACGCTGTATCCCTAAAGTCACCTTTCCTGAGAAAGAACTCGGTCTGAAATCTGAGCTCTTGTATACAAGGTACTGTGGATCTTTCATGAAGTCCGTGGCTACAACACAAAGCTCTCTGCCCCATCTGTAAACCGTCCTGAATAATCATCTAAGTATGTCAGTAGATAACGGGGTCTTTAAAAGGGTTTTCCCCAAACCAAATTTAAGTTAATGATGGACATTTACTGCTAGGCTTTCAGGCCTGGCCCTGCTCTGAATGGCCCCAGACGTGCAAGTCAAGTTTAGGATACTCTTCTGTGTCTTCAGGACTATCTCTAACCTGTTACCTGTTTTCTCTTAACAAAGACAGTAAGCTAGACGTCCCCCATCCTCCTGTCTCCCCACCACACCCTGTTAAGCCTCCCACACTACCCATCATCTACTAGTTTCAATCTACTGTGAACTTAGATGCCAGATAACTTTGTCAAAAACATTTTAATAAATATAACAGGTTCTAACTAAGGACCTGAAAGGATTCCCCTATGATTTAAGATACAAACTTGTACAACTAGGCTGAAGGCCTCATTGCCCAATGTCTGTTTCTCATCCCAATTAATAGGTCGGGGATAACAGTATTAGCAAATCATTTGCATTAAGAGCCCAGATCACGAACTAAAGAACAAGAATGTTAAATTGAGAGACTCCTGTCTCAAAGAATGGTCTCTCTCAGTTCTCTAATTCTATAACAATCTTAAGAGGTAAAAGCAACTTCTTCCACTTTTAGTAAGAAAACCAAGACTTGGGAGTTTAATTTACCCAATACCACAACCGAGAAACCAAATACCAGCCTACTGCTTTTAGTCCAAGCTCCACCGCCATTCCACTACATGACAATGCTGCCCAATCCTGCATTCTTGGCCTATTTGCATACAATATTCCTTTCACTGGAAGCCAAATGACTCAAGTTCCTTTTCTTTCCTTAACTACTCTTTTTAACTAAGGGCAATGGATAATCAAACTGAGACCAAAGTAAGCTTAGCAAGTGTATATCTGCTCAACAAGCATGGTTCTCAAAGATCAGCCGTATCTTCTTCAATCTGAGCGAAATGCAAAGTGGCAGACACTACCCCTGAACCCCAACAAAAAGATTGTTCTTAGTGACAGAGGAGCTAATACATGCCATCTCCCCTAATGCCGTCCTTTACACTCGATAGAAAGCAGTGCAAGCATGTTTCAAGAACCTACTATGAATGAATTTATTGAATGCTCAGGCTCAACCTATAAACCCGAACATAATTTACTCTGGGGTCTTGGTCATCAGACAGATGACAGAATCTTACTTTCCTAAGTTCACTCGGGAATATTGGTATGACTAGCCACAGAAGTTTGTGTGAAAGTGGGCAAGTGTTACTCGTCCAATAAGAGTGATACCAAATTCTTTAGATTAAGTTTCTGACACACCTTTGCAATACTTAGTGAAAAACATTTTGCACTTACAGAAACCAAGGGCCTAAAAATGTCTCTTCTGCTTCTACACAGACAAAGCATCCAAAAAGATATGCCTCTCTCCACCCCTAAAAAGGATTCTTGTCCCAAGAATATGAATAAACCTCCATCTGCCAGACTGCACTATATACAGCTCCTGCCTGCACTACAAAAGCACCTGTGTAAAGAGGCTGCTGCGAACCCGGCTTCTGGAGGCCAGAGCATCAAACCAACAGAATCAAAGCCCAGCAAGAAGGAAAACAGGCCCCAAAGTCAAATCTGATAGTTTTGACAGAATATAAAAACTCAAAAGGTCCTTATCCGCTAGCTCATGCAGCCAAACTGAGTTAGTGTGTTCATGTACAGCCTCCCTAAGGCAAAGCCCCGAGTTAAAGCTACATTGTTACCTACAGTATCAACCTATAGTAACCAAATGAGAAGGGCACCACTTGCTGTCCTCATTCAGTACCACCTCTGTTCACCTGAAGGGGAAAGACTGTGTACAAAACAATTCTTACCCAAGTTCAAACACATAGTCAAGTCTAACAGGCCAAAAACAGGAAATTACTCTGCAGTTTTCCCCAAGACTATTACTTTGTAAACCATACAGATTGCATAGCTGTCTAGTGAGGAGTACCTTAGAACCGTGAAAACCAAACTTTGCTGAACATCTACAACATGAAATCACTTAAGGTACAGCTACGATACAGGAAACGCCAATCTCCGTACGGTAGTTAGGCCTGGCCAGTGAGCAGCCTTCAACTCATTTAAGTCACTTGGATTTTACATTAGGCATGTAAGCTGACACTCTAGAAATGTCCAAAGATCAGAACAATTTTTCTTACCACCTCAGGTAAGTTTATGCAAAAAACAAAGAAATTATAAAAATAACAAGAGTGTTACTTTATGAATTTAACATAAACATTTGCCAAATGACCCAATAGAAAAAAATTCCTTATGGAGTTGTTTCATAGTTAAATGGAAGGAAAGGAAAAAAAAAAAAACAACCCTTAAACTATAATACTTCTCCCATGTCTGGATTCCATCTGCTTCAATAACTCATGAATTGAAACTATTCCAACTTCGTTTTAACCACTTAACACTTCTCTGTAAAGGAGAAAATTGCTTTTTACAGGAATCAAAGTAAACTAATAGGAAAGATATTTCCAGTATGGCAGCAAATGTATTCCTGTGTTAGGCTCAAGAGAAACATCCTATCAGTGTTAAGGGGGTCAGCTGAAATCACAAAAGCTAAAAGGGACTCCGGAAACTGACATAGCAGGGTACCACTGTTAAAAAGATGATCTTCACCTAAGTTTGCCTGATGATTCTTTCTTTACAATGTCGTTTTATTAGTTTAAAACATCACCATTTAGAATATTCCAACAAGGCCTGACAGCAAGGTGGTACGCTGTTTCTTAATTATTTTCACCTGATCATTTTTTATCTATTTTTTTAATTGGTGGGACAACAGGTAGTATCTGCCTTTAAGGGCGAAAGGAAAAGATAAAAAAAAACATCAACCTCGATTTTTGTTTTCCTTTTGTTCAGGTTCACAAGGAAACCATAACACGCAAGGGTGAGAAAACAAAAGTACCTGGCCCAACGACAGTCTCCCTAAAAGAAAATAATCCAAGCACCGATTGTGAAAACCAAGTCTGAAATATGTGCACTCAATTAGCATGCTTCCGAAAGGCGTGTGATTAGAAACTAATAGGCTGCACCCACGGAGCAACTTTCCCAAGTGCGTGGAGGATGAGCCCGGGAGTCCCAGCCACGAGCGTGTTTGTGAGTACACAGTGCGATTCAGGACCCGCGACTGTAACGCTTAACAAAGACTACAGGAAAGAGAAAAGAAAAGAAAAAAAGGAAAAAGTGGAAGCGAAGCAAAGTACCACACGCCCCTAAGTCGGCTCCCGGGCCCTTCTGCAACGCAAACCGCGAGTGCGGCCGCGAGCCGGGATTGAAGCGGGCCGCAGGCAGGCTGGGCGGGGCGGGGGCTCGCGGCCCTGCCCACGGCGCCGACCCCGGCCCGCGCGCCACGGCCCGCCACACCCCACAGGGGCGGCCACGTGACCCGGCCCCGCACACCCCTGCCCGGTAGTCCCGACGCCCCGGCTTTACCTGCACCCAGCGCCAGGTCCCGCCCCGTCCGAGCAGAGCCTCGGACCTTTTGTTCCTTCCTCTTCCGACGGGCTCCGCGCCGCCGGAGGAGTGGGCGCGCGCAGGCGGAACTGCGCCGCGGGCCCCCGCCCCGCCCCCAGGCCCGCGCTCGCCGCGGCCAGCGGACGGGTGGGGAGGGAGGGAGGACGCCGCCAGCTCCACTCGGCGCGTCCCCGCGCCCCGGCCTTGCCTGCACCCCGCGCCGCCGCCCTCCGCCCCGGCCGCGGCCGCCAAGCACCTACCTTCGGGAGGCTCGCACAGCGCTCGCGAGCTGCAGGCTGGCGAGCTGCTCCTCCGCCGCCGCGCGCGGTAGCCCCGCCTCTCTCCCCGAGCCGCGGGCCCCGCCGATTCGCCGGCGCAGCCCCGGGCTGGCACCCTGCCGCCCGCTGATTGGCGCCCGCGGCCGCCCGTTAGGCGTGAGGCACGCCGGCCGAGCGGGACGCGCACGGAAGACGGAGGGAGCACGGCAGAGACGGAAGGAGGCCGGGCGCCGCGGGCAGAGCCGGGGGCCGAGCGGGGCGCGGGCAGGCGCGAGCCGCCGCCTCCCGCCTCCGGCCCGACCGGCGGCACACGCAGCCAATCAGCGAACGGGGAGCCCGGGGTGTGAGCAGCGTGTCGGGGGGCCTGGAATCGGAAGGGAGACGTCGCTCGCTGATTGGTCCCGCCTTCCCCGTCGAGCGTGAGGCGAGGCGCGGCCGGGTGGGGTGGCCCGCCCGCGGTGGCGCTGGAGTTCGTGTCCGGCGCGCTCCCACGGGGCTCGTGGAGAAGCGTGGAAGGCCGCGCAGCCTGCCACGCCCGCAGACCCCCTCCCCGGCGCCTCTGGGTGGAGCGCCGCGGCTAAGCCCTCGCCCACCTCCGTCGTAAGGCCCGAGTGGACACGTGCTCGGGCCCGGGCCCGCCCCCAGCCCGGCCTGAGCCGCTGGGCCCGCAGAGATCGGCAAAAACCCGAGTGCTGGCCGCAGAGGGGCGCGCCCTATGCAAATGAGTGGGCGGGGCCTCGTGGAGGTGGGGGTCTGGGGCGAAAAGCCGCGGAATTGAGAGTTCTTGTCTTGAGTGCTTGGGGTTAGCGCAGGGCAGCTGGTAGGAGTTTTTCTCCTACCCGGACTTTGGATCCCAAATGCTCACTGTAAAGTGTGAGCCCCTGGTTCATTTTACCTTTACTGCGCTCCTGTTGCTAGGCCCCAACTTTTCACCTTTACCTATGGAAGAAGAAAGTCCCCAAACTTAAGACTGCGCACATTGCTTGTAAACAGATTCATCAGTAATCTTTGATTTTAACTCAACTCTGGCAGCTGAAAGATTGAGCCTCAGTGTTAAGCACCTGTTTTAGACAGGGAGCATAATAAACCAAATTTGAAATGCCTCTCTCAGGTTGCTAGTGGTAAAGACAATACCAGAAGACAGTTGCCTTGAATGTTTGTCGTGCTACCTACCCCTTCATAATGTTTCCTGGGAGATTCAAATTAATCCAGTAAGCCTCACTAGCAATACAGAGCAGTCCAGGAAGCAGTTACGACTGAGGGATGCCCTCACATATGAGGACATACCAGGGGAGGGGCCTTCATTTGGACCTTGAGTTATTTGGTCATTCCTCGAGATTTACAGGTTTTTTTAAATAGGCTTTCAAAATCGCTACCTCTGTTATCATGGGAGAGTTGTAAAGAGCATCCCAGCTGGTTTTGAATGCAGCACTACTCCAAATCCAAGGCTTTTGACAAAGTGGAGCTCACTTGCAATGATTAACACCGACTTACATAGTTGTGTGCTGATGAAATCATAAATGTAAACATGAAGAGAACAAGACCTGAAACTAAACGAAAATTAAGGATCATTCGCTTCCCTTTGTGGGCAAATATTTATGCTAACATGAAATTCCCCTCTCACGGAGGGTTTTGGGTGTTTCTTCTGTTAACAGTTTTAGAGGAAAGCCACATAACCCCCGTTTTAATAGTTTGTGGGCCAAGGATGTACTTCACTGGTAGAGCACTTGTCTGGCCCACTCTAGACCCTGGTTTTACGCCCCCAGAACCACCAGAATAATAGTTAAGTTTGAGAGGCACCACTTACGGAGATCTCTCGTCTCAACCTTCCGAAGCTACCCGGGGGTGTGGTTAAGGCAAATGATGCTCAAGTTGGAAGTAGGCAAACTGGTTCTGGCTTGCCACCCTTCTTTATACTGATAGAAATCAACAGCTTTAATACAGAATGGCCTCTTAAAAGTGGTCTTGAATCATAAAATATAATTGTGTGATTCATATGTGGATTTGGGTGTCACAAGAGTAGTTGTCAAGGGGAGGGGCAATAGATTGTAGAAGAATATGCTTCTTGAATTGGAGTTAAACCATCTCTCCAAAGTGTCAGACTTTGAGATCATAACTCCTCCATTTAGAAAGCCTTCCAAGATCTAGAGCAGTGGTTCTCAACAATATCATATCCTGCATATCATTACATTATGATTCATAATAGTAGTCAAATTTCAATTGTTAAGTAGCAACGAAGTAATTTTATGTGGGGGGATCCCCACAACATGAGGAACTCTATTAAAGGGTCACAACATTAGCAAGATTGAGAACCACTGCCCAAGGGGATCTAGAGGACTGAAGAAAGAAACAGGGGCAACCTGGCAACTAATGCGGTCTCCAAGGGGATTGAAATGGGAGCATGCCTGCTACCCCCTCAGTTAGAAATGCATCTAAACCAAAGTGGGTCAAGAGAAGCTGAAGGCACATGGAGCAAGGATTACCATGGCAACAATCAGCTTAGAAATCCACTAGGGTACCTGAAGATCTATAAGTAGGTCCCTATTGTATAAGTGATATTGAATGAGTCTGGTTTTTTATATGAATGGACAGCAAGTTTAACCCTTCGCTACTCAAGCCAGCATAAAATCAATTAAGCCTAAATCAAGTCAAGTCAAAGTGCATTTGAAAGGCATAAGAAAAATTATAACTTTCTGGAAAAAGCCTGAGAGGCATGAGTAAAAAATTTTAATTCCATTGTCAATTCTTTTATAGTCTGGTTTAAAAATAATAATATATCCATTAGTTTTTCCAAAGATACAACTCATGTTCATGTCCTATCTGTAAATCTCTAAATCCCTTCTGGTCTACTCAGACCAAAGTTATAGTACCTGTGTTCTTTCTTTGTTAATGTTGATTCACACACATACCGTGACTTTACCTGGATCAATGTTTTGATCGATGATTTATTCATACAGTAAAGGGAGTTTCTTAACTTCTCATATGTTCTTATTTTGTCTCCACATCTAAATTGTAAGCTTCTGAATGTCAGAACAGCTGCTTCCCAGTTGCCTCCTCACACCCTTACCAATATGCTAATAACTGATAAGAGGTAAAATACAGTGTTTCTGTAGCCGGCACGTAACGTGTATCACAGGTCTGTGCTGTGTAGTGGGTACCACCCTTCTTTGTAGTTCTCTGTGTAACTGTTGGGCCTCTTCTAAGACTGATGTTTGTGGTGAGACTAAGTAGCAATGAATATTATCACATGAGAAAAGATGCTGTTATTTGAAACTGAAATAATATTGGCTGAGCAAAAGTTATTAAGAGCAACTATGGCTAAAGTTATGAAGAACAACTATCTGATTACTTTTTAAAGAAAATTATGAGGATATTCAATCTCAGCTAGATTTGTGTATCAATACAATGAATCTTCATGCTTGAAATGAATCTGTACTGATGATGTTTACACAGACCTACACACACCCCAGAGAAAGGAGAGAGAATGCAGAAGTGCCTTATTTACGTGCTAGGTTTTGCCAAAAAAATATTGAATATCCAGTGGGAAGTGCTGGAGACAACCACAGGAATATAAACGGGAAATATTAAATTCAACAGGTGTTCATCAGGCATTTGTTATGCACCTGCCATAAAAGTATTGGCTGATCATGGAATATTTTCATTCTTTGGCCAAATTC
>JAQHUG010000004.1:13826598-13866173 GCA_028555095.1 Dicrostonyx torquatus
CTCTCCACCTATAGGAGAACTCCACTCCTTTCTCCACCTATAGGAGCACTCCATTCCACTCTCCACCTATAGGAGCACTCCACTCTCCACCTATGGGAGCACTCCACTCCACGCTCCACCTATGGGAGCACTCCATTCCACTCTACCTATAGGAGCACTCCATTCCACTCTCCACCTATGGGAGCATTCCACTCTACTCTCCACCTATAGGATGAGCACTCCTCTCCACTCTCCACCTATAGGAGCACTCCATTCCACTCTCTACCTATAGGAGCACTCCACTCTCCACCTATGGGAGCACTCCACTCCACGCTCCACCTATGGGAGCACTCCATTCCACTCTACCTATAGGAGTACTCAATTCCACTCTCCACCTATAGGAGCACTCCACTCTCCACCTATGGGAGCACTCTACTCCACGCTCCACCTATGGGAGCACTCCACTCTACTCTCCACCTATAGGAGGAGCACTCCTCTCCACTCTCCACCTATAGGAGCACTCCACTCCACTCTCCACCTAAAGAAGCACTGTTGTAGAAGGCTGCTTTATTAAACTAGAGCAATAATGATCCTTACCAAATGAGATTGCTGAGAAGAATTAAACACGGTATGGCACACATGAGAATAATCAAGAACTCATGACGAATGTCACTTAGGATCCTGTAAATGCTAACCGTAGCTATTACTAACACAAATAAGAATAAAATATTATAAGTCAGGCTTGGAGGCGCACGTCTTTAATCCCAGCTCTCGGGAGGCAGAGACAAGCAGATCGCTATGATAGTCTGGTCTACACAGTGAGCTCCAGGCCAACCAAGACATCACTGTGAGATCTTGTCTAAAATAAAATAAAAGTACATAAGATTTTATTTCTGGCTTAATTAAAAATATTTTCCTGTGTGCCCAAGTCCACAATAACAGCAGGAATAATTGTGCTTGATTAGTAGAAAAGCATTAGTCTCCTGTTGGGTCACATATTTAATGTAATATGGGATTGCTAAATTCAGTAACTCCTGCTTTCATCCTCCCGTAGCAGTGGTCACATCAGCATTCCAGTCTCTAACAAGAGACGGCTGAGAGAAGCATAACGTCTGTAGCTGGGGGTCCTGTTCAGAGTTAGCTGGTGTAGGAAGTGCCTGCCCTTTTCTGATGATGGAAGTCGTGTTATTGAACAAAGTCTAAGGTTAGCCTTGGCTGTCTAATATAATTTGTCATGCTTCCTATGCTAGAAACTCATGCATTCATTTTACTCTCCGGGTTTCACAACACCTTTGTGAGATGGATATGCTGGATACTGTGATCGGTATGTTTCATTTTCTCAGGTTTCAGAAGAGTGGATGGAGATAAAGGGTTGAAGTATGTGCTCTAAGGTAGCCATCTAATCAGTGGTGGAGTCAGGACTGACATGTCCAAGTCCACTAAACTAGGTCTCTTCATGTTGGGAATGGTACTGGTGAAAGCATCTTCCAAGAATGGCACAGCTGTCAAGGGATACAGGCCAGTCAATCCCACACTCAGGCTAACTACTTAATGAATGGGTGTAGCCTTGTTACCTAAAAGTACAATGATATTGGATTTCCCCTGCTCTGAGAACATAAAGAACCTGAGTTGTTACCGTATCAGAGTTCTAATTTAGCAAGAAGAGGAGCAAAAGCAAGAAATTCTTCCAAAGTCAAGAGAAATGAACACTCAGCTCTAAGCAGAGAGCCGGCTCGGTTTGCTTGCTGAGTGCAGTTGGCCTGTTCCTTCTCTAGTAGTGGCCTCTTTTTAACCTGTAGGGATTCTGCAGAGGAGCTAATATTCTTAAACAACTTTTATTTATAGGTCTAGGGACAGGCTCCTTGCCCCACCTGTGCAAATCTAAATGTCCCTGCCTAAGGCCACCCAATGATACTTTTATGCAACTTAGAAAATGAGCCATTCCTCAAGACTCATTAAGCCAATCTATGGGGCGTTTGTTGACATCAATATAGTTTATAGTACCAGCGATGTCCTAGAGTTTGAGTGGCCACTCCAACAAAATGCAAATTGGAACCAATAGAACAAGCAGTGTCTCTAGAACTGAATACAATTCAACTTAGATAGATACCCACTCTGGCATGGAAAAGGCAGGTCTGTAGCGAGACATCAGGAAGACAGTCTATGGAAGTAAGCTAACGTGTGCAAGAGAGAATGATACTGTCATTTTTGGAACCAAAGCTCCAATCATTCTGAAGAGCCAGTGGTGTATCTGACTCTGTCATTACTGGGATGCCCAACTCTGTTTTTGCCTACAAGCTGAAATATCCCTGGTTTTTGCTTACACAAAATCACATAGCATGTTTTTGTTATTCGCAGATAATGCAGCTGTGAATTTAATTTCGGTAATTTCTGCATCCCTCAATTTTAAAACAAATAGGGGAGGGCACACTGGCTTTAATCTCAAGTTGATCAAGTATGATTTTTTACACAAAGGGAAACAGTTCTGTTCCTCTCCATTCCAACCCAGGAAGTCATTTCTTATTCTCTGTCCAAGCCTAAAAAGAAAATTACATGTTGGCTGCCCACTTTAATTGTTTGTAATCACTGAAATTTGCAGTCCTATCCTGTGGTGTGTTCTGAGACCTCTCCCTATGGGGCACGATTTAGTGTGCGTTGTTGGCAGTAGCTGTAGCAATTAGAAAATTGGGAGATGTATAAAATCCAGAGGGATATCCATGTTGTCATTCCTTTCCTTTAGTCGGTGTTGTTAGAAGTGTGTAGGGCTTTAGGAAAAAATCCAACAGAACCATAGGCTCTGCTGACATACAGAGTTCAGGAAGTTTCAGGAACCACTCACCAGCCTCAGTGGTGAATCCAATTCAGAGCACCAAGATCCCCTGCTGGTCTTCCTGGAGGCAGCAGGCCAGTGTCTTTCCAAGGCTATCTTCCTCCCAAAGACACGTGGCTTTTTCTTATGCTTCTCTTCATGGTTACAGTCATAATACAGAGCCAAAAAGTGGAAACCTCCTTTGTGTGTGTGTATGCTGCTCCTGCCATCGAGCATAACCGTTAGAAGACTAACTTAAACGAACGTATAGGACAGAGGTTCAACTTATCCCCTGTCTTCAGCATGCTTCCAAGCGATTTCCTCTTTGGAAACAGGAAGGAGCCATTTGAATCGCATTACCTGGGAAAAGGGGTATAATCAAGCCGCAGGATGTAATTTGGGGTCTGAGAAAGCGCTATTAACTTGAAAGACTGGTTTCCTAAGTGGCCCAAAAGCTGCTTCCAAAAACAATCTCCAAAGGAAATTAGCAAAGAACTTTCCAGCAACATAAGCATCCTTAGACTCATTGCCAGTCTTCTAAAGCCATTGCTCAGAAGGGAAACCATTCTTTAGACATAAGAGGCTAGTGTCCTTGCCTCCAGGAAAGGCCAAGGGACAAAAAGCACAAAGTATCCCAACTGCTCTGCTAACAGTGATGTATTAGTTCCCAGGAAGTCACCAAGGATTCTGGGAAAGTGGCAATTTGAAACTGAGCAAGCTTGATTTTTACCACCTTGATATTCTAAAATAAGTCTCCAGTGTATGAAAGGGAAAAAACAAATTAAAAAGTTGTAGTGTTATCAAAATATGATCGAAAAGATAACCAACAGTATGTGAAATAGCCTTGGAGTTCATTTTCTAAGCATAAAAGAAACAAAATTGCACTAATGGTCGGTCTACATAAAGTACACCCCAAGAATAAAAACATTTATAGGATAAAGGTATGCTGAATCCCAGCACTCGGGAGGCAGAGGCAGGCAGATCTGTGAGTTCGAGGCCAGCCTGGTCTACAGAGCAAGTTCCAGAATAGCCAGGGTTACACAGAGAAACCCTGTCTCAAAAAACAAACAACAACAACATCACCAACAAAAATCAAGCCAAAAAAAACCAACAACAAAAACCAAGCCAAAAACAAACAAACAAACAAAAACTCCAAACCCCCAAAAAGTATATTGAATGCAAAGAGTAAATAGCCTTCCTACATAGAGAGCTGTTACAAATCAGTAAGGAAATAGGATGTATAGGCATGGGGCATGGCTCATAAACTGCTTATTCTTACTAATTGCTCCCACAAAATGATACAGAGAAAGTGCTATAGCTAAAGCAAAACTGAGTTTTTGTTCTGTGTTTAGACTTTGCCTTAATCTGCCTATGAAATTAGAGAGGAATTGATGGCATGGGGGAGAGGGAGACAGAGAGAACAGATAAGATCTCTTTACTGTAACTAAAAGAAAGAGCCCATAATTTGCTTTTGATATCCACAATGGGGCTTTATAGCATGGGAAAAGGCCTGAGAGGCAGACTTCATCAGGAGAAGGAAGGCAACTCAATTCCTGAAGCCAGGTGTCAGGGCCGGGCTCTGGATGACTCAGCCTGCAGTCCCTCGCTCTGGGGAAGCATCTCTGCTGATGGCGCTGCAACTATTGAGAACAATGGGGAGGTGGTGCAGCTGCAGTGGAGCGCCCAAAGTAGACCTGACCATCTTGCTCCCATGGGACGAATAAGGAAAACAGCTGATCGGGTCAAGAAGGTCAGGTGCCCGCCCCCCGCCGCCCCCTCCCCCGTTTTTTCCTCCCATCGTATGCCAGGAAAGCATTTCAGCGTTCAGAGTTTAGGGGCAGCCCAGCACATGGATACACAGTGATCCCAGAGGAGACTGAGGCAGTTTGGCAGGAGCTAGGCAGATGCATGGGCCATCAGCTTCCGGTTCTCCATGTCCTCCCTGTACCTAGCAAAGGATCACTTGAAGCCAAATAAATATCCAGGAGGAAATAGGCTGTGCTGAGGTCAGGAGCCTAGTAGAAGCCAGGGGCTAAACGGGTGGACACTCAGCAGTGAACGCCAACACAGCCAATCCCAAGAGGCCAGGTGCCCTCCAAATGGACCAGGTTTAGATTGAGTTTCCATGAAGCTGACACTCTGTGTGTGTGTGTGTGTGTGTGTGTGTGTGTGTGTGTGTGTGTGTGTGCGCGCGCGCGCCCGCTGCTGGGGGTTGCTGCTGGGAAATAATTAGCACTTAAATCAAAGAAGGCAGGGGTACTTTCCCCGGGGAAGTACCAGAGCTGGTCACTGACCAGTCTGAAGGGGCTCCTGACAGACTGTCCATTTTCAATCAGTTCAGTACTAAGCCTCAGCAACACTACATTTTCTTTTTTTTTATTTTATTTTTTTTCCATTTACATTTTTTTAATTATTATTGTTTAAAGAAGAATTTACATTTACTCCCCTTGTTCCCGGCCCTCCCGCTCCCCCACTACCCCACCACCCTCCCCCTGCTTCTTTAAGATGGGGCAGGATACCCTGCCCTATGGGAAGCCCAAGGCCCTCCCCCCTCCATCTCGGACTAGGAAGATGTGCATCCATATAGAATAAGTTCCCAAAAATCCAATACATGCAGAAGAGCTAGGTCCCAGTGCCATTATCATTGGTTTCTCAGTCAGTCCCCACTGGCAGTCACATTCATAGGGTCCAGTTAGGTCATATGCTCATTCAGTCTTGGTCCAGCTGGATTCGATGAGCTCCCAATAGATCGAGCACACTGTCTCTGTTGGTGGGCCAGTCCCTCACGGTCCTGACTTCCTTGCTCATCTTCTCCCTCCTTCTGCAACACTATATTTTCTTACTGTAGCAAAGTATAGCTTGAACAGACTCCCCTGACTGACAGCTTCCCCTCCTCCCTTCTTCCCTCCACCTTCCATCCTCCTGCTCAGATTAATCCAGCCTTTCTTTCCTTTTCTCTTTCTTCTAGAAGTTTCTTTCTTCTAGAAGTTTTTGTTTATTGTCATTTGTTTATGTATGTTTTGTCTACTTTTTGTTTTTGAGACAGGCTCACCCTGTGTACCTTGCCTTCAGCCTTGTGATCCTCCTGTCTCAGCCTTCAAAGTGCTGGGGTTACAAGTGTGTACCACCGCACCTGGTACTTCATGGATCTTACTTTTGCCATTATATTGTCCTGTGTTTTCCATAAAAGGTATATAAAATTACCTGTGTATAAAAGCATGCATTACCTTTGCAATAAAAGACACAATAAATACTTTTATTAGATAAGATCAGAAGGGTAACATCATGGTTAAACTTCTTTTCTGCAAAGTGAAGAGCACCATAAAAATTCCAGACTTGTCTATATCATCATTTTTAAAGACAAAATCCAGGCATCTCCTGCGCGGATGTCAATTACGTGCTCATGAAAGTCCAACACACCCTTGCCTAATGGAGCCTGTGCTGACGGGGATTAGCGCCGCTGAGATTTACGGCCCTGCGAGGCTCTCCCGAGTCCCTGGCGCCATCTGTGGTGCGGTGAGTGGTTCCTATGAACTCATAGGTGAGTGATCCTATGAGTCACTGGAACCCAGTGAAGAGTCTGGCAAAGCTCCCGCAACAAACAGGATATGGTAATTCTCGTGAGGCTTCGCCCACTTCTGCTGTGGTTCCCTTGACATACTCGCTGGTTCCTCAGCCAGCCTTTCAGAGCATTCGTGGCTCTGTGGTTTGGTGCACGAACACCCAGGATCAGGCAAGAAGGGAAACTGAACATGTAAGCTTGTTGCTTCTCTTGCCCAAACTCAAAGCTAGAAAATAACAGGATGAAGACAAAACCCAGCTACGAAACTGCTTACCTGCAGTTCTAGAACATTCGAGGAACATAGATAATAGATCAGCGCTTGTTATCCATCAACAGTTATTATGACCCCACTTTCATCTTTATAATTCACTTGCTAATCTCATCTCCCGTGGGACTCAACACAAACAGTTTGAAAACTGGGACAGAGCTGAGTTGTGCTTACCTGCAGGTTTTCTCCTCTGGGAGATTCCCAGAGGCTGCTCTTTTTAGGACCTCCATGTACCTGCCCTTAACTGGGGTTTTCCAACAATGAGGGTAGATTTATCATCGTTATCATCATCACCATCTCAGTAGGTAATGCAACTCATTACATGACAGTCGTGTGTTTGTGTGTGTGTGTGTGTGTGTGTATACAATTTTAAAAAAAGAAGAGGCCATGAATTTGAAAGCGATCAAGGCAGGGGAAACCCCTATAAAACGACTAATTCTCACACACTCAACCACTCAGTTCCATTCCCAGACAACGCCGATTTTTTTTGATACCCTTCCAGCATCGTTTCGTGAATATAAAATACATATAATTATATGAATATATGTCATTTTGAAAAATTAATGGATCATGCTGTTTATACTGCTGTCCCTGGCTTTAAATGCTTTCTTGACATCCGTTCGTGTATACTGGGGATACAAGGCGTAAGTGTCTTAGTCCGTTCTGTGCTGCTGTCACTAGATGACAGACAGAAACTGATTAAGTGAGAGAAATGTATTTGGTTGTTGGTTCTGGGCAGTCCAAGAGCATGGTACCAGCACTTGTTTGGCTTCTGGTAAGGGCCTTCTGGCTGCAGCAGAATATGGCACAAGGTTTCCCAAGGCTGAGAGAGACTGAAAGGTGGAATCTTTAGCCTCAAGCCTTGTAACGATGGCATTAACCCTTTCATGAGGCCTCCACCCTCATGACCTAGACGCTTCCCATTAAGCCCCACCTCCCAGCACCGTTGCATTATGGATGGTTTGCATGTAGCATTTGCCTTAGTTCGGGGGGGGGGGACACATTCAAACCTTATCAATAATATTCCACAGCAGAATTCAGTCATCTTCCAAGGCATGGCCCCCTCCTTTGTCACATCCTGGTCTTTTCCAAAACAGTTCTGTTCATGGGGTGGGGTCGAAATCTGTGGGTGAGATTACAGAGGACCAAGGAGTAATTGCAGATTGGCAACTCGGAAGTAACAAAGATAATAAGGAATTTTGGATGGCACCCTGACCTGGGACAGGACTGAAGCTGGTGGATCCTGCAATCTGTGGTTGAAGCAACAGCACTGTGCCATTGCTGACTTCCTAGGTTGGATCATGTACTGTGGTTACTCAGAGGATTGAGAGAGGCTGGGGGAGAACAGGCCAGATCACCTCTGCCCCTCACCACCCTACATGCTGCTGCTGCTTCTTCTTTCAGTGGGGTTTGGTACCTACACGGGAGCCAGCGCATCCTGTGCAGCGTGTATTTGTGTCCTTCCCTGTTTCGTGGTTTAGCATCTTTCGCTGTTGCATTATAGATACCCCCCCCCCGGAAGCCCTGTGTGAACTCACAGGATGGACAGTCCCCCTCTCTATTTTCTGACCTCCCACTGTCTCACTAGGATGGGCAACGGCAGCCACACACAGTCTTGTTTCTTGGACAAGACAAGCCTTTATGCTTCAGCACTTTTGCTTCTGTTGCTTTCTTTCTTTTTTTTTTTAAAGATTTATTTATTTATTACTTATACAACATTCTGCCTCCATGTATGCCCGCACGCCAGAGGAGGGCACCAGATCTCATTACAGATGGTTGTGAGCCACCATGTGGTTGCTGGGAATTGAACTCAGGACCTCTGGAAGAACAGCCAAGAGCAGTCAGTGCTTTTAACCTCTGAGCCATCTCTCCAGCCCCCTTCTGTTTCTTTCTTTCAATGGGCATTCTTCTCCTGACTTTTCTCATCTTTGCAGTTTTAATCTAAGCATTGCGTCCTGAGGGAGACCTCTCCCAAAACTATCTGAAATTATCTCCGACCCCACCCGCACTCTCCATTCTCTCCTAAAACACCTTCGTTGTGATGCCTTTGCCTCCATACAATTCACCGACCAAATTCAGTGACATCGAGTATATCCACAGAGTCACTGTGATCCGGTTCAGAAATTTTTAATGAACTCCATTAGCAGTCAAACCCATCATGCCTACTTCAGCCTTTGAGCCTAGATAATTAACCACCAACCTACAGTTTTTCTCTAATATTTGACTGTTTTTCTAGGTTTTTGGTTTTTTGTTGTTGTTGTTGTTTTCTGTTTTTTTTCGAGACAGGGTTTCTCTGTGGCTTTGGAGCCTGCGCTGGAACTAGCTCTTGTAGACCAGGCTGGTCTCGAACTCACAAAGATCCACCTGCCTCTGCCTCCCAAGTGCTGGGATTAAAGGCGTGCGCCACCATCACCCGGCTACTGTTTTTCTAGTTTTATAAATAGGATCACACAATAGAATCTTTACAGGCATGCTTCTTTCACTTAGTGGGCATGTTTATATTCCTCTCTAGTGCTGGGATTAAAAGTGTACACCACCAGTGCCTGGCTTCTATGGCTAACTGTGTGGCTGCTGGGATTAAAGGTGTGTGCCACCACTGCCTGGCCTGTATGGCTGACTAGTCTGGCTGCTTTGCTCTGATCTTCAGGCAGACTTTATTTACTAAAACACAAATAATACACCACTAATATTAATAGAACCAAACTCTACTACTGCCATAAAAGCAGCCAGGTGAGCAGCAGACAGTCAGCCTAGCTGCATGCTGATTGGATTTGATTTATAGACACTGAGATTTGAAATTTAACATGATTTGCACAGGCTGTGGAGTAACATTCATCTTTTTCTCCTAATAATTTAAAAGTATAAAAATCATCGTTGAGTTTCCAAGGCAAACAAAAAGAAGAGGCAGGTCAGACTCACCCCTGGTCTACATACATTTCACCAACCCTTGCTCCCACTAAAGACCTCCTGCAGGTCCCCAGTGAGTTCCTGCGGGGCATGTGCTGAAGACCGCGCAGGTCCCTGGTGAGTTGCTGGCTCTCCATTTCCTCACAGGAAAACTCAAGCTTCATAGACGGCAGGAGATCCATATTTGGTTGGATTAATGGACTTGGATCTGTTTCATCGATGCCATATCGGTGCTTTTTTTTTTTTTTTTTTAAGTTGTGTTCAATTTTGTGAAACTACAGACAATGCTGCCAAGAAGGCTTCTGCCAGTGAGTGTAAATGTTTTTAACTTTAATGGATCTGACAAGTCCTCTTCTTATGAAGTTATGCTAACAACAGATGTGAACGTGTCCATTTCCCTTGCCCGGGATGACACGGATCATTGTCCAGCAGGCAAAGGAACAGATAGAAATGAGGATTATATATCTGGAATCTGAGGGACTTGAAAACAATTTTTGATTTTATAGTTTATACAAAAATGGAAATTAATGCCTTATGTTTTGAGTGTGTTGCAAGAAAGATTGTTTTGTAAATTAAACATTCTTAAAATTGGCTTACAAAATAGAAGGTTTCTTTATGGCATTTCCAAACATACTTGCTTTTGGTTGACCCTCCTCCACATCCTTGGTTGGACCCTTTCATCTCCTGTCTCTGTCCTTCCACTTAAAACCACATGGGTTCTCTACCCTCCCCACCTCTTTCCGTAAAGGCTTCTTTTCACCTCTCATGAGTCTCTTTCCAGCTTCCTGGCCTTTATACACACTCATTCCTTATCAATACAAATATATCAAATTTGAGGTTAAGGTCCAGATACAAGCAAGAACACACAATGTTTATCTTTCTAAGCCAGGGTACCTCGCTTGATAAAGAATTTCCCAGTTCTATCCATTTCCCCACAGATTTCATTATTTCATTTTTCCTCATGGCTGAATAAAATTCCATTGGATACGTGGACCACATTTTAATTATCTGTTGATCAGTTGATTGACATCCAGGCTGAGTTTGTTTCCTTACCATTACAATAGAGCTACAACGAAAAGGTATGAGCCGGCGTCTCTGTAGCAGGATGTGGAGTATTTAGGTATTATGCCCAGATAGTGTGTCTGGGATATGGTAGTGCTGGGTTTAGCTTTCTGAGAAACTTCCACACTGATTTCCATAGTGGCTGCACCAGTTGGCACATCCACCTTGAGCAAGAGCTTCTCCCTCCCCTCACCCTGGTCAGCATTTGGTGTCCTTTGCTTTCCTGATAAAAGCCATCCTGACCGAGGTGAGAAGGCCTCTCGTGTAGTTTCAATTGGCGCTTCCCTGATACCTACAGCTGTTTATTGGCCATGTGTATTTCTTCTTTTGAGAACTCCCTATTTAGTTCCTAGTCTCTGTTTAGCCCATTTTGTTAGACTGTTTGTTTTCTTGCTGTTTACCTTCTGAGTTCTTTGTGTATTCGGGTTAATCGCCCACGAGATACGCAGTTAGCTAAGTTTCTGCCCGTCCATAGGTTGTCTTTTCACTTGGCTAAAGGATTCCTTTGCTCCACAGGTCTTTAATTGTGTGAGGTTTTGTTTGTTAGTAGCTGGCATTATTTCCCAAGAGACTGGATTCTTTTTTGTTTTGTTTTGTTTTTTGTTATTTGCTCATTTGTTTTGTTTTGATACTTTGAGACATGATTTCTCTGTGTAGTCCTGGCTGTCCTGGAATTCACTTGCAGACCAGGATGGTCTTGAACTCACAAAGATTCACCTACCTCTGCCTTCTTAGTGCTGGGATAAAACGTGTGTTTTCTTTTAGATTATATTTATTTTTATTTTGTGTGTGACTGTTTGCCTGAATGTGTGTCTGCACCATGTGTGTACTGCTCGCAGAGGCCAGAAGAGGGCGTCACCCCCTGGGACTGGAGTAACCTGCCATGAGGGTACCGGGAAGGAACTGAATCCTAGTGCTCTGAAGAAATAGTTAATGCTCTCAACTCCTGAGCCATCTCTCTAGCTGCGAGTTACTGGAATCTTACTCAGAAACTCCTCACCTGTAACCTCGTCTGGAAGTGTTTCCTCCATGCTCTCCCTAGGAATTTCACAGTTTAAGGTCTTATGTTAGGGTCTTTGCCCTAATTGAAGTTTTTTTGTTTTTTTTTTTTCCACACACTAAGAGATGAAGATTCGGTTTTATTCTTTTACATGCAAATATCCAGTTTCCCCAGCACCATTTGCTAAAAGAGCTGTCTTTTCTTCCGTGAGTCTTTTGGCATCTGCATTGGTTACTTTTCTGTTTCCGAGATGAAATACCATACCCAAAAGTAACTTGGGGAAGAGAGGATTTATTTTAGTTTGCAGTTCCAGAGGGATAGAGCCCATCACCGTTGGGAAGGTATGGCACCAAGGAGAGCATAGGAGAAGTCGGAAGCTGGCTGGTCACATTTCATCTGCATACCCGTATTATAAACTTCAAAGTGGTGTACTTCCCCCAGCATGGCATCACCTCCTACTGGTTCAATAACCTTCCCAAACAGCACCACCAGCTGGAGAGCAAGTGTCAAATGCATGAGTCTGTGAGGGACATTTCTCGTTCAAACCAGCACAGCGTATCTGTTAAAAAGCAAGTGGCTGTAGCTGCATGGGTTTATGTCTGGGTTTTCTACTCTGTCCCATCAATCTACATGTCTGTTTTGTGTCAGTGCCTGCTGTATTTATTATTCTGACTCTATAGATAACTTGAGACTGTGGTACAGAAGAGATGACTAGGCAGTCAAGTACACTTACTGCTCTTGCAGAGGACCTGAGTTCAGGTCCCGGTACCCACATCCGTTGGCTCACAACTGAGAGTAACTCTAGTTCCAAGGGTTCAGATGCCCTCTTCTGACCTCCATGGGCATTTCATGCACACAAACTGGCAAGAAGACACACATACACATAAATAAAAACAGTAAAAACATGTAACTTAAAAGCTAGTACACCAATATGTTTAGTTTTTTTCCTTTTGGGCAAGGGTTACTCTGACTATCTTTATGCTTCTAAATGAATTCTAAAATTCCTTCATTCCCCATTTTTGTGGAGAATGTCACTGTTACTTTGTTGGGGGGGGTGTTGAATATGTAAATTGGTTTTTTGTAGGCTCTCCATTTTCAGAGTATTGAGTCTTCCAAACCGCGAGCATGGAAGGTCTTTCCAATTTCTATTGTCTTCTTCAACTTCTCCTTGGAGTATTTTAAAGTTTTTGTTATAGAGGTCTTTTACTTCCTCGGTTATGGTTACTCCAAGGGACTGTGGGAGGAGTGAGGGGATGGGTGGACCCAGTTGTGGAGTGAGATTGATTCTTTGATTTCTTCCTCAGAGTTTTTGTTATTGGTATACAGGAAGGAAGTTTTTGTGTGTTAGTTTGTTTCCTGCCACTTTGCTAGAAGGGTTTATTTATTAGTTCTAGAGTTTTCGGGTGGAACCTTTAGGGTCTTTTATATAGAGAATCATGTCGCCTGCAAGTAAGGGTTCTTTGACTTCTTTCTTTCCTGTTTGTAACCTTTTAGCTTCCTTGTCTTATTGCCCTAAGCCCTCCTAGTTCTGTGGTGAACAGGAGTAGAGAAAGTGGATATTCTTGTCTTCTTCCCAATCCCAGGGGAAATTGCGTTGAGTTTAGGTGTAATGTTAGCGATAGATTTGCTGTTCTATCACGTTCAGATGTGGTGCCCAGCTTCTTAGGACTTTTAAAGATTCATTTATTTTTATACGCATTAGTGTCTTGCCTGCATATATGTCTGTGTGAGGGTTCCAGGTCCCTTGGAACTGGAGTTACAGCTGTGAGCTGCCATGTGGGTGGGTGTTGGGAATTGAACCCAGGTCCTCAGGAAGAGTTGCCAGTGCTCTTAACTGGTGACCTATCTCTCCAGCCCCATCTTAGGACTTTCATTGTGAAAGGACTTTTTTAATAGATGTCTTGCATCTATTAAAATGATCATGTGATTTCTGTCTTTGCATCCATTTATGTGACAAATTAATCGATTTGTATATGTTGAGCCACCCCTACATCTCAAGAATGAAGCCAACTTGATTGTGATGAATGATTTATTGGTGTATTCTAGGATTTGGTTTGCAAGTATTTTATTGAGAATGTTTGCATCTGTGTTCACGGGGCAGTCATTTCCTCTTGTAGCTGTGTTTTATCTGGTTTTGGTGTCCAGATACTCTTTGCTAACACAGCTTGGAAGTGCCCATTTCTGTCTAGTGGAAGAAGAAGCATCGCTGATGCTCTGGTAGAATTCACTAGAGTATCTGACTCTGGACTTGCTTTAGTCTGTACATTTTAAAAATTACTATTACTGCTTTAATCTTACTGCTCAGTGTAGATTTTTAAAAGTTGTTTAAAATAGTTTTCTCATTTTGGTTTAATTTTGTCAGGTGATAAGCCTCAGAAATTCATTTCTTTCTTATCAATTTTCTAACTTAGTGGAGCTAGGTTTTAAGGCATGTCTCAACAATTTCCTGAATTTCATTGTTGCGAATTTCCTTCTCCCACTTCCGTCTCTAATTTTACTAGTTTAGATTTTCTCTCTTTTAGCTACTTCAGCTAAGCGTTTGTTGATTTGCTTGTGTTTTTCTTTGAAGAATCGACTCTATTTCATTTCTCTTTGTGATGCATTTTGTTATTTACTTTTCATTCATTTCTGCACTGGTCTTAATTATTTCTTTTTGTCTGCTGGTTTTAGGTTTGGCTTGTTCTTATTTTTCCAGGACCCTAAGGGAAATCATTACAGGCCTATTTGCTACTCTCTGACTTGCTAATGGTGGCACTTAGAGATATAAAGTTCCCTATTAGGATAAGGTCATAGGTTTTCATATGCTGAGTCTTTGTTTTCACTCAAGTCTTGGCACTTTTCTTTATTTTCTTCTTGATTTCTTCAATGGTCCAGTTATCAACAACAGTCTGTAGCTTCATCTCTGTAAGTTGAATTATAGAGTCTATACAACTGTGATCAGGTAGACTATAAAGTATTGTTTCCATTTTCCTGTATTTCTCTGTGTCTCTATTTTAGAGAAAGTTCCATGGACAGCTAAAAAATACTGTGTGTTATGCAGTATTCAGGCAGAATACTCCATAGATATCTATTAGATCCCTTTGAGATAAAGTGCCATTTGATCTGGGTATTTCTCCATTTATTTTTCCCCAGATTGACCTGTCAGTTAATGAATGTAGGGTACTGATGCCACTGTTGTTATGGTGCTGGTGCTAATTTGTGGTTTTACATCGGCAATATGTTTTATGAAATCGGTGCATCCATGTCCAGTGCACATATATCTAGAATTGTAACATCCCCAGATGATTGTTCCCTTAATCATCAGAAGTGATCTTTATCTCCCTGTCCAGTCCTGGCTTGAAGTCTATTTTGCTAGGTATTAGAACAGTGACACCTGCCTGTTTTCTAGCTCCATGAACTTGGAATACCTTTTGCCATCTTTTAACCTTGGGTAGCATCTTTTTGCTATTCTGTGAGGTATATTTCTTTGAACCAACAAAAGGGATCCTGCCTTTTGATCCATTCTGCTGGTCTGGTTCTGTTTTGTTTTGAAAGTGTCTCATTATGTAACCCTGACTGGCTTGGAACTCAATGTGTAGACCAGGCTGGTCTTGAACTCAGAGATCTGCCTGCCTCTGCCTCCTAAGTGCCAGGATATTCTGGCTAATCTCTCTCTTCATTGGGGAATTAAGCCATCTGTGTTCAGAGTTATTATTGAAAGGTGTGTGCTAATGCCTGTCATTCTGATGTTTTTGTTGTTTTCCTATCCTTTTCTTAATTACAGCGGAAGACCGGTATATTCTTCCCTGCAGCCTCACAGATATTTTTTTCTTTTTCCTTTTCTACATCCAAAAGTTTCTTCCAAGTATGTTCTGAAGAAATGGTTCACTGGTTACAAATTCCTTCAGCCTGCTTTTTAAAAAAAAAAAAAAAAAAAAAAAAAGATTTGGGAGTGGAGCAGAAAAAAAATGCTGAGCTCAATAAATATCAATAAAAAAATTTAAAAAAGATTTACTTATTTATTATGTACACAGTGGTCTTCATTCATGTATGCCTACAATGTAGGCCAGAAGGGGAAACGCATTATAGATGGTTGTGATATACGTGGTTGCTGAGAGTTGAATTCATGACCTCTAGAAGATCAGCCAGTGCTCTTAACCTCTGAGCCATCTTACAGCACGCCCCCCCCAGCCTGTTTTTAATCATGGAAATTTTTTTAAAATATTTATTTATTCATTATGTATACAATATTCTGTTTGTGTGTATGCCAGCAGGCCAGAAGAGGGCACCAGACCTCATTACAGATGGTTGTGAGCCACCATGTGGTTGCTGGGAATTGAACTCAGGACCTTTGGAAGAGCAGGCAGTGCTCTTAACCTCTGAGCCATCTCTCCAGCCCCATAATGGAAAATTTTTCTTTCTTCTTTAATTATGACAGGTAGTCTGGGTTAGCAGCAGTAAGTCTCTCAGAACTTGAAATACACCAATTCAAGCCTTCTTTGCTTTTAAAGTTTCTGTTGAAAAAAACTGTTGTTATTATGATGGACTTGCCTTTATATGTGACTTGGTGTTTCTCGCTCGCCACTTTCAATATACTTTCTCTCTTGGGCTCTGTGTGTGTGTGTATATGTGTGTCATAGTCATGAGTCATGAGTGTATAGGTATGTGTGTATGACATGTGCATGTGTGTATGTGTACATGTATGAGGTATTTGTGTATGTGTTGAGGTGTGTGTCTATGTATGTATGTATTGAGGTATTTGTATGTGTTGAGGTGTGTGAGTTATATGCACTTGAGTGTGCAGGTATGTGTGTGTGGTACATGTATGCACTGAGGTATTTGTATGTGTTGCAGTGGGGGGCATGCATGTGAGGTTCTGGTGTACATGCACATGTGGAAGGCAGAGCAGGACACAGAGCATCATCCTCTTTTGCTCTCTGCTTTATTGCCTTGAGACAGGGTCTTTCATTGAACTAGAAGCTCACCACTTAGCTCCCAGGATCTGTGGATCTCTTCTCCTCAACACTGGTGTTACAGGCACATGTGACCTTGCCCAGATTTTAAATGGGTGCTGGGGATTCGAACTCATGCAGAGGAAGCATTGTTACCCCTGAGCTGGCTTTGTAGCCCCAGTATATTTTCATAGCTCTGTATATTGAGTAGCTTAATTACAGCAAGTCAAGAGGAACTTCTCTTCCGGTCTGCGCGTTTGGTGTCTTAAGTGCCCCCATACTCAGATTGGCATCTTTCCCTAATTTGGGGAAACTTTTTCTTTAATTTTGTTGAAAGTATTTTCTATGCTTTTAGAATGAAAGTCTTGTTCTTTAATGACTGGTTTTAAAATTTGATCTTATTAATATGCCTTTGTCTTGATAGGGTGGTCCAAGTTATTCATCTTGTCTTCAAGCTCAAACATTCTGTCCATTCTATTGGTGAGACTTTCCATAGAGCTTTGCTGTTTAACCTATGATGGTTTTCATTTTTAGCATTTTAATTTGTTTGTCTTCAATATTTCTATGTCTTTATTGAATTCCTCTTTTACGTCTTGTAAAAGATTATTTTATTCAGCTGTTTATCTGTGTTATCCTGTGATTTGCTCAAGAGTTTATTATCTTCTTTGGTTTCTTTGATCATATTTATGATGATCATCTTTTTAAGTTCTTTGTGATTTCATTGAACTCACTCTCATTGGAGGTCATTATTGTGGAATTCTTCATTTATAGAAGATTTGTGCTGCCTTGACCTGGAGGTACGTTGGTGATTGACTGTATTGATTTGTCTATTTTAAATTATCCTTATTCTTTCAAGAGTAATGATAATATTGCTCAGGAGGGAATCTGCTGTGTTAGTGTTTGGTTTTTCCTCAGTTAGACAGTTATCTGGGCAGCAGGTATAATGGTGTGTTGTTAGGATATTGTCTTGAAAGCCAAGCATTGTCAGACGATAAGGCTACGATGGAATAACAGTACTAAAATAAAAATAAAATTGACCCCCTTAAATACCAATTCATAAGTAAGCAAAAGGTCACTGGTAATATGAAAACTAATGTATAAATTACTTTGAGTATGAGTCAAAGGGCAAAATAAGAAGAATAAAAGCAATACAAAATAATACAAAACAAAGGCAAAAAGAAGTAACCAGAAATCTTCCTACTAATGCTATTGATTATTATTGGACCAGCACAGAGGAAGTGGAGGGGAGAACTGTATGTATGTGTGTATATATGAAGCATGGGGGCAAAGGAGGAGGTGAGGCAGACCGAAGTGTGGCTGAGAAGGGAGGGGTAATCAAATGATGTCTCTTGTGGCCCTGCTCTTGGGAGGCAGAGATACACAGATCCTGATTACCCAGGAAGCCTCGTTCCTTTGTCCCTGGCATGGACAAACACACTCAGACATACATGCATACACCCATGCAACACACACACACACACTACAAAGGTTGAAAAGCAAGAGGAGAGTTTGCTTTTTTTTTTCAAAGTTGTCTGTTTTATCAAATGTCCTCTTTAGAAAATTCAATTTTTTTAAAAAAAAAAAAAGCTCAAAAGTATCTTTAAAGCAAATAGAGCACAAGCCCTGGCCAGGGAACCAGCAGGTCAGAACACACCGTAGTCACGTAGCCACTAGTCACATAGTAGTCAGGTGGTGTGGACCACGGGTTCATTTTTGGACTTGGCTCTGGCTTTTGGGTCTGTTTACACCTATGCACTTACCACTGGTAACAATGGGAACTGTGGTCCCCAGGGGCCTTACCAGATGCCTGACCCAACAGTGAAAACATCCATCATGGACTTTTGATAGGTCTGGCAGGAAATGGCTTGACACATAAGCCATTTTCATTTTAGCCCAGCCCAAAGCATCCCTGGGCTATTGTGCGGAGGGGCACATGTGTCTGCCACACTTACCAACGCTTAGCATCACTACTGTGCTGGCTGTTCGGACAAGGTAGGCAAAAAAAGTGTTCCTTATTTTGTGATACCCTGGAATATATGACTCTTTTTCTAGAAAAAAAGAAAACTCCCCCTGCCAAAAACTTGCCAGAGCTGGTGCTTTGGCAATTTTCTCTTTCAATTTATTTTGTTGTTTTTATCCTTTCTGTGACTAATTTGACTAAAAATATAATTTTGAATAATTTATACTTTCTTAGAAAACTTATTTCTAATATTACTACTTAAACTTCCTGATTTTAGTTAGAAGATGTGGTCAGTTTATCTACTTCCTGTTTGTGCTTGAAATTGGGGTCTCATATAGACCAGGGTGGCCTTGACATCTGTATGTAGCTGAGCATGTCCTTACATTCCCAATCCTTCTGCCTCCACCTTCCAAGCACTGGGATTACAGGTGCATGCTGAGATTACAGATGCATGCTGGGATTACAAATGCAAAATGGAATTACAGGTAACATGCTTGGGTTACAGATGCATGCTGGGATTACAAGTACATGCTGGGATTAACAGGTGCATGATGGAGTTACAGGTGCATGCTGGGATTATAGGTACATGCTGGGGTTACAGGTACATGATGGGATTACAGGTGCATGCTGGGATTACAGGTGCATGCTGGGATTATAGGTACATGCTACCACACCTGGCCCTACTCCAGCTACCTCTTGCTGGAATTTATGTGGGTTTTCCTTATGATCGGTTTAGTGAACACTCTCCATGTTTCAGGTGAGACACGTAGGAGTTAAGAGGTCATGCAGATAGAGTTGACCTTCAGATCTACTACTGACTGTGAATTAAAAAAAAGTACTTTGTATATAACAAGAAATGATATTATGGATTTCAAGTGGTTACTGCATACAAAACATTAAATCATGTCTGGTACATGGTTAATATTTGATAGATTCCATATTTTTATCATTGTCCTATAGTTATTTCTTTTTGAGAATGTTTTATGCAATGTTACGTGTCAACTTTACAGAATTTTTATCCAAATATATCTCTCACTTCTAAAGCCAAGTCTTTTAGGAATTGTTTTACCTGGAGTATACTCTCCAGTCCTTTTCTTGCTGTGATCGCCACCACTACTTAGGAAACCTTGGGCAGAGGGCGACAAGATGTTATAAGGTTTTGATGCTGTCTTCTATTCCAGCATATTATATGATCAAGAATGCTGTTCATGGGTCATCCTGAACTGTTTTCTCTTCTCTGTCTCTTTCTGTCTCTCTCCGTGTGTCTCTGTCTGTCTATCTGTCTCTCCCTCTCTCTCTCTTTCCAAAGCTGTTTTAAATAAGTCCAAAGATGAGTCACTAACATAGTGACTGGGGGAGTCATGGACAGAGGCAGGCCTGGGAAGCAGCCAGAACATCCTCCTTTGCTTAGCTCTCATCCTACGGAAGAGAAGCTCTCTTGGTTCGATGATGTCCGTGTCCCGTCGTGTGTCGTTGTCGTCACCCCTCCTCCCTCTCCCCACCCCCCCACCCCCGCCTTGAGAGCACCAGGGCATCCTCAGGGTTTATCTGAGTGAAGCAATCAGAGAGAGAGAGAAAGAAGACACCCTTTGGAGCCCTCCTCCAAGTCACTCTTTGTCATGAAAATGGAACCCCAGCCCTAGTGCCACATCCTCTTCTCCCCCAGGGTCCCTGCTCATAATCTCTCCTTCCATGTATCTATGGAAAGGGTCCCTGAAACACAAGGAAGGAGCAGTCCACCACACAACACTACAGTCACAGGTTTAAGGGTTTTCAAGACAACCCTTAAATTGGGTAGTTCACTCAAGGCTATACCCACAGTTATGAGTTACAGAAAGGACTCAGGTAAAAATTAACCAGGAAGCTGCATCTGAGGCCCTGGGTAGGAGAGTTCCCAGCACAGAGTTCTGCTTGTGTTTTCCCGAAGAGGTTAGGCATCAGCAATGCATGATGCACACACAGGCTCTGGATAGCCAGAGCAGCTTGTCCCAGCCTCAGTGGGCACCCTTCATTAGAGCCCTGACACTGAGCAGACATGGCTGACTTCATGGCTGATCCCAGTTTCCGTTTATATATGATGCTGATACCACAGGACCCAAATCCTTAGCTCTTACTATCTGGAGTGGCCCAGAGCTCCCAGACAAACAAAAACATTCCTATCAGACCTGGCATTCCAAGAGCTTTGGCGCTTCCTTCCCGCTAGCAGACCAGAGGTCAGCCCTTTCTTAGGCAGGGATAACTTTTCACTGCTGAGCCCCTACGGGCGGGCGATAAGCCACATTTCTGACCCTCCTATCAACTAGAGGAAATGATAGTAGACCATGGTGCTCTTCAGCTTTTCCTTTTGGCTCAGTTTTCTTTCCAGCTGACAGCAGAGCTCTGAGGATTCAGAATAGTGCCGAATCTACCCAGCACATGTGTTGAATGATGTACACACACTTGTGCATAAATAAGGTGTTTTTTTTTTTAACTATTTGGTGTAAGACACTGGTCACTTATGATGTCGTAGTTGACAACTGACTTTGTCCTTGATGGGTTTCAGAGAGTAGAGATGCCATTTTGGCAGAGACAGCCCTCTTGGCTTACAGACAAAGAAGGCAACTCAGGAATACTGAGCCACTGGTCTTCCTGGGATGGACAGACAAAAATGGCCTCAGGGGATATATGTTCCCAACTTCTGAAACGTCTCTCAGCCACATCCCTTGGTTCTTTTTTCCTTGAAAAAAATGACAAGCAAGTGGTGACTTCCTAATGAATCTATACTAAACAAGTGTCCCTTATCAGGGACATGGTGCAGTCGCCTGCTTGTGGTGACATGGTAAGTCAGAAATCCATCGGCCTCAAAGACAGAATAGAACAGAATGATGAGGAAGATGTGAGGATCAGCCAGAGTGGATACCTCTGGAATACCCCCCCCCCAGATGACACCTCTGACGCCATTCTTCTCTGACAGTGGAGGCTTATCACAGGCCGCCTTTGGAGCACAGACTGTCCAGCTGCTGCCTCCAGGGCCTTCTGAATACTACAGCTTCCGAGGGAAGTTTCTGTTGAGGTGCACAGAGACTTACTACACATAAAGTACCTCTTAACTGGCTGTGTTGACGCACACCATGATCTTGGAGAATTCTGAGTTGAAGGCCAGGCTGGGCTACATAGTGATGTGGAAAGACCCAGATAAATCCAGAAAGACCCCCTCTAGCAGAAAAAAATAGAGCCAAAAATTTAAGCAGGGAGAGAAGAATCAAAAATCTAGATTAGCCGGTTCAGTAACTGTTTCAGGAACTAGCTGAAGATAAAGTTAGATTATAATCTTGAGAAACAGGGAGTTACCCCCTTGTGATTATCACTGGTATTTTTGGAATTTTCCAATGATGCCCTCCCCACCCCCTTTGGATTATTGTGTTATGGTTTCTTCCCTTAAATACTCCTCCCAAGTACTCGGGGTCGAACTCTCTACCTCTGCGTGGGAAATGAGTTTCGGCCCCAGTGCACTGGTTCCTGTCCTGTCAATAAACCTTGTGTGATTGCAGCAAGGATGGTCTCTCGTGAGTTCCTAGGGGGTCGTGTTATCCCGAGACTTGAGTGAGAGTCTCCCCACACTGGGGGTCTTTCGACGTTCTGTCTGAAAATAAATAAATACACAGGGCAGGTGTCATGTGACCCGATAACTAAGATGATACAGAGACAACAACAGCCGCCCATTCAGGGGTCCAGAAGGAGCAGTTATATCACAAAGGAGCTGCTCAGCCAAAGCTCTTGGTACCTGAGCTCCCATTACATTTGTGAGTCAAGAGAAACCTTGAGAGTCACACTTACTCAGCCCTTGCTGTGCACTGGGTCATTTTCTAGGTGCGTGACAGCCGGCAAAGCATGAGTCTCCACTGTGCTTCCTGAGGTACTGTCGTTAGCACGGGTAAGCTGACACACAGAGAGGATAGGTGACTTGTCTATGTTCGCACAGTTAGTTAGTGGTCCAATGGTCCAAACACCAGCATCTTAGCGTGAGTCCAAGTAGTTACATGGACTTCTTCCTCCCTGCTATACCCAGCTTTGATCAAAATAAACTAAAATGAACTTTGAAGAGGAATCATTTAGCTGCTTCTTTTTTGTGTGAGTGGGAAAGGTGTACGGCACCTCATTTTGTAGCTCAGGCTATCCTAGAATTTACTGTGGAGCTCAAACTCTCAGCAATCCTCCTGTTTCAGTCTCCCAAGTTTATTGATTATAAATTACAGATACACAGTACCATATCAGGGTTCTCCCCCACTTCTTTCCTTCTCTTTCCTGTTGTGTGAAAGATTTTTCTTGGGTAGATACCGCACATGTGTCTAACTCACCCCAGATAGGGAGCCCACAGCAAACTAACATATGGATAATATCGAAGTCAGACTAAGTGAACCATTAAGTTTTATTGGGGTTACTCACAGGAATATGGGTTGAGGGGTTACATAGAGGAGCAGAAATTACTCAAAGACAGCTGTGTTACCAAAGCCCACCCCAGGCCTAGCATGGGTGACCGTTCACAAAGCTGGGAACCTGGAACCTGCTGAATGGCCTTCAGACAGTTCAACAGATTGGAGCATGTCCTTTCCAGGTGGCTCTGTAGGTCTGGGCCTCTTCCAGGCAGCTTAACTGTTCTTTGTTTCTCCTAGACAGTTTGACTGGTCTCTGCTTCTTCCAGGCTGCTTGCCTGCTCTCGGAATCCTCTTCCCAGCTTGGCTTGAACGAGGTTGAGCAGCCTTAACAGTTTTCTCTTGGGGAGGGAGGAATTAGTGAATCTTGTCAGTTTTAGGAACTTCCTGCAGCTACTCGGAATTGTTCAGCTTCCTGGCTGTGTTTCATCTTCACTTAGAACCACCTGTTGTTTCACCTTCCTGAAAAATCTTGTCTTAAGAAGTTTCCCTCAAAAGGGGAGGATTTTAATGGGGTGTGTGTGGATGACACCACAACTAGAACAACAGCTACACAGCCCTTCCTTCCTCTCCACCCCACCCTCTCTCCTTCTCTCACTTTTTCATTTTTTTTATCCTCTCTCCTCTTCTTTCTTTCTTTTCTTTTTCTGTGGTGCTAAGGACAAAATCCAAGCCCTTGCGCATGCTAAATGCTGTATTTGTTCTCTCTCTTTGGCAACAAATTAGCACAGTGCAGTGGCTTTGCACACACACACACACACACACACACACACACACACACACACACACACCAGTTATGAATGAGAGGGTAGGAGGGTTGGTTGTGCCAGAAGTCTGTAGACTCTGTCTACAGTGTAGAGGGTTAGCTCAGGTCCTCCCCTCCAGGTATCACCAGGTGGAAACCACTCAGCTGGCCCAGTCTTCCGTCTCATCCCGGGCTTCTTCTTAGCCATGGCTGTTGAGAGAATTAGTGCCTTCTGGTTGTAGATCTGAAAGCCGAGAAGTCCCGAGGGCTGCCCACTGTCCACTGATGTGTGGTCCATCACGCTGTGTGGTCCAGTGATGGCAGCAGGCTCTCTCAGGACCCACAGTGAGTGATCTTGCTGAAAGGACCCCCACTGATGACAGGGCTGTCCCAGAGAGTTTACTTAGCGTCCCAGAATATTTTCATCTCTGCCATGTAACGGAGCCACACACTCAAAGGGTACAGACCTGGCAAGGATCTTGAGAGCCACCCTGTGTGACAGTACCTTAGAAAATGTCTCCAAAGAATTAAAATTGAGGGGGGGAGTCCTCATCCTCTTTCCCATGCTGGTAGAAGCTGCCCCCTCCTCACCCTACCACCAGGCATGCTGGATTGTCTTATCTTAGAAGCCCTTCACATCTCCCCAGTCCCCAGCCCAAGTCGTCAGGCTCTGACTTATCATGACTACATAGCAAATCCTATGTCCTTCTAAGGCACCTAGGGATGGTGCCCGAGAGGCAGGGGTGTCACTGAGAACTTCCTAAGGGCAGTAAGTGAGAAGATTGGTGGCTACTGTTAAGTATTTTATGACCAACAATCCTCTCTGCCAACGCAATAATCCAAATTAAACCAAATCAGACCGAATTAGAAAAAGCCCAGGTTTAATGGATGTCAGCACTCCCCGGTGGTCCCTGGGAAAACATGGAGAGAGCTAAAGAGACCAGAATGACCATGTGTTTGTTTTCTGGGGGGCAGTTTAAATAGCCTGTGGGAGTGGTCTTGACCCTCCCTGGGGAGGGGTTACCCTTTCTTGGAGATGGAGTCTGGACTGAGGTCACTCCTAGAAGAGGGGGCTTTGACCCCCAGCCAAACATTCCAGACTCCTGTATATATGGATGCTAGGGGGTTGGGGTAAAGCCCCCAACCAAACATTTTAGACTCTTTGGCTATATATGGATGCCAGGGGTCTGGGGTGACGCTTCCAACCAAACAGCCATGTCAAGAGGAAGTGATCTGGTTTGTGTCACCTCTGCCCTCACTGCCCTTCTCTGTGTTTCTGGCAGCAATTGTAGCCCCCTTCGGATGACACCCCCCATGCTCAGGTCCCTAGCCTCAGAATTCTGGTTCTTTCATGCAGTCCCTTGACCATTGCCCCTACATCTCCTGTCACATCACTGAGTTGACTAAAGTCCCTGTGAATCTGGCAGGAGGTGAAAGTGGGCTATGCTGGAAGGCAATGCTTGTGCTAGGAAGCAAAGCCACAGGCCAGTTCCCTCTGGGGGCAGGGTTATGGCTGTGTGTGTTTGCTTAAGAGATAAGGGTCCCCAGTGTTGTTTGATAAGACTCTCAGTAAGAAGAAAGGCAGAGAGCCACAGGGTCCAGCAATCACACGTGCTGGAAAATTCCCCCACAGTGAAGCAGTAGGAGGGGGCCTGGTAGAGTTGGCCAAAGATTAGGGTCAAGAATGCACCCATGACCTTTGAAGCCGCTCACGCTGCCATCTCCCAGCATCCGGCTTAACCCTGTGCCTCTGCCATCCCGGCATACAAGAGAGTTTGACTTTTTCTCTAGGGGTGGAGGGGCGCTTTTGCGTCCCTCTCGGTTCTTCATTGTTTCACCCATCTAACCGATATTTAAAGCTGGAAAAAGGATTGTTTGTCTTGGGGACACTGACAAGATCCAGAGTTTCCACAGTTAATATAGTGGGTGAGACAGAAAGCAAACACGCAGGCAACTGCTCCCCACTGCCGGACTTAGGAGCTTGGGCCTCTCACATTCCTTATACATCTGCTGCTGAGTCAAACAATGTTGCTCTCACTGTGCTAACGGATGCGCTTTATGTTCTTTTTACGCCAAAGATAAAAAAAACCAGGATTTGTGCACAGAGGCCAGCTCTTTAACCACGGAGACACGCTGCCCCCCGACCCCCAGCCTAAAGGATCTTATTTTATAATCCACATGATAAAAAAAGAAAAGAACTTCCAAATGGCCATTTCCAGGAGGCCTGTAAAGAAAGACACCTGGCCACAGGCCTGTACTAAAAGTCATTCAACCCACGGCGTGCAAGGATGGTGTGTCACTGTGGCCGCTGTAGCTGAATAGGGCAATTTTTCATGTTGGACCCGGGCTTTAAGTCGTGCTCCCTTTAGTTCAAAAGTTAACTCTCAGCTCTCCCTGAAAATTCAGTGGGGGCTAACCACCAAGGAATAGATGCTGTTTTTAGTGTCATCGCAACAGTCAAGGCTTTGTTCAGCCCTCCCAGGTCGGAGACTCATGCTCCACACACTACTGGTGTGGGCATACTACAGCCGTCCCTTCTGGATGGTCTGAAGTTGGGGGAGGGGGGCGGCTTTCCAGGCAAGCGCTCTGCCACTAAGCGCATCTCGGCTCCTCCCCCTTTCCTTTACTGAAGGCCCCGTGTTCCAGGGGAATGCTGAGGACGTATTTCTCTGCTTTCAGTTCTTTCTATGGGGAATCTCTAGGTAGAAGAATAAATAGATGGAAAGAGAACGGGAGAAGTTGAACAGCAAGGGAGGTTTGTGTAAAGATGAAAACATTTGATGCCGTTCCTTAAACCCCATTCGAGTGCCAGTAAGGGATTCTTCAAGGCCCAAACCCACATCAGGAGGGAAAATTGGAGAGTAGAAAACAGCAGTAAAACTGGAAGCCCGCGATGCAACTAGATAAGGGGTAATTTGCGTAGCAGACCCAGAAAATGGAGACAAAATTGAATCCTAAGCCAACAGTACAGCATGTGGGAAACCATGTCAATTTGTAAGCCAGAATCCCCAGAAGGCTCCAGAGTTGGCAGCACCAGGATTTCAGAAGTGGAGGTGAGGGCGAGAAGAGGTAAAATTAGAAGGGCTGGCTGCGGCTCCTGTGTGAAGCAGTCTCCACACTCCTCCTGTGTGCCTGTAACAGGGGGGCCGCCTCTCCCCTAACCTGGAAGAAGTTGACAGAGGGGCAACACCAGAGATGGAAGCCTGGGAGAGGCAGGGGCTCCAGAAGATGGGGGGGTGGTGCTGTGCTGAGGTCCCCACCCCTGGCAGTCCATTAGTGAGACTGTTACTCTTCAGTAACTTGGAAGTTCCTAGGAACTTGGAATAGTCCCCTGTGATAATATGATGGCCCCAAAGGAAAGACTTAAGACATGGATATGAAGTTCCCCAAGGAAAAGGGTCAGACTCATTAAGCGGGGAAGTGCCCTGCAGCCCTGAGTGTGCAGTAAGTTTCTTTGTCTCCTGGACTTAAATAACACGTTTACACCTCCTTAAAGTGGGGCTGACACAGTGCTGCTGCCCAATATTAGGTTAGGATTAAAAAACTACGTTTGTAAAGTAAATAACACTGTGGGCAACAGTACTGCACACACGTTAGGGTAGGTGTTTCTGTTTGTTCTTTGCTATAGATAGATGAATAGGGCTGGGGAGCTAGCTCAGCCAGTAAAATAATTTTGTCACAAGTGTGAGGGCCCAAGTTCAATCCTCAGCACCCATGTGAAAATGTGCTGGGAAGGCAGAGGCAGGAGGGTCCATGGAGCTTACTGGCCAGACACTGTAGCCTGATCGGTGAGAGATTGGGTCAGAGAAATTCCAGATTTCACGGGCGTGCAGGTGCACGCCCGCCATGAGCACAAATGCACATGCTTACATACCTGCACACAAATGTTTCTAAGAGATAGACACGACTCGTCAGAAGGAAATCTCCTCATATGAACGACAGAGCAAAGCAAGCAAAAGAATGGACTTTTTAAGGGACTTGGCAACTTAGAACAGGAAATACTGCCACACTAAGCCCACAGTCTACGTTAGCTTGGCTATAGACATGTATCTTCATGGAAATACATAGTATCGTATTAGAGATACGTTTATGTGCACGTACATGCCCGCATAAAGAATTCTTGGCATTTAAAATTAAGAGAATAAATCTGAAAACTTGAAAGTCAAAATTAAAAAGTCTCCCAGAAAACAAAGTTAAAAAGTTAAAATTTGAACAAAATAAAGATAAGTAGCCTAAGCCAGTCTAGGATTTCTGAGAACCAAGTATAGAAACTCCAGGAAGTAAGATAAAGGAGAACTTAAAGGCGGAGAACCAATTAAGGACTCTGTCAAGGCTGGAGATACAGCTCAGTGGTCAAGGACACTTGTTCCTCTCTGAGGAGACTGGAGTCTGGTTTCCAGCCACAAACCTCTAGATCCAGGGAATCCCAAGCCCTCTTCTGGCTTCTGAGACGACATCCACATACACGCACACAGTTACTCACATAGACACATAAATAATAATAAAATAAATCCTTTTTTAAAAAACATTCTGCAAAATTCTCACACCCAACATCCTTTTCATAATGGGAAGCCCATGAGTATCCTAATGGACCCACACAGAGGCCAAGAACCAGAAATTTCAGAACACGAGATTCAAGCAGGTGTCGCCATCACCAGGAAGAAGACAAAACTCAGATAGGCTATGATCAGGAAGCATCAGGAAAGCAGAAGACTGCCCAACAACAGCACTGAAGGGAAGAAGACAAGACACTCAGAATCCTAGAGAAAACAGTTTCTAGACATTGCCCAGCTATGTGACTAACCATGATGTCCTCCTGTAATCAAAGCCTGAGAAATTTATCTCTCCTGCATCATTTTCTGAAGGTCACTCAAGGACGTGCTTCACCAAAATGAGGGGGTAAATCCAAGAGAAGACAAACTGGGAATGCAGGACACCAAACCACCAACTGAAGCGGTGCAGGGAGGACGGAGAGGGGGTGGTGGCAGATAATATTGAATAGACCAGCCTAGAGTGGTAGTGGACCTGTGCAGGAAAGACGGGGGGCCAGATAATATTGAATAGGCCAGCCTAGAGTGGTAGTGGACCTGTGGCAGAAAGGAACCTTTTCGATCTGGGGCAGGTCAGGGGGTCTCTGGAAGGTCTGCTCAAAAAGATTAAATTGCTAGAGAAACCTGTGCACACGATCTTCTTGGGAGAAGACAGACAACTACAGAGAAAACTGGGGGCTGGATTACTGAAGCAGAGACAATCATATAAAAAGAGAAAGAGACAGCGGTTCTAGCGGGAACAGAAAGTGGAGGAATGTGAACGCAACCACTGCGTAGTCAGTGGACCAGCCACCGAGAAGGTTCATCTCACTGTAAGGCTGTGGAACCTCAGCAGGGATCTGCAGCAGTGGGAGTGGACTGGAAAGGAGGGGTGGGGCCTCATAGAAGAGGGGGTGCTGAGGATCATCCAATCATCAGTTACCTGTGAAGGGAAGTAGCAAAATACACAGGATGGGGATGTTTCCTACAGGCAAATATGTCAACACAGAAGTGTTCAGTAGCCAGAAGGGGCCACTTCTGGAAAGAGGGAAATTTGAGTAGTAAACAATAAGCTTCTGTTAGCTAGGCGGAAACTGGAAATAGGTTCTATACGTGTAATTTATGGTAATAATGTGACTGTGTATATAAACTACATGTATTGTATGAATTTAAATAAAATCAGAATATTTTGTCAACATGATTAGATAGGACACTGGTTAAACATGTCCTTAGGTGTGTCTGATGGGTCTCCAGACAGAAGCACCTGAGGTAGGGCGATGTCTCCTAAATGTGGGCGTTATCCTATGGACTGGGGTGCCAGGAAGAAGAAAATGCAGAGGCTGGAGAAATGGTTCAGAGGTCAAAATATTGTTCTTACAGAGGACCTAAGTTCTGGTCCCAGCATCAAGTCTGGGAGGCTCACAACAGCTGTAACTCCAGCTCCAGGAGATGTGATAGGCTCTTCTGCTCTCCATAGGCACTAGCTACACTCGTATCCCCCCCCCACACACACACAATTAACAGAATAAAAATAAAATAAAAAAGATCTGGGGTGTGGCTCAATGTATAAAGGGCTTACTGCATAACGACAAGGACCCTAGTTTAGATCCCAGCGTTCACATAAGGGCCTAGGTGCAAGGGAGTTTGTCTGCAATGCTGGTGCTGGGGACACAAGGATAGGTGAATCTCAGGGACTTGATGGCAAGTCAGGCTCAAAACCAGGAGCTCAAGGTTCAGCGGAAGGTTCTGTCTGGAGAACTGAGGTGGAAAGTGATAGAGGTAGACCAGTGACAACTCCGTAAAAGGTTCTCAAGGTACTTTCTGAGGTAGAGAAACTTGCTCCTAACCTTGTTTTGCTTGTTTTCCCTTCCTGTGTCAGTAGTATCCAGGTCTGAGAATATATCCAGCTGAATAGATGCGCAGCCATTGGTACTGCACCAAAGGTAGGCCAGCTTTGCTTCATTCTGGGCATTACAGCTGGCCCCATCACAATAAGTGCTAATAAATTTGTTAATTAATTAATAGATGCATGAGTGACATCACCACTTAGTCACTATTCTTAGAATCCTTAAATCAATGGTTCTCAACCTATGGGTCGCGATCCCTTTGAGGAGGAGAAACGATCTTTCCACAGGGGTCACATATCAGATATCCTGTGTATCAGATACTTAGACTATGGTTCATAACAGTAGCAGAATTACAGTTATGAAGGAGCAAGGAAGGTAATTTCATGGTCGGGGGTCACCACACCATGAGGAGCTGGCTGTACTAAAGGTGGAGAACCACTGACCCACATGGTCAGCTGAAGGGTAGGTTCTCAATTTTTGTTGGATGAATGAATGCACTTGAAAGAAAGGCAAGAGGTGAGGTTTGATGGCTAGAAACACTGACATATTTGAAAGCCTAAAGAAGAAACCTCTGTTGTCTTCCACTCCCAGTGAGGGGCTGCCAAAGACCCCTCTTCATCCTGTTAGAACTCCCCATGGTAAACAGACCAATGTCTTGGGAAAGTCTGCATTCCCAATAGTCTCTGTTCTCAAGAGCCTTCTCCTAAACGTGCACAGCATGTAAGCACAGGCAATGGCCGAGAACTTTACTGAACTCTTTGACTTTTGTCTCCCAGACTGACCCTGAGCTCACGATTCCCCTGCCTCCCAATTCCTGGGTTACACATAGGGCCATCCACCATTGTAACAGGAAAGCTGGAGACAAGCACCGGCAGTGGGTTCGGCCAGGAAAAAGGTTTGTTCAGCGTTGCTTCATAAGGAAAGGAAGACAAAATCACTTGTCATATGAAGCTATTTATATGTACCGGGATAGATTCACATGCACAAATATGTGTAGCTCGCACATAGGAAGATGCTGGGATATGCAGGGTGTGACACTGTATTAGTCACATACAGAATGATAGTAGGAAGAATTAGAAGTTTAGTGTTTTGGGTTGGAACATGGAAGTTAAGAGCTCAGGTTAAAAAACACTTGCTGCTAACGAAAAGGACCTGAGTTTGGTTCCCAGCACTCACAACTGCCTGCAACTCCAGCTCTAGGGGATCCAATGCTCTCTTTCAACCTCTGGCGGCACCTGCGCACACAGACGCACATGCGTACACATAATTAAAAATAAAAATAAATTCTTCAATTTAAAAAAAGCTACGTTTTCACGTTTCCCTGTGTGCTTTTCTGCAGTTTTAATGCTTCCATGGGCTTTGTGTTTAGAGGAAGATCCCTCTCGTCCCTTAGAAGGCATCATGACCACACCTGCCTACTGTTGCTATAGCAACCATGATGTTTGAAGAACATCAACACTCTTAGACAGCGGAGCTCACACTGGCCACGCTCCATTTCGAGGTAGGTGGAGATTTATTCTGGCTGTACTTAAAAGGCAAAGTGTGATGCTGAACGATACCGCGCTTAACTTTGGTGTGTAACTTGTCCATGGGGGATATCAGTGTTAAGAGTGATGGGTGGAAAATCGAGTTAGAGTTTAGGAAAAGTGGTTGTTTTTAATGGCTGGGGGATGGGACTGGAGTTGCAGTGGGGCGGTGGGGGGCTGCGAGAAGAAGAAGCAAATTGAAGACCTAAGCCTCATGGAGTCAGACATAGCATTAAACTTTTACCAAGGCCCACTCTGGAGCAGGTGCTCTGAGAGGGCTTAGAGACGCAAAAGACAGTTTATAGTCTAATTGGAAAGGCTACCCTAGCACTTATAAAGCCATTAGGGACAAGGGCCAGACTGGGTTCTTTATAATTAGCACTAAAGAGTGCGATGCAGATGAGTGCCAGGATAATAGTCTCGGATTTTAAATATTTTAAGATGCTCTCAAGGTAAATATTTGCAAATCCATGTATATATATATATATATATATATATATATATTTATATGGTTATATTTTTAAAAGCAAACTTTTATTAAGATTTTTTTTAACAGGTTGGAATTTATCAAGAATTTGACATTGGTATAAGATGATGAATTTTGGTGTCTGTTTGATTTTGCAATTGGCTCTCCATAGCCACAGGTTCTGAATCTACTGCTCAACCAATCCTGGGTCCAAAATGTTGGGGAAAATGTGGCCAATAGAAAAGAACAATACAGCAATAAAAACCGGTGCAAAAACCGGTGCAAACAAAAACGCAACTCATGCCGGGCGGTGGTGGCGCACACCTTTAATCCCAGCACTCGGGAGGCAGAGGCAGGCGGATCTTTGTGAGTTCGAGACCAACCTGGTCTACAAGAGCTAGTTCCAGGACAGGCTCCAAAGCCACAGAGAAACCCTGTCTCGAAAAACCAAAAAAAAAGAAGAAAAAAAAAAACAAAAACGCAACTCATTTATTTATATAGCATTAACACTGTATTAGGCATTATCCCTAAATCTAAAGCTGGATTAAAGGGACTGGGATAATCTGTGCAGGTTACCAGTAAATAATCATAAAAGAGATGTGACTATCCATGGATTTTGGTACATGTGAGGTCCCAGAACCCATCCCCCTCTAGACTGAGGGCTGGATACATAATCTCTTAGTAAGAATGTTCCAGCGCTCCGTGGCTGGGACAGGAGAGATGTGGGGATGCTCAGTCTGAAAGATCAGCAGACAAAGGAGCTGAGGCCCCTTTTCTCCCAGGTCTGATGAACAGGCAAGATCTATAAGAGTTGGGGCCTCAAGGTTCCGAGGCAGTTAATGGATTTACCCCAGAGGGAGAAAGAGGTAGGAAGGAGGGAGGGAAGGAACCTGGAGCTTTACAGAGATTGGATGTGACAGGAATTGATGCCCACTATGTGAGCACGGACTGAGCTGCTGCAGTCTGGGGTCTTGGACCTGGGAATGGAGCTGCAGTGACTTTGTGCCATTCTAGGTTCCCTCCCTGTCTCTAGACAAGCCGTGACCCCAACCTGACAATAAGACAGCTGCTTACTCAGGAATTGCCGCATGTGGATTAGGATTTTCCTCCATGATACCCAAACAATACTCGTTGGCGATAACGTAAACCCACAGTCTGAGAAGGAAACAAAAAACACCCCCATGTTTCCGACAGCCAGGATTGACAAAATTTAACAAAGAAAACCAGAAGGTAACTCTAGGGGGTCCGTGGACTAAAGCGCAGCCTGATTGTCGGTGGCTCCCAGGCAGATTCTGTATCTTATCCAGCAGCCCTCCTTCGAGGCACTCACTATAGGCCTCTCCAGTAGTCTAACACGACGATGCTCTCCTTTAGTATTGGGTTCTGAGCCTCAAATCAGACACACCTGAACCCTAAACAATTCCAGGCTTTTTGACACTATCCTTTGTTTCCCAGGTTCTTGGGGAGGGGGATGGCGGAGCAGGGGGTGGGGGTGCATTGCAGCATCTCCAGCCTCCTTGAGGGGCAGGGTTTGTCCCAGCACTTCCCTTGTTCAGACACCTGATAATGTGGATCCAGAGTGTTTGTGAGAGCCCCAGCAGGTCTCCACTTCCAGGTCCACTTGCTCCCTGATGCTATGTGGTTTCACTAAGCCAGAATCAACCCTCTGAAGCTATGTCTGATCCAGTTCTCTCCTCCTGGCTTCTAACAGGCAGTAAGACTGAGTCCCAATTCTGTGACTGCCAATATGTCCAGTCCTCACACTACCCAAACCAGGAGAATACACGGAGGAAGCAGGCAGAAGTTGCGCACTGTGTCTCCCCAGCCCAGTTCCTATTCTTCCATCCTTTTGGGTCACCCTCCTGATCTGCCTCCAATCTCCACAAACCTCCTTCATTCCAATTTCTGTAGACCAGGATCCTCCATGGCCTCCTCATGGTACCTCTCAGCTGTGCATGGCCTCTGAGCTCTGTCTAAGAAAGAAGGGGGATTCATGTCCCATTCCAGTAGAGAGGTGAAACTGGGGATGGGAGACAGCACCAACGTTAGCTTCTCCTTTTCTTTCTTCCAGGGCGAGGCACGCTATATCTATTTCGCTTTTAACAAGAAGAATTGGGTCATTCTAAAGTGATTGCTGGCAATTCTATATTCATGCCATTGAAATGTGCAAATGTCAGAGGTAAACTAGAGCTTGGGAACTCACTCAAGTAATTACCCGATTTCATAGAAACATCCTATTAACTTCAATCCCTGTGTCAGTTCTGGACATACTGGGCACTGGAGGACATATTCTCTAACATAATCAGTTAATCCTCCTTAATCTCCACTACCACCCCATGTGACAACCGAGATGGAAAAATCAACTGTTGCTGCTGTTCAGCTGTCAGTGGTAACCCAGAAGCACTCCTGCCCCAGCCCCATGCCTAGAGCCCCCAGGAGACAGTGAACTCCGAGAGGGGTCTCAAACCCCAGGGAGGAATTCATTTATTTCTTCCATTTAAAGTCCAACACTATCACACATAGAAATAAAATCAGAAAAAAAAAAGTTGGCCCAAGTAATTGCTTTTTAGAAATTCTTTTAGTTTTTTTTCCTTACCGTTTAAAAAATACTCAAATGACACACTTGCTCTTCGTTTAAAACAACAAAACTTTCAATCATTTAGAGATACAAGGAGAAAAAAAACCCCGGCATAGTCCTTCCATTGAAAATTGAAAGTAAAGGAACTACTTTTCTTAATGTACTGGTGTCTTAGTTAGGGTTTCTGTGAAGAGATACCATGACCGTGACAACTGTTTCAAAGGAAAACATCTAATTGGGGTGACTCACTCACAGTTCAGAGGTTCGGTTTGTTATCACCATGGTGGGACATGGAGCTGTGCAAGCAGATGTGGTGCTGGAGAAGGAGCTGAAAGTCCTATAGCGTGCAGGCAACAGGAAGTGGTCTGTCTCACTCTGAGCAAAGCTTGAGCACATATGAGACCTCAAAGCCCACCTCCACAGTGACACACTTCCTCCAACAAAGTCACTCCTCCTAAGAGTGCAACTCCCAATGAAGCCAGTTACACTCAAACTATCACAGCTGGGGGTCCTTAAACTCAAGGCTTTACAGCTGAAGGCAGCTGATACGCAGATGTCCAGACATAGCAACAAGAGGGCAGAGCTGGTGCTTGGAGGTTTCCAGAGGAAAGTCAGCCATGCCCTTGGCATGTCTTTACTGGGTTGTTGATGTTCTCATGGAGAAGTTAGTATAATGGCATTTAAGGACATCTGGAGGAGGCACACAGTGAGGAGAGCTGAAGCTGCCTCTCAAGGTCAAAGGCAAAAATGTCCTGATGAACAGGAGACAGTTAAGCCCCCAGTTCACTTTAGCTACCCTGTCTACACAGCTGTGAGGGGGAGAGTTGGCTACTACACGTTTGCCTTGTCTCCTATCCTCTATCTCCTAGCTGGAGCCTCCACAAAGACTGTTTAATTTGGGGGTGGGGAGCAGGCTTCAGTTGCATGGTGTGTCAAGTACAGAAGTTAGATATGTTATAGTGCTGAAGGCAGGGGCTGACTGAATGCTACATGCAGGGTGCCTAGCATTATGCCAGTCCTTCCATCCTTCTACCAGCCCTGCTGGGTCACCGTTGAATACCTCTTATAGTTTTACTTGCAGGACCTGCCATGCTATCCCTCCATGTAGGCATAGGGTTTCCCTTTCAATAGCAGCCAGTGTGACAGTGGGAGCCACACCAATTGGCATAGTTACAGGCTAGACTCTGGTGGGTGTTGCATGGTCTAGGCAGGGCATGTGTTTTCAGTGACATGGGTAGTACTTTCTCTGTTATCTACCCACCCAAAGACCTGGCCATCCTCCCCCAATGCCAGGCACATGGAATATGCTTGATTCTCATACCTGTTCAGCTGTCCCCAGGTTTCTCACCAGAGGCCTATCATCCTGTTCCAGAATCCAGAAGAGTAACATTCCTGCTGGACAATGATGGTGGTTGTTTGGACACCCCAGACTGACTGACTACCTGTTCCCCAGGCTTGTTCTTGATTCTCCTCCCCATGTTCCTTGTCTTTTCCCTCCCCTCTTCCCTCCTTCTTTTGGTCCTGGACCTAACACCATTTAATCCCCAAATTTGTATTTCCTTCTGTAGCTGGGGTCAGGGTGCTCCTGCCTTAAGTGTCTCCTCTCCATTCTGGCCTTCCACAATGGGAACCTAAAGCCTGTCATTTTGAGTCATCACAGGCCAACTGAAGAATCCTTGGAGTCTTGAAGCCTGGTTGCTGGTTTCACTTTTGGGGCTTGACAACATTCTGTAGTTGATCCAGGGAACAGTCAACTCCGTGATGTCCCAGAAGGAAGGCTGAATGCCTAGGAGAGGTTCTCACACTTGAGTGGGTATCAGATCTGCTTAAAACAGATTACTGGGGCTGGACAAATGGTTCAGTGGTTAAGAGCACTAGGTAGACCCAGGTGGGATACCTAGCTCCCACATGATAGCTCATGACTGCTGTAATTCCAGCCCTTGGACATCTGATGCCCTTTTCTGGCCTCCTTGGGTACCAGGCATGCACACGGTACACAGACATACATGTGAGTGAAACATCCTTATACATTAAACAAACAATACAGATTGCTGTGCCCATCGGGGAGTCAGAGCCTGTAGGTCTGGGGTGAGATTGAGCCTGGGTCTCTTATGAGTTCCAAAATGTTACCATTTGTGTTCCAGGGAATATACTTTGAGAACCACCACTCTCAGCCTCAGGTTCCAAATAAACATGAGGCTATTAGATGACCCTACCAATCTTCTGGAGTTGAGAGCTTCTCCACAGAAAGATGGACTCCTCAGAAGCTGTTGGTGTCCCTAGGGGGAAGAACATTTGCCCTAACTCCCCCATCCCCATCCTATTTCTTCTCTTTTCTTCTCCCGCTTAACCTAGTTTTCTCCTCTCCCCCATATGCTCATGATTCCACGTCTGAGTCTTTGGGACTCACCAACCACGAGCTGGCATTAGGTCTGTGGAGCATGCTCACAGCCATCTGGAGAAGTTGGGCCACCCTGACTGACATATGCTAAAATCTAGGCAGCAGAAAGAGTCTGGGCAGGGAAAGCAGTTTGTTAATTTAATTGAGTCACAAACAAGCAGCAAGCCAACAGAGTCTGGAGGGAGTCAATCAGGTGCTATTCAAATCAGGCTGGCTTGAGCAGAGGCCTTCTTTAGGGGGCTCTAGAAGGGGCGGGTTAACAGCCACCAGGGCCTCCAGGCTGTGTGGGCTGCAACAGAGAGATGCTTCGCTGGCCTTTGCCTGTCCCGTGGATGATGTCCCTCGCCTTCCAAATCCCTTTTCTGGGCTGGTGTGCATCCACCTTCCCTAGGGCCCAGACCTGGATGGACCAGCACTAACTGGCCTTGGCTCCTTCCTGTTAAAGGACAACTCAAAGACATAACTTACTGGAATTGAAAAGCTGGATCCTCAGCAATGATGAGGTGTCTGGGTTTCAAGGAAGGTGGTTGGTTGCCTTGCTACTCAAGGTGACAAGAAGTTTGCCATTTGAAGCTCCCCAAGGATCAGGCTGAGATTGCCCTTGGGCTAAGCCATCCTTGCTGAGCTCCTTCCTAGGTTACCCCATCCCCCCCTCCCCCCCCCCGCTCTCCTCCCCCTCCCCCGTTCCTGTGTGCACTTTCCCATCAATTAAGCATGCTGAATCCTTGCCTCACGTTCTGCTTCTAGGCTCAGTCTAAGAACCCACGCCAATCCTATCTGCAAATGTGGGCAAACACGTGGGAAGGGAATTCTCCAGCACATCTAAAGATCCTGGAGCTAAAAACCATCCATGGCAGAGGGCTAGCAGCCATCAGCCTAGGAACTTGCTGGTTTCCAAGGCGGGGCCTGGAATTCACTGTGAGGTCCCTTTGCTCTAGCTAGTTGCCAAAGGCTATTTGAACCTTTCTTGCACACAAAGTCTAGGAGCTGAGGTGGAAAAGATCTTGCCATTCTCTATTGAATGTTGAGTATGTACCATATAGTCGACTCGAAGCTGTCCTGAGCTCTGTGAGGGAAGAGAATGAGGTAGATACAGGCCCTGGCCTTCTATGTAGCTCACCCGATAGACATCTCATATACATCTTACAAGGCCATCAGGCATAATAAGTTCTGGAATTTGTTGAGGTGGAGAGCCCAGGGATGGGCTTTCTAAATAGATTTCCCAGAGTGGGGTGGCCTACAGTGGAGCTGTAATGGACCCAGGGGTATGCAGAGTAAAAAGATGATAGCAAGACAGTCAGTATGCTAGGCCAGGCAGAGAGGCTCATTGGGCTTGCTAGTCACAGAGGGGAAGTGTCCTGGAAGGAAGGCTTGCACCAGGAAGTAGAGGGCTCAGCCTGGGGACCTTGGCTCAGGGATGGGAAGTTGGTGTTGCATTTTGGGTGCAAAAGGAGGATAGCTTCTTGATGATTGGTCCTTTGTGTTGACTTCACCTCTGAAGGCTGAAGCATCCCATCTCTCCTGGGGGTCACAGGTTACTAGTGAGGAGGCCAGGTCTGTCTCATAGAATGTGAGGCTTTGTCTCTTTCAACCAGGCCCTTCTCTTGCTTCTTCCTTGGCCATCTACTACAGAAAAGATGGTGACAATGAGGATTCCAAGATCCACAGTCTTGTTAGATATTCGCTATGAAATAGGGGTTGGATTAGAATCAATAGGGAGGGCATTTATAGACAGTGACGGATTTTGCAAGGAAGTGGCTTAGGTCATCATGGAGGCTGGCAAGCCCAAACTCAGTGGGAAGTTTGCTGATATTTAACTAACTCTAGAATTAGGAAGAACTGATGTAACAGATGACTTTCAAAGGCTGTCTGAGGGAGAGCCCTCTGTTGCTGGATTCTTTGGTTCTGTCCAGCTTTGACTGACCGGGTGAGGCCCACTTACATTAGGTAGGGCAAAATGCTGTACTCAGACTGACCTGACTGAAATCCCAAAGCCTCCTCACAGGGGCGCTCAATGTTTGACAAATACCTAGGAATGATCGCACTGGCTTCACCGATGTCACGTGCTTCCTGGATTTTCCTCACATGGCTTCATGAGGGTGTGTTCTCAACCCTCATTTTAGGCAAAGCATTAAGAGCCCTTGCCTAGGGATCCACTGGTGGTCATCAGGAGTGGAGGCAAGAGCGAATCAAGGTCTATGGGACTCCAGATACTAGTTAGCACTTTTTTTTCCCCCTTTTTTGCATGAGAGCCCATTCCAGGATGATAAAAATGATTCTGGGCTGCCAGTTTTCATTCCCAATGAGAATGACTTGATTCAGTCTCACGAGGAAATGTGTTCTCAAATAGAAATCATTCAGCTCACTGATAGAAACAACCTCATCTTTTAGTCACAGAAATCAGTTTACTGGGGAGGAAACGGTTTTTGTATATTTTACCCTGTGAGAGAAAGCGAAGCAGGCTGTGTTTCATGGTCCCCAACTCTGGCACTTCCCAGAAAGTGTCAGGTGACAAGCCAGCTGACCCCCGCCCCCTGCAGAGGCAGCAACAGATGCACAGGCTAAAGGCAGCACTTGCATGACCCAAGGCCCC
>JAQHUG010000004.1:13867689-13880614 GCA_028555095.1 Dicrostonyx torquatus
CCTGTTTTGTGTTCCAAGATGTGTTCTATGTCGTCCAGGCTGCTCTTGAACAAACACATTTTCCTTGCAGCTTCCTAAGGAATACAGGTATGCCCCACCCCCAGCTTTATAGCAATACCAGTGCCATTTGTGTGTGTGTGTGTGTGTGTGTGTGATGTACATAACGATGTTCCAGTCAATGAAAAACTGCATGTTCAGCAGTGGTCCTGTAAGAGCAGAAGGAAGGTTGGTGACATCGTCTCTACTGTGATATCACTGCACAAGGAATAGTACTAACACAGTAATATTCATGCCAGCAAATGTACTAAATGGCCAGTCACAGAGAAGAGCACACACAATGCATACATAGTACATATAATACTAGATAATGTGACCAGCAGCAGTGCTAGTAGGCTATGCCTTTACCACTTTATACATGTATGCTTATTTCAGAATGTTTCCTTCTCACAGAACAAAAACAAACAACCCTAAAACAATAAGAACAGTTCCCAGGAAACAGTATGCCATGGGACACAGGCAACACCCTCCTACATCTTCTGTTTGTTGCAATTCGTGCTTTTATCAAGAGGCCACTAGGAGTGACTTGACAATTCCCATCCAGAGGTGTCTAGGCTAGCCCTATGACACTGCATCAATGACCAAGGATGGGATAGCCTACTCACTTCTAACAATCCATCATGCCCATGAAATGGCACATGGCTGTATTTATTTATGCGCTCTTTCATTGGGTGGTATTGATAGAGAGAGATACTATTTATCATTTCTGACCAGATGTAGTGGAAAGAAGTGTGCCGACAAATGTGGGGTTCCAGACTCAGAGCTAGCTCTTTCCTTCAACTCATCCTGAGTGTAACTTTGCCACTGTCCACGTTAGTCACTGTTTTACACCTGCTATTTCCTCTCTCTGGTGAGACCAGAAACTTTAAAGGCAGGGACTAGGTCACTGGAGGGAGGGAGGAGAAAGAGAAGGTTCTAGGAGTTGGATTGTGGATACAACCGTGGCACTGCCATGACTGGGATTTCAGACAGATTATTTCTCTGATAGAGCTCAGCTTTTTTCTCACCTGTACAACAGGATTTTAACAACTGCCATGTAGGGATGCTATGAGTAGTAGGAAGAAGTGAGGCCACACGTCTGTCTCAGCAAACTCTAAACAAATAGATGCCCATGGAGCATGCATCCCCGAGCCAGGCCTGAAACAGATGCTCAGCAGGTCTTCCCAGAGCTGAATTCCCTGGAGTCCAACCACAGACTGAGCAAGTTTTTCTCTGCCTAGCTGTTGGCTGTTCAGCTCTTTATTAGACCAATCAGGTGCCTTAGGCAGGCAAGGTGAAACAGCAACACATCTTTGCATAATTAAACAAATGCAGCACAAACAAATGTAGCACACCTTTACACAGTTAAAGTATTATTCACAACGTAAACAAATGTAACACATCTTTGCCTAGTTAAAATATATTTCCACAACACTCTGTGGCTCCTGAGAGTGCTTCACCCCTGCAGAAGCAGGCATTGACCAGGCCCTGGCTTCTTGTTCCATTTGCAAGTATAAATTTGGCTTCGTCTTCTCCTCCTCCTGTGACTTTAGAATGCTGAGATCTGGGAAGACCCATTTGTCGGATTCCCTGGGTCTGAGAGGAACTCAACAGGCACCTGTCTCATTAGGCCCTGATACCAGCAGTTTCCCACTGCAGTCCCCTGTTCCTGTGCAGAAGCCACATACTCCTTAGAGGTGGCCTGCTGGGATCAATCCACCTTTCAAGAAGAGAGGTCACAGGTCATACATACTTGGAGAGCTGCAGGTGGTCTTCTCCATCCTGCTTGTGTTCCCTCTCTCTCTTTTTCTGTGTGTGTGGGGGGGCTGTGGAGGTATCTCATCTAGGTTGGCCTTATTGTGTAGTCAGGACTCTCTTCTCCCCAGCATGAAGTGTCTTGGCTGAAACTCTTACCTGTCTTCAACCTCACAACACTCAGGTCCTACTCCCCCACCTATCCAGACCCTAACCCCAAGGCTCTGATTTGAGTATGGGCAAATCTTAGGCTGAGCCAAGTGCTTTCTGTTCCTTTAAGGTGTGTAAATCTCCTCCTCCAGGCAGCCATCCTGAACTCCAACTTTGGTTCACCAGAATCACTTCTGACCTCCAGTTGCCCTTGAAGGTGCCCTGGGCTGTGGTTATAGCTACTGTGCTGTTTGTCTTCTACATGAAGGGCTTTTATTTTGATGCTGGGAATCAAATCCAGGGCTTTACACCCTATCACTGAGACACATCTCTAGAACCTTATGAATGGCTCTTGTCTCCTGATTTAGTGATTGACTCCATAGTTCTTTTCTTCCTTTCTCATCTCTGTCCAATATATGGCCACTAGTCTAGTCCCAGCCATCTTTGGGACCTAAGCCACTGTAAGAGCCTTTTAAGTGACTTTGTGTAGCCCTTCCTCACTCATTAGTTTTCATCACCGTGACAATGCCTAACAGAAAAGACATCAGAGAGGCAGGCTTTATTTATTACTCAGGGAGGCAGGATTTACTTAATACCCATGGGTTTCAGTGTATGGTCATTTGAACCCATTGCTTTCAGGTCTTGTGGCAAAGCAGAGTTATCATGGTAGAAATGCATGGCAAAGGAAATCTGTTCACCTCATGCTGGCCAGAAAGAGGGGTGAGACAGGAAAGATCTATCATTCAAAGACATACCTTCTGGGATAGACCTCTAACCATCTGCTCCCTCTAACCAGGCCCCACCTCTCAGTTTCTATCGCCTCCCCTAAGGGGTCCATTGAGGAAGAAAGTGCCCTCTCTGTTCAATCACCTCTCCACGCTTAGATCTGGATCCACCAGTGAGGACTAAGCCTTCAGCCCATACACCTTTCGGGAAGCATTCATATCCAGACCAAGGCAGCTGGCACAGATGCCTTCCCAGCCCGGGGGCTCCCCTTGAAAAGCAAAAGTACGGCACAGAGAGGATGGCTCAGAAGGTAAAGGAGCCGGCTGTGTGATCCTGACAAGCTGGGCTCGAGCCTGAGCAGCCGTGTAAAGATGGAAAGAGAGAAGCAGCTTCTGGAAGTTGTTCTCCTATCTCCTTGCAAGTGCAATGACACAAGTGCTCTCTCTCGCTCTCTCTCTCTCTCTCTCTCTCTCTCTCTGCCTGTCTCTGTTTTTCTGTCTGTCTCTGTCTCTCTCTGTGTCTCTGTCTCTCTCTCACTCTCTCTCTGCCTGTCTCTGTCTCTCTCTCATACACTAATAAAGAAAAAGAAAAGAGCAACGTTCTAACCTCAGATCTCATCCCTGGTCCTCCGCAAAGCCTGCCATGGCTTTCCCTTGCTGTGAGTGCAGTTTACCAGCACCCTATGATCTGGTAACCCAGCACACAGAACAGCACCAATGCATGTGTGCCAGTCTTCCTAGCTGGAGTAAAAGTCCTCTGAGAGCAGAGAGTGTATCCGGCTGGTTCCCAATGCATGTGTGGAACCTAGCACGCTCTTGAAAACTCGACCCATCTCTGAAAGACCAAATGAACAAGCATCCCTGGACAGCCTAATTTAGGCTGCTGCTAGTGTGGTTTCATTTAGTCTCTGTCCTTGGTGGGATGATAGCAGAGGACTGGCAGGAAGACTCATGTGCCCATAACTTATTAAGGAGGGGCCTCCAGGGGAACCAGTAAGTAAGTTGGCTTGGAATCAAAGATACATTTGATCTTTGCCCAGCTTCCTGGCACAGAGATTTCTAAAACCCTTGGAATTTCCTGAGCGACACAAGTATACTCCGTTATTCATAGTGAGCCTCTTCCAACATTACCTGAGTTTATGCTGATGAAGGGAACTCTTGGCAGAGCCTCTAGAGACCTTTAGGATAGGGCTGGTCGTGGGATGGGGGGCGACATGATAGACAGGCTTTCTTTTGTAGAACAAAGTTTAGCAGCCTGTCACAAAATGACATCTGCTCCCCCTTGCCCCTTCTGTGCTGGTCTTCCTGTCTTCTTGAGCTGTGGAGAGGAGGATCAAGTCCTAGAATATGCCATCCTGCCTCGGGGATGCTGGGTGAAGGGGTGCTGTGACAGTGCTGGCCTGAACTCCCCTGTGGCCTGTGGTTTCTCCTCTGTGCCTGGTTAAGGGACAGCATGGAGCCTTTGAGAATCAGTCTGGGTGGGGTGATGACTGTGCTGGCTAGTTTTACGTCAGCTTAACACAAGCTAGAGCCATCAGAGAGGGGCAAACAACAATTGAGAAAATGCCTCTATAAAATCGGGCCCCAGGCAAGCCTGTAGGACGCTTTTTAAATGAATGATTGATGGGGGGAGTACTCACATTGCGGGTGGTGCCGTCCCTGGGCTGGTGGTCCTGGGTTCTGTAAGAGAGCAGGCTAAGCAAGCCTGTAAGCAGCAGTCCTCCATGATGTCTGCATCAGCTCCTGCCTCCAGGTTCCTGCCCTGTGTGAGTTCCTGTCCTGACTTCCTTCAGTGATGAACAGTGCTGTGGACATGTAAGCTGAATAAACCCTTTCCTCCCCATGTTGCTTTGGTGACAACATTTTATCATAGCAACAGCAGCCCTAAACAATGGAGTGAGATGGTTGGATGGTCTTATGGGGAAGCCTCTAGGCTATCAGTAGCTCCCGTGTCAGCCGTTCATAGTCACAAGGCTCAGTTCCAGTTGCCGACTGCTCTCAGTTTTCTGCTGTGCCATAGCATTGAAACCAGGCTCTGTCCCTGATCCCTGCCACCTCGTTTTAATATTAATTGCAGCCAAAGCAAATTAGAGGAACAAATCTGCCGCTTCTGGAACACGCTGTGCACGGCAGAGCCAAGTAGGGTTTTGATTTTTTTACGCACGTTATTTATGTGATTGCTCTCTTCTGTTGGTGCCGAGTAAAAGACAACTGCCCTTCAAATGGGAGGTGAGGGTCCCTCCCTAACAGCCAGGAGATAACTGCTGGAAGGGGACAGATCCCCGTGTCGCAGCAGCGTTTACGGCTCAGGGAAGGCTGAGGAAAGGAAGCCAGGGCATACCTGGATGGATGAAGGGCTAGGCTTACTTTGAGGTTCTACTTTCTTTTTAACACTGGGAAAACGCGTGTTCCAAAGTCCCCTCTCTTCTGTGGCATGTTAAACCAAGATTGCAGTTGTCTACTGGATGGCTGCCCCAGGCGAGTGCCTGACATCAGAAGAGAGCCTCTGTACCCACCACCCCCTTGGATTGGGCACAAAGAACGTCCCTGGGAACCTGAGCTGCCAAGATTTGCTTGGGCGGCCTTGAATGAAAGAGTGTGCCCTTGCTTGGGGCCAGGCTAGGCTGGACTGGTTATTCAATGCCAAAAGAGCATTAAGCATGTGGATGCTTGGTGCTTCCGTATCATTTAAATTATAACAGATGTGTCTGTAGAGTGGGATAGAAGGCTTTAGTGGCTGTGGGCATCTCTCTCACAGAAGGGGGGAAGATGGGAGAAAACATTAAGGATTTGTGTGAGTCCCTTTTCTGCCTGGAAGGTAGGAGTAAATCTTTTTGTCCCCCTTAAACCAGGCCTTATCTAAAAAGAATAGTCGACATCCTGTGCGCTGGTCTTTCATGGGGCCAGAGATGTCTTTTGCTGTGCACACTTGAGAGAATGCCAGTATCTCCTGCAACATCCTTACTGCATACAGGGAGCTGAGCCCACCCAGAGTTCCCAATGATTCACATCTCTGCCGGTGCTGGCTATACTGGGACACAGGTAGAGGAACTGAAGGTCATTTCCAGAGGTGAGCGGAGTGTGCAGGCGCTAGGCCTACAGCTGCTTGGAGGCTCCAAAGGCTACAAGGTGACAGGGAGCCGAGGGGGTATCTAAAGCTCAAGCAACCGTTACCTACTAAATGTCTAATCACTGGCTCTTTGGCAGGCAGAGTTGATTGAGGCCTGCCTTGCCCAATTTATTGTTTTTAATGTATTATAGGCAGGTGTGTATGTATGTTCCATTTTTTTTGTATGTTCCATTTTTAAGATTTAACAATATTTTGTGTTTGCATGTGCATGTGCGTTTGTGTGCGCATGCGTGCACATGCGCACTGTTTTGCACAGAGGCCATAGGTGTCGGAGTCACCTGGAACTGGAGTTACAAGCTGCTGTTAGCCTCACTCCAGGTCCTTGTTTTGTTGTTGTTGTTTTTGTAAACAGTGTCTCTCTGTCTAGCCTAGAACTCACTAGGTAAACCAGGTTGGCCTCGGACTTATGGGTGCCTTCTGCCTCTTCCCATTTCCTGGGATTGTAGGTGTATGCCACCACATTGGTTTTACTGACATTTTAAATTGGTGTGTATTCATTGCATGTGGCACTGGGCTTTGTAAGAACACTTCTATACAAGTATAAGAGTATAAAACCTGTCTCGCTCTTCCCTCGCCCGTTCCCAGTGGTCTTCTCTTCCCCTTCCCAGCCACCATACATACATGACTTTGTGTCTACATAAAATTGAGGATGCACAAGTGACAGAAAACATGCAATGTTTGTCTTTCTGAGATGCAATTTGCTTGCCATGATTGTCCCCAGCTGTAGTGGCTTTGCTTCAAATGTCACAACTTTGTTCTTCCTTGTGGCTGAAAAACTTTCATCGTGCACATGTACTCTGCTTTTATTCCTTCTTCTGTGGATGGACACCTAAGTTAGTTATGAAGCCCATAGCTCGGCCATAGTGAAGTGGCTGATATGCAAGTATCCCCTTTATGTGTTGGCTCGGAGTCCTTTGGTTAAGTATCCAGGAGCGTACAGCAGGGTCATACGGCAGGTCTATCTTTAGTGGAGTGAGATGCCTCCATGCTGGTTTCCATAGTGACTGCACTAGTTTATGTAGGAGGGTTCATCTGTATTTCTGTGCTTTGATTGGTTAAATAAAAAAGCTGTCTGGGCCATTTGATAGGGCAGGACTTAGATAGGCGGGGAAAAGAAAAGAGGATGCTGGGAAGAAGACTGGGTCAGAGCCAGTCGCCATGAAGCTCCCGCTGCAGATGGAAGTACCGTAGATCCGTCTGGTAAGTCACCCACCTCGTGGTGACATACAGACTTTTATAATGGGTTAGTTTATGAGGTGAGGGCTAGCCGGGAAGAGGCTAGAGATAATGGGCAAGGCAGTATTTAAATTAATACAGGTCTCATGTGGTTATTTCGGGCATAAGCAAGCAACCAGCGGCTGAGCGGGCCAGCAGCTGGGGGCTTGGGAGCCAGGCGCTGGGAACACAACCCACACCTCTCCCCCATTTACAACAAGTTTATATCCCTGCCAGAGGTGTATATTGGGGTTCCAGGTTGTCCACATCCTTATCACTATTTGTTTTCTTTTCTTTTAATTAAAAAAATTAATTTTTTAGATGCATTTATTTTGTATGTTTGAGTGTTTGCCTGTATTTCTACGCACTGTGTGCAAGCCTGGTACTCAAGTTCAGAAGAGGGAGTCAGGTCTCCTGGAACTCAAAGAAGTACAGATGGTTGTGTGCCACCATGTGGATGCTGGGAACCAAACCTGGTTAAGAAGCAGTTTTCTTAGCTGCTGAGCCATCTCTCCAGCCCCGGTTGCTTCTTGTCTTAATCAATGCCATGCTGACTGGGGCGAGATAAAGTCTCCACAGAGTTTTAATGTGTGTTTCTCTAATGGCTAATGATGTTGAACACCAGCCATTTGTAGTTTATCCTTTTAGAACCCTCGGCTCATTTCATTCATCCATTTATTTATTTGAATTTTTTTTTTTTTAGCCCTTTGTATATTCTAGATAGCAAACCTCTGTCAGATGAGTAGTTAGCAAGGCTTTTCTCTCAGCCTGAGGACTCTCTCCCCCCTCAGTTGCTGCATGGAAACAGGTTCCTGTGTAACAATAGGTCAGCTGTTGGCTCTATTTTGTGAGTGACTGGAGCCTGTTCAGATAGTCCTTACCCGTGCCTGTATCTTGGAGTGTTCCCCTTATCTTGTCCACTAAAGGCTTCAGAGTGGTAGAGTTTGCTTTAACATCTTCGATCCTTGTGGACTTGACTTTTGTACAAGGCGAGAGATAGGGATCTAGTTTTATTCTGCTCCACATGGATTGTGGTGATATGTTTCACCCTCTAACATCTGACTCCGGGTTTTTATTATCAAGCCCAATTGGAATTCGTGCTACAGTGGATACTTAGGTTCCCAACACCATCTGTTAAAGAGATTGTCTTCTCTCAAAGGCACAGTTGTTTTGTTTTTTGTTTCTCATCTTTGTCAAATATCAGATTCTGTAGCTCTTCGTATCAGGGTCCTCTATTTCGCTCCAGTGATCACGGGCCTGTTTCTGTGTCCGTCACATGCTACGGCTCGGTAGTGTAACTTGAAATCGGTATGACGATCTCTCTAGTATTGTTCTTTTTTGCTCTGCTTTGGCTGTTTAGAGCTTTTGGCAGTTTTTAGGGTACACATAACTGAACACAGCCAGCTTCAAGTCACCAGAACGATGCCACTGACTATACCTGAGAAAGACATGCAAACTTAGCTCTTTCATCAGGCCTGGGGCGTGGGGTGCTGGAGGAGAACAGGCTTGTAACCCAGAGTAACTGCTGAAGAGATAGATAGAGCCACCCACCACCATGTGAAATCCTTGAGGACTCCCACTGGAAGGATGAGAAGCAGAAAGGACTGTCCAGAGGCAGGATTATTTGTTACATGTGCCCTGGTTCTTTTTTCTTAAGTGCATATTTTATGTGTATTTTCCCCCTGGTTAAGAAAGCTAAATTTTAATGGGTGCAAAAAGAAAAGAAACATATATTATCCCACCATGCAGAACTAAACACTGTTCATGTTTTTGCTTTATAGCCTAGGTTTTTAAAAAAACATTAATAAGCCATACTCTAACATTTGCATAGGTTTCATGGTGTGGCCCACACAGAAATTCTGAAACCCAATTCTTGCAGATAATGTAGTATTGTAATCCACCTCTCTTGCCATTAAAATTCATACCATTATTAAATGCATCATTTATCTATCACGTCCCCTGTTCTTGGATATCTGCTTTGTAGCCGACACTTCTCAATTGCAAAGACGGTCTTCTGGACTTCATTCTCGCTCCGTGCTTCCGTCGGTGACTGTTTCTTCTCCATATTCAGTTTTCTAGAAAAAAAACCAAACAAACAAACAAGAAACAAAAACAAACAAACCAAAACCACAGGCTCAAATGGAAGCGTGCTTGTTTTGGAACACACTTCCAGGTAACTGTTACCAAGGGAAGTCAGGATCAGAACTTAAGCAGGAACCCACAGTAGCCCCATGGAGCAACGCTGCTAGCTGCCCTCTTCTCTGCCATAGTCCTGGTTTTGAACTAACTCCGGTGTCAAGTTGTTTACCAGAGAGAGAGTGAAGCTGCTGGGCCTCTCACTGGCAGCGTTCACCAGATCCCACTTCAGCACTCCCTTGTCGTCACCGAGGCCAACAAATCTTAAAAACTCGCACACATTAGTTATTTTAATTTGATTTTTGCTTTTACATTACAATGGAAGTCAAGTAAGAAATGGGCTGGTGACAGTCACGGGAAAGGCAGCCTATGACAGTTTCCTGAAACTTCCAGGTTCCACTCAGTATGACAATACCTGGCTTCAGAGGAGACAATAGAACTTGTATCCCATCCACTCAGTGATGCCTCCTAGAATGTCCTTGGCTTGACTGAAGCAGCTTGTGGGTGGAAGATTCAGGTACCAGCCTGGCATGAGGAGGCCAGAGACCCAAGGGAGGCTGGGCTAAAGAGTGACATTTGGTGATCTTAATTCCCCAGAGGAACAAAGAATGGACAGTAGTGGGAAGCAGGGAAGTGGAGCAGAAAGAGGAGAGGCTATTAACAATTAAGACCAGACGAGAGCTATGAATCAGAAATGACCCGATAACCAGCCCCGGATTAAGTGCATCTGGTCCTCCTGGGGATTTCACAGCTGCCTCCTTTACATCCCGAGGCTTTTCTGAGGGCTGCCCTTCAAGCTGTCTGGAAGGGATGGCTAAATGGATGGCCCAGCCAAACCGCAGCTCTCTCATGTTTTATGTATGGGTGCGTAGTTAGATTGCCATGTCTTACTGAGTCGGGACTTGAAGGGGTGGCCGCCTCCTAGACTTATAGATTCTTAAAGTCAAAAGGGAACTAGACTGTACTTTCACCGCCTGTCATTGTTCAGATATAGAAGTCTGGTCCCACAGAGATACCACGATCTCACCTAAATTTATACAATCTGCTGCTGGTCACGCTTGGCCCAGAAATCAGGCCACCGACCTTTAGCCCAGTACCATTCCTGGTACTTGTTACCATTTATTGACTCCAGCATCATCTTAGTCACTGTTTCTATTGCTGTAAAGAGCCACCATAACCAAGGCAACTCTTATAAAAGAAAACGTTTAATTGGAGGCTTGCTTGCGGTTTCAGAGGTTGAGTCCATTATCATCATTGCGGAGAGCATGGCATGCAGGCAGACGTGGTGTTGACGAAGCTTAGAGTTCTGCATCCTGCAGACAGGAGGAAGAAAAGACACAGGGTCTGGTGTGGGGTTTTGAAACCTCAAAGCCCACCCCCAGTGACACACTTGTTCCAGCAATGCAATGGCTCCTAATCCTTCTACTCCCTGGTGACTAAGCATTCAAGTGAGCCAACGGGGACCATTTTTATTCAATCAACACAAGTGTTTTCTGAATTTCCCCAATAGAGTGACAGGAAGAATGGGTGAAAAAGTAGGGCAAACAATGTCATTAGCTGTCACTCCTAGGCGGGGAGTCACATGGACAAGCACAAGTTACTCAGTGCGTGTAACCTGGATACATTGCCCTCTCTGAATCATGGGCTCATTATAGCCATCTGGGTGGTGGTGGCACACGCCTTCATTGCCAGCACTTAGGAGCCAGAGGTTGGTGGAGGTCTGAGTTTGAGGCCAACTTGGTCTACAGAGTGAGTTCCAGAACAGCTGGGGCTACAAACAGAAACTCTAAAATAAACACAAACAACAAACGAACAAAAATTATATAGTGCCCACCTCTCAGGCTGGAGTGGTCTCACAGACAGCTTGATACTCAATAGGTATTAGTTTTTTCTTCCTCCTTTCTCTTCCGTGTTCTTTTCCTTCTTTTCCCCTTCAATCTCTTTCCTCTCCCTCCTTTCTTTCTCCTCCCCTGCAGCCCCTTCCTGCTTCTCTCCCCTCTTCTTCCTTCTCCTTCATCTTCTTTCTCCTCTTCCGTCTCCCTCCCCAGTCTCCCTCCTCCTCTTCTTCCTCTTCTCCTCCCCTTTCTTCTAGAATGCAATTGCTTCTTGTTTTAAGTTGAGGTAGAGAGCTTGAGGCTGCTTTTCTTCCCTGCAAACATCTAAAGCAGTAGAGGGGCCAGTCACCCTTGGAAGAAGTAAGCAGCAAGGCAAGATGTTTGGAGGCTTGATTCCTGGGGCTAGGTGCTTGCTGGGGAGGATAAGGACAGTTTGTCTAGGCGGGAGGCAAAGTGTCCAAGCAGTAAGAAAGGAAACCTGTCCAAGGTCCTTCCATTATCAAGTGACTGGTGCACAGTTTAAAGTCGATGCTAGATAAATGTCCCCAGATACATATGCCATGTTTGGGCAGAGGACACTGGCTGTGTGGGATGGGTATATGGGGAGGCAAGGCAATGGACACTGAGAAGCACTGATGGTGTCCCACGGGTGCCCACTTGGGAGGCCAGATAAAGATCCCACTGGCATGTACGCCTAGAAGCCCAGCATCCTCTCGTAGTCTAGGCCCGAGCACTCTTGCTTCCCAGTTTCCGGTCTCTTTGATGACACCTCAGTTTATCATCTGACTTGTCCTCTGCGTTCGGACCACTCTTTTCCCTCTGGTCCCTGCTCTGTGACCTGGTCTGGGCCTAGCAGCCTGCGGTCTGGCCAAGAGCATGGGAACGGCAGTGGCATTCATTCCAGTGGGCATGAGATCACCATCCACTGCCCAAGAGGTCAGCCTGCATCATCTGATGGCCTTGTTGGCAGATCATAAAAGCTGGAAATGCCTGATGAGGTCATTGTGTCCAGGCCCTGGGGCTGGACCCTGCTGGCTCCCTGGGTAGCTGACACACTCTGCTACTTCTCCTTGGAGCAGCAGAACAAACAGGTCTAGGCAGAGAAGGCTGTTCCTGGCGTAATCTTTTTCTGTCTTCCCCGTGGGCCTTAACTTGGCCCTGGGAGGAGATGATAGAGCCTCTGCCTTCGTGTTGGGAAGCCCCAGGTCTTGAGGCTCTGCCGAAAACCCTGAACCTTTGCCTGGCTGGGGTTCCTCCAGCAGGGTCTAATCAGTTGCTCCACTGATACAGAGCATGTGGAAGGGCAGGGAGGGGGACAGCAAATGCAATAATACTTACTGATGTGGGAAGCCTCCTGTCCTGGTAGCTTCCCTTCTCAGAATGGTGCTGTTGGTCCAGCAAAGTTACCACTTCCTCCCCTGGGCTAATGTCTTTCTCTGTACAGTTCTGTCAGTTCAGAACCGAGGGTCTAACTCACTAGGATTGCAGGGCCCTTGGTACAAAGGCAAAGGGCAAAGTTAAGAGGACATCAGTAGGGCATCTGCCTGACTCCTTCCACGGATGCTACTACCGGCTCCTCAGCAAGGTTGGCGTTTGAAAGCCTGTCCCACCTAGCAACCTCTGCTACTCCAAGGTCACCAGGAAATGACACAGAAGTGTTGGCGGAGCTTGTTCATTCATTTCCCGGCTGCCCAGACTCCCAAAAATAACCAAATAGAAATCCGTATTAATTGCAATACTGTTTGACCAATAGCTTAAGTGTATTTCTGGCTAACTTTTGTATCTTAAGTTAACCCATTTCTATTAATTTGTGTATTGCCACGTGGCTGTGGCTTACTGGCAAGGTTCCAGTGCATCTGCCTCCTGCGGGTGGCTACATGGCTTCTCTCTGACTCTGCCTACTCTATCTATCTATCTATCTATCTATCTATCTATCTATCTAT
>JAQHUG010000004.1:13881729-13901688 GCA_028555095.1 Dicrostonyx torquatus
ATCTCTATAGCATATCCCCCTTTAAATGTAAACAAACATTTATAAACAGGGTTACCCAGCAATGAGACGTGGGTCTGGCCTTAACATCTAGAACTTCTGGAGTCAGACTGAAGTTTTTGCACCCACCTCATCCAGTCAATTGGGTCACGATGCCAAAGTACAAATTATAGGTCTAAGTCCAAGGTAATCAACAGAAAGCCGCCTTCAAATATGGCTGACTGCTTGCTTTTATAAATAAAGCTTTATTGGCATACACTTGTTCATTCACATATCCTCTGTGACAGTTTTCATTAAGGGGCGGAGCTAGTCTTGCAACACAGTCTGTGTGGCTTGCAGAGTCTATAGTATTTCCTATCCTAGTATTGTTCTAGTCTAAAATATGTAAATGGATTTCCCTAAGAAAGCAGGTCACTAGGGAGTTGATTTCCAAACCCTGATGTCTAAGTATGTACAGCGGTGTCACAAGTGACCACAAGCATCTGTATTTAGTCAGCTGTTAAAGACTATTGCAGGTGGCTCATTCCATGTCACTGAGGAGTGACAGCCTCCACAGGTCCATCCCCAACATGGCTAACAACTTTGAGAAGTAGTCACCAGAGGAAGAGGCTTTGTTTGCGGCTGGGAATTTGGAGTTGGAATGGGGAAGACTTGAGGGGACCTGCTGTGGGCTTACTATCAGCACAGAGACTCTTGGAAAAACCTCCCAGCTGGATGGAAAGGTGTGAAATGCTCTCCCAGGGTCTTCCACTGTTAGCATCCTGGCTGAAAATGTTGGCCATGGTGGGTGGAGCAGGGCTGGTGAAAGGGAAATCTGTGACCGAGGACTAACAACTGAGTAGAAGGCATTTACACCCTGCCAAAAGATGGCTAGGGCCTGACTGCACTCTGTGTGTGTGTGTGTGTGTGTGTGTGTGTGTGTGTGTGTGTGTGTGTGTGTCTGGGGCACGGGGTGGTGACTACAAGGTCAGTCTTGTATGTCTGTTTCTGAGGAAAAGGGAGGTGTCCCAGGCAGCCTCGGAGCCAGTCCTTCCTGGAGCTCAACTTGGAAGGTGGAAGAGGGTTTGATTTGGACCTTAGAACAGAGATGAGCTACAGCTGTGCGGTGCGCTGGGGAAGGAAGAATCTAGATTCAGAGGATCTGTTATCTGTCTCCCTCCAGCATTCTCCCGCCCCTGGCAGGGCCCTGATGGACTGTCCGGCTTGGTCTTAGCCAGGCCCAGGGTTCAGAAGAAAGATCCTGGGCCAGTTCTGGACCAGATCAAGGGACAGCAGTGGCAGCACCACAGCCTGTCCTCACCAGGGTTCCCTGTCCTTGCCAAGGTTGGCGGCGTTGGCGGCTCTCAATTTGTTTTATAGGCGTTAGTTGCATATTCTCCTTTGGCCCTAGGGTGGTGCTGCCGAGCAACGGCGGCCTCTACCAGTGGAATCAGGAAACACAGAAGCACCAAACTTGGTGAGGCTCCCGGCAGGGGCCGGAGGCTCTGGACGGTAAAGGGAAGCTCAGTGGTTGACAGTATGCAGCAGCTCCAGCCCCATGACAATGGCCTTTTATCTCGCTCTCCTGCTCTCCTACTCGGCGCGAGTCGCATCTCCGCTGTTCAGCACCCGGACTGGATGGTGCTCTGGCTGGCCGCCTTTCCCAAAGGATCGAGCGTCTCGTTGTACCTTCTTTTCTGCTACTCGCAGTTATCTCCAGCAGCGAGTCCAGAGCTCAGCCCCTTTCTTCGCAGACGTGGGGTCCCGGCCCCGCCCCGCCCCGCCGCGCCGACTGGCTTTGTTTCTCAAAGACGCAATGCGCAGGGCGGCCACGCGGGGGCGCTGGGGCCCGGGGTGTACGCTTCCCTACCTCCACGTTTTCCTCCCCTAGTTTCCCTAGAGTCTACACTGGAACTTCCTGGCACAGTTTCCTTCTAGTCATAGTGACCCACGCGAGGATCTTGCTCTCCTTGGTGAGATTTCCTGCCACATCCCGGGGTCAGGAAAGAACTGTCTTTGTTCTATAAGCGATAGCTACTCTACTCAAATTGGCTCTCTGGAAATGGATACAAAGTAGGCATTCGAAGAACATCGTTTAAAGAGCTTACTTACTAAGCACACATTACCTTACCTTTTAAAACTTCCCTCCACCCCCAAACCTTTTCAGGTTCACACAAGAAGGAGTGGAAAGCACTGCGTATCCTCCCCAGGATACGTATTCGTATCCTAGTAACCAGGCAACCACAACATCCTCACTGACGCATTGCCACCAGGTTCTCACATGTGGGTGTTCTGGATTTCATGGAACTCGACCAACACGTGGTGCCAGTATTAACCGCTGCGGTATCCCAGAGCATTTCTGCTGCCTCACAGACATTCTCCCCTCAGCCCTAACTTTCATACCCTCTCTAGGTTTGCAGAATCACGCCTAATTTCCATACCGATCAAGGTGGATGTTCTTCCTATTTTACATTAGAAGAAACTGAGATCCAGAAATCATTACCAAGAGCCTGGCAGGGCCCTAATCGTGTGGCCACCCAGCCTCTCTGCTTGCACACGGGTCTTTTCCGGTAGGAAAGCCAGTGACGATGTGACAGCACCCCAAGGATGCCTAGACTCCCCAAATTGTCCTGTCCAACAAACACGGAGGCTTCCAGAGAACTCTGAGAGGTCCCACGGTCCCTCCTGGCTGCTTCTGCATCTGGGAGGTAGAGAAAGCATGGTAACTGATGCCACTGTGTGCCGCTGGCAGGGCTGCCCTGGCCCCCGTTCTGTCCATCTTCTCCCCACCACAGGCTCTGAACTTACTCTATGAGACTTCTAGTTCACGGGGGCATCCTCACCCCGAGCTCCATTCCCACTCCAGAGCCCCTGCTGGGACCTGGTAACTACTAATAGAGAGGCCTTGCAAAAGCTTGGCAAGTGTGTTCCCACGCTTCAGGCAGAGTCCCAGGTACCCAGTGCATGATATAAAAGGAGGACCAGAGTTCCAGGTGGGCATGCCCATTGACTAGATTCAACTGTAACATGAGGGCCGGCGTGTTGGGGTTTCTGTCCCACCCAGTACCCCACAGCCGGCAAGCCCCAAAGAAAATCACACGGTCTCCATAAGATTATAAACTGATTGGCCCATTAGCTCAGGCTTCTTACTAGTTCTTATAACTTATATTAACCCATTGTTCTTATCTATGTTAGCCACATGGCTGGTACCCTTTCTCAGCTGGGACAGGGACACATCCTGCCTCTTTGGTGGTCTGCGCAGGAGTGCCAGGAAAGCTTCCTGCTTCCCAGAGTTCTCCTGTTCTCACCTCTACTTCCTGTCTGGTTTTCCCGCCTATATTTTCTGCCTGGCCAATCAGCGTTTATTTAAAACATGATTGACAGAATACAAAATTGTCCCCCACCATTCAACCAGTTAAAACACAGGTTGCTCGATTTTGAATTTTGGTAAATAGTGAAACCGTCTAAGTCTAGTCATATGCCCAAAGCATGATAACCCCTTCCGTTGATTTGTTTACCTCAAGTTCAGCTTTAACTGGGCATCCTATATGTTATCTGCCAACCCTGCCCAACAGTTTATTGACCCACAAGGAGAGACATAGCAGGAAGAGAAGGTATATAACCCAGGATGGGGGCTTGGCCCCTGAGGTAAGGCATCCCTAGTGGTAGCTTTAATATTCTGAAGTTGCAGCAGTGTTCTGAGTTCTGAGTCTGTTACGGCCTGCCTCAGAGGGTGCCCAGTATAGCGTGACAGTGAATCCACTCTCAAAGCCTCTGAAATGCTTTCGTGGTGGGTGTAGGCTGGGGAAGAAGTAGCCGGTGGAAGTGGGAGGGGGCCAGGTATGTGAGCTTGGAGAAACGCCCTTCCAAGAAAGCTGGAGAAGACTGTGGGAGAATATGCTGGAACAAATGGACAAATGGAAGCAAGTCTTTGAGCAGCCAGCTCTGATGTGGCAGGCATGTGGTTGTAAGGCCTGCCTTTGTGGCTGAAATGTCCCTGTTAGCATCCTAAGTGAGCCGGCAAAGGAGCCAGGCAGGCTGTGATAGTGTTGGTGATCAGGCATCTGTACTGGCCTGACCTTGGGGTTTACGGCCTCAGCTGTAACCACTCAGAGCGCCACCTGTGCACATTCACTGTGTTCCCTGTTCAAAGGGCCCTGCCCACCTTCCACCCTTCCCTCTTTCTGTCTCTGCCTGTCTCTCCCTTCTCTCCTGCCATTCCTGTCCCCAGAGGCTGGTCTCAGCTCCCCTCTGCCCCCTCTTCCCAATTACTCTCCTCCAGTAAGAAACCCCTCCATCTGAGCTCTGTCGCATGACATCTTTCTCTCGTGTGCTGCTTTTTTTTTTCAAATTACAACAGATAGGACCAGAGCGGGTGGCCCGAGCAACAGAAGTTGTCTCCATGCCGGCTATCATGGCTTGAATTGTCCTGATGGTTCCTCAGGGCAGCCGAGGAACAGTCACATGGTGGTGGTGGGGGGTGCGGATTGGGGAGCGCTGGCTTAGGGTAGAGACGCTGGATACCACGGAGGGAACGAAGCGAATGTTGGAACACAGCTTCTGAAGGCTCTTTGAGACAGACTGACGTAAACGGCTTCTCAGGAGGCATGATCACAAGCCTGCCTGAGCTACACAGAGAGTAGAAGGCCACCTTGGGTGGCTTCCTAAGGCTGTCTCAAAGCACAAAGGAAAAGAGAATGGAAGTACCATTCAGCAGTAAAGTATTTACACAAGAGGCCCCGGGTTCAGTCTCCAGTGTGGCAGAAACCAACCAAACCAACCAACCAACCAACAAGGAGGTACGCGCTACATCTGTCTACCTTAGTGGCTTGGAAAGGGGCTGCTTGGAGGAGAGAGACCTCTGTTAGGGACGGCAATGTCCTCAACAAGTGTGACCAGGTGGGAGTTCTCTTAATTTACTTCCCAATGGTATGGGCCATGCCTCCCATTTCTCTAAGCCTCAGTTTCCCTCCCTGGTGAATGGGATAACTGGCGCTTGTGAGTGGGAATGTGTTTGTAAGAACAAGATGGCACTGAGGATTCATTCACGGTGCACCTGAGACCTGACTTGGGGCTACCCCGCGTCTGCCCGAGAGACACTAGCATGATGCCCAAATGCCTTCTGTCACCATTTTTATTTATCTATTTGGCCACTGGCTGTTTCCAGTTCGGGACAGTTATGAGCAATGCTGCTTATGAAGTTTAACTGGTGAGAACGAAACCTCTTGGTATTTAATGCTAGGCCTTGATTATGCACAGATCTTAATTTTTTTCTATAAATGACCTTATGTAACTTAAAAGTTCTCCACTCATACTTTGTCTATTGCTGTCTTTGGCTTTTGTGCAGGTACATGTGCATGTGAATTCATTCTGACTTCCCTGCAACTCACTTTGGGGTTATACATTACTTAAAAAAAAACTTATTGGGAGGGGACTAGACAGATGGCTCAGAGATTAAGAGCACTGGCTGCTCTTCCAGAAGTTTTGAGTTCCCAGCATCTACATGATGGCTCACAACCATCTATAATGAGATCTGCTGCCCTCTTCTGTCATGGGGGGGATACATGCAGGCAGAACACTGTATATATAATAAATCTCTTTTTTTTTTAAATCCATATTGGTTTTCTTAGAGACAGACAGATGTGTGCACAGCTGGTCTAACTGATGCCTTTAACATCCCCAGGCGATGTGCTGCTTGTACAATACTTCCATTTATTCTCTTCAGATTTGTTTCTCGATTGCTCTATATTGTATTTCACATTTCAGTCCCATTGACAATTCTTAGACATGACTGCTTTGCACAGGTGAGGTGAATTTGCATTGACCTTGATGGATGACCTTGTTATCTGTGATCTTCCTGTTGCCCCAGCTTTTCTTTCTCAGATCACTTCATTCTTGATCTCCTCAGCATACTCTAGGGATTACTTTTTTTCTCTTTTGGTGTCTGATATGAGTCTTTCTCAACTTCACTTGAGGAATATATTTTATTGGGAAGGTGTTTGGGAAGATAAGATTCTAAGTGGGACCAGGCAATGTGGGCACGTGCCTGTCATTCCAATACTAGGGAGGCTGAGGTAGGAGGATTGAAAATGCTAGGCCATTGTACTGGCGAGTTTTATGTGAACTTGACACAAGCTAGAGAGTCATCAGATAGGAAGGAGCCCCAACTGAGAGCTGTGGGCAAGCCAATAGGGCGTTTTCTCAATTAATGATTGAAGAGGGAGGGCCCAGCCCATGGTGGATTCTGTAAGAAAGCAGGTTGGGCAAGCCATGGGAAGCAAGTCAGTAAGCAGCGCCCCTCCATGGCCTCTGCATCAGCTCCTGCCTCCAGGATCCTGCCCTGTTCGAGTTCCTGTTCTGACTTCCTTTGGTGATGACAGACAATATAGAAGTACAAGCAGAATAAGCCTTTCCTTCCCAACTTACTTTTTGGTCATAGTGTTTCATTGCAGCAATAAAAACCCTAAGACACCAGGTCTATGCTATATAGTGAGATCCTTTCTTAAAAACAAAACACAAACAAAAATATCCCCAAACCTGAGCTGGCTGCTGGGTTTTACAGAGTCATGAAGACATTAATTTGTTGGTGACTGGCTACTGAATTCTTGCTTACCTAAAACTACTTAATTCCTACTTGACACCAGAGTCTGTTGTCCATATCACTGTTGCTTCCTTTTTCCCTTTGGGTGTTTCAGAGACTTGCCCAGTGGTTGTCTGCAGTACATATGCACCTAGTGACAGAAATGTGTTCTCATCGCTCCTGGGCTGCTCAGGGTTTCTCACACCCTTATCTAGCTCTGGGTGCCTCTCCGTGGTCGTCTCTTCTCACCTCTTCCTTTCCTCCTCTTGTGTGTGGGTATAAGGTATGTACATGCTAAATTGTTTTTCAGCATAAACTTTAAACACGATGTATTTATCTGTTTAATTGTCTGTATTTGCATAAGTTTATATATACCACATGCATGCATGAGCCCTTGCAGGCCCAAAGAGGGTGCTCACAAAACTGAAGTTTCAGGCAGTTGTGAGTTGCCAGGTAGAGGTGCTAGAACCAGACCTGGGTCCTCTGCCAGACTGCTGAGTGCTCTTAACCTTTGAGCACCTTAGCACACACCTTTTGTCTCTTCTGATCTTGTGTATGTCTTCTGTTCCTCAGAATCTGTGTTTTCCTGTTCATTAATCTTCTTCTTTTTTAATATTTATTTATTTATTATGTATACAATATTCTGTCTATGTGTGTGTATGTCTGCAGGCCAGAAGAGGGCACCAGGCCTCATTACAGATGGTTGTGAGCCACCATGTGGTTGCCGGGAATTGAAATCAGGACCTTTGGAAGAGCAGGCAATGCTCTTAACCACTGAGCCATCTCTCCAGCCCCCTCATTAATCTTCTTTTAGCTGACTGTGACCTGCTGCTAAGCCCATTCACTGAAACCTTAATTGCTTATATTGTAGTTGCAGGTTGAACCTTTCTTCAATGCTTCTAAGTTTCTGCCCAAATTCTCTACCTCATTTAATTCCAGGAATATATTAATCATGATTTTCCTAGGGTCTAGTTTCTAGTCACTTCCAAACTTGTATCCTGTGTGTTTCTTTTCTATTTTCCTTTTTATCATTTTAAAAACACATTGAATTGCATACATTTAAGGTTTACAACACGAGACAAATTAACCCTTCCTCTCACACAGCTACTGATTTGACTTCTGCTGTCTCACCTCCAATCATTTGCTCCCTGCCTCTGAGCTGGTGGGAGGCTCTGAGCCATTTCCTAGTGTATTCACAAATTGCCTAGAGTTCTGCACCTGCCTTATTTTTGAATTCTACTTCAATTGCTTGCTTCCTGATGGCTTAAACAAATTTTTAAAACACATTTTTTCCCTAGGTTTTTTAAGTCCTTTTGGTGGACATTTGGTTTGAGGTGCCTCAGCCAGTTAAGAGATGCGAATGGGTCAGAAGCTGGGGGCAGGCAGAGATAGATTCTCTGTGCTCTCTGAAGATTCCTAGGCTGCTCAGATGCTAAAAAAAAAAAAAAAAAAAAAAAAAAAGAGAGACTCTTGCCTTTCCCGGGTGTTCCCAGGTACTTGACAGACAAAAGTAAGAATGGGTTTAGTTTCCTTCACTTTCCAAGTGACTAGATTCTCTCACTGTTCCTTACCTCTGTCTCTCAAGCCTGCTGCCTGGGACACACTTTTCACCTGACTGTCCCTTTCCAGGCCCATTGCAAGGTGACCTGGTGTCTGGAGGACACAGGCTGCACCTGGAGGTATGGTAACCCTGCATTTCAGGTGTCTGAGACGTGAAGGCCCGAAGAGGCCAAAGGTCAGAGAGTTTGGGACTTGTTTTTAGTTCATTCAAGATTATTGTGTTTCTAACTCAAACAAAGGTCCCACCTGTTCTGACACAGAGTTCTGCTCTCTCAAGGCTACTGTAAACAGGTGTGGCTAGTTGCCAGCCCTCTTGCTGCTGAAATAGGGAAGTAGTTGGTTCCTACCTAAAACAAAAGTCTAAGGATCCAACTAAGTTCCAGTTTTCTTTATGGAAATAACTTGGGATTCCACCCAGGGAGTGGTTTGCCTACAGAGTGTTTAGTCTAGGGCAGGAGTCAAGGACTTGAGCGTGAATGTTCCCCTCTACTTTCAATTTGTGTGTTAATGCAGTCCTTTTGTTCTGCTCCTGCCTTTTGAAATCAGGGGATATCGAGCTGTTGGAAACTCACTGAAATTCCCTCCTGATACTATCCTATGTGTTTCTGCATTTTATTATTTTTGTTTGCATCCTTGTATTCTTTACTATATTTATAAATCCCCATGCCTCCACTCTGGAAGAAAGGTAGTTTTGTCGAGGCTGGCCCCCAACACTGAGAGTGTCACAGCCTCCTGAAACTGGCCTGGGTTGACTTCAAAATACCTGTAACAGAGCCTCTTTGGTGTGACACTGAGGGGCTGCGGTTGGTGTAAGGTAGTATGTGTGGGGTGGGAATACTTTTTTGATGTTGTTGCCAAGGATACTGCTTGTGGGACCCGGGAAAGCACAGTCATGAAAAGGTGCACTGTCCAGGCTCACACATCCCAGTTCCCTGCCCCTCAGATTACCTTATGCAGGCTCCCAAAGCCTTGTCCTGGAACATCTGTAGGACTGCCGGGAACTGCTGGGAACTGCCAGGAAGCTGGCAGCACCTCACCTCATAAATCAAGGTGGCAACATTGGTGCCATCCAAAGCCATTTCAGAAAAACCTGCAATCGGGCATAGAATCTGCTGACTTCAAAGGTACTTTTCATCAAATCCCACTCCCGCTGCAGCTGCTTCTTCCCCGCCCAGCTGCTCCTTTCCCGCTTGATTCCACAGTGGAGATTTGGGGGAAGTTGCCACGCGACACAAGTACGCATAGCTGGACCTCGGACAAGTGATGAGGCTTGGCATGTCTACAGAGAGATCTGACATAGTGAATAAAGAAAAGGTGTGGACGGAAAGAAAGCCCAAGGACCAGATCTGTGTCTACACTTAAAACATCGATCGCTTATGAGAAAGAAACCTGTCCACCCAGGTTACCCCCCAGGCAGCTTCATGAGGATGACCCAGGAGAAGGGTGTGCACTGTTCGTGCACGGAGGAAACCTGGAGTTGAAGCGATCACTGCTTGTTGAAGTAGCACAGGTGTTTCCAGAAGGTGGTGTGAACATCCCAGTGTGAACTGGGGTGGAGGCATTCTCAACAGTATTTACAGCCTCCTGCCCCTTGGGTATCCTCCATCCTGGAGCGAGAAAACAATGGTTTTAGGTTACGAGATGGGACCTCTGCTAAATGCTGCTTCCAGCAGATGCTCTTTAAGTAAGTCCCCTTTCCTTAATATGAGAGTTGAAAGACATTTTGGGGTTCCTCCTTGGCGTAGGAGGTCCTTCTGTGTGTGTGTGTTGCTTTCATTGGTTGAATAAAGTAAGACTGCCTTGGCCTTTTGATAGGGCAGCCCTTAGATGGGTGCAGTAGACAGAACAGAATGCTGGGAAGAAGGCAGTGGAGCAGATGCCTTGTTTCTCCTGCTCGACATGGACGCTGGTTAGACTCATCCCAGTAAGCCACAGTCAAGTGGCGACACAGATTATTAGAAATGGGTTGAATCAAGATGTAAGAGTTAGCCAATACGAGGCTAGAGATAATGGGCCAGGCAGTAATTTAATTACTACAATTTCTGTGTCATTATTTTGGGTGGCCGGGAGCCGGGCGGCTTGGATAAAAAGCAGGCCCGCTTGCCTCTTACTATACCTCCTATGAACCCCATCATTCTCCAGATGATACAGCACAGGTTCAGAGTAGAGGCAACTTTCTTAGGATTGCCCAGAGAATTGGTGAAGAAAAAGTTTGGGAAACCAGCCTCCTAATTTTGTGCCCCATCGGGCTAGCTTAAGCAGTATTTTTTTTTTAAAAGCATGGAGTATAATAAATGACTAAGGAAACTTCCCAAATCCCGAAATCACAAATAAAACTCTTTGAAAAATCAAAGTCCACACCAATAGCTTCCCATGCTATGATGGCATCTTCCTGGTGACAATGACAGTAGAATGTGACCTCCCCCTCCCCCGCACCCCGCCCAACACAGGATGCTGACTCTGGTCACTGTCTGCTCCCCTTTGGCTGTCTTGCATGCAGCACATTCCTGTGTGTGGCGACACCTGTAACACAGAACCTAAGAGGAGGACGGGGGGGGGGGGTGCACCTCCAACCCCATGGCAGCTGCAGTTAGGACATCTGCAGGTGGCCTTGGCCCTTTGCGGGTGTTTCCAGGGAACTCTGGAGAGAGTGCTGCGTGGATTAGACGGGAGTTATGCAGCGGATCAACTGCTGCAGCTGGTGCTGGAGGCTGCTTCCTGCACATGTGGGCCACGGCTTGGTGCTTTACTGGTGTATGTCATGACAACCAAAATTATGTGCTCTTTCTTCTTCCAATTAGTCTGCTTTGCTTTGTATCTAAGAGCCTTGGCTGATGGGGGCGGGGAGCTGGAGGAGAGACTTGGCCCCACAGGTTCCCAGACCCAACATGAGGTGCTCTGTGGGACTCTTTCTTATACAGCAAATCTTTGATGTCCAAATAAAGAAAAATTGGAGGTTTTAATTAAATGTCACCCAGGCCTTGCTCTAGGGAAAAGAATCTTCAGTAAAGGTCAGAGTATCTTGATTTCCCAATTGGTCATCCGGTGGAACCTGCAGAAGCTGGTCTATAGGGTCCTCTTCTGTCACCTGCTCCCTGCAAAGGGACCAGCACTCACTCCGGTGAGGACTCCTCACCAGCTACTGCCTGCTTTCAGGCCAGGGGATGCTGGGAGCAGAGCACAGGGCTCAAAGGATGAGCTAGATGTACGGCCACTCATGTCATTTCCACGAGGACTCCGGCTTGCTCGTGGAGACAGAGGACACCGGTAAGAAAGGCAAGGGAACAGACATAGGCACTATTATTTTAAATGTTATAAATGGGTGAGAGGGAAGTCCACACCGATCCAGAGACCACTAGGTGGCTGAAGGGCTGGGTCTCATGTGCTCCTATGCAGACCCCCCAGAACCCTCCAGGTGGCCGTCACTTCTTATAAAGGAGAAAAGCAGATGAGCTGAAGACCCCACGACCCAGGAGTCGGTCAAGTCTGCCAACACCCTCAGAATAGAGCATGGACAGGGATGGAGAGAGCCTCTCTCAGGACCCCTTTTGACATGTTTTGCTACGACCTTCATGCCTTCTTGTCTCTCAACCTCTAATCCCTCCTGATGTTTGGGAGGGACTCACTGTGAACCATCCTCCACAAGCCTCTGTCAGGCGTGGCATTTCCGGTAAGGTGCCCCAGCCTGTACTGTCCTCAGCAGGGGGCCAGGAGAGGACTGCGTGAGGAGTTGTAGAGTGTGGGATCTGTCTGTAGAGAGGAGGAGTAGGTACACGGGTAGCAGGCCTCAGGGCAGGGTCCCCAGGGAACTTCCGGGTCTGTGGCCTGAAGCAGCAGCTATCATGACTCTGTTGGAGTAACCTGATGGTACAGTGTGGGGCTGCGCAGCCCTAGTCCACCAGGAGTCCAAGCACAGACTGGACAGGGGCACCCTTTCAAGTCACACCACCGCTCTCTGCTAGAAAACCACCATGATGGACATATCTGTTATGTAGCACACGTGCAGATCTGTCCAGGCATGGCACCCTTCTGGTGTGGCGGTGGTGCGCAACACGGCTGATCCTGGCAGCCCCGCTAGCCCGACCCTCTGACCCTGTGGAAATCCTGCCAGAGATCTAATTTCCTCTAGCGCCTTTTATAGAAAGGAGGGTGTTTGACCAGGAATCTCAGCTAACAGAGATGGAGATGCTGCTTCCTTCCTGCCTCAAAGCTAGGAGCCAGACGACCATCAGAAGCGAGTCCGCTGAGGTGCCCAGGGTACCCGGACAGCCTTTTCATGCTGCACTTGCTAATTTTTAGACAAACGTGGGTCCGACTCAATCTGCCTTCCTTCCTCATTCTAGAAACGCACTGGCTTGCTCCTTTGCTTTTGCCATCTAGGTCAGAGCTCATGGCTAAAGACAATAGCGACAAGGACGAAGTGTGTTAGGTACGGATATTCCAGCTGGGAATCCTGGGGGCAAATGGCTGTGCTCATTTCCTTCACACGCTTGTGTCCCCTGTAGGCAAGCCTATGGTATGTTTTCTTGATTAATGACTGATATGGGAGGGCCCACCTCACTGTGGGTGGTGCCATCCCAGGGCAGGTGGTCTTAGGTTGTGTAAAAAGCAGGGTGAGCCAAGTTCCAAGGAGCAAGCTGGTAAGCAGTGCCCCTCTATGAGTCCCTGCTGCGACTCCTCTCAGTGATGGGCTGTGACCTGAAAGCAGAAGGTGAAGTCAATCTTTTCCTCCACAAGGTGGCCTTTTGGTTATGGTCATTATCACAGCAATAGAAATCTAAGACATTTGGTGATCCAGTGTGTGTGTGTGTGTGTGTGTGTGTGTGTGTGTGTGTGAGAGAGAGAGAGAGAGAGAGAGAGAGAGAGAGAGAGAGAGAGAGAGAGAGAGAGAGAATGGGACCTGGGGTTTGGTGCAGGACTGGCTATTGTTAAAATGCTCAGTTGTCAGGGTTTTGTTCATTTTTGATATTTTTGATGTTCTGTTTTGGTCAGAACTGTTTTGAGCCAGGTTTTTGGTTTATGTCAGTTGGCACTCTGTAGTCAGTTCACACGGTGTAGACAGGAGGAAAAGGATCCCGGTTTCCCAGGGAGTTGCTTCATTCTCGTATGAAAACTCGGTTGTTGGCTGGTATTCAGCACCCCTGAACCCTAGAAGGACCATAAGAAACTCCCTTAGTTTTCTTGGCGTGCCGGCAATGGACGGCAGGGGGAGCTCGAGAGCCACGGCGGCGCCTTCAGCGTCCAGCCTGAAATAAACTGCGAGCTGCCACCACGTACAAGTAAACTCAGTTGCTCAGTCGAAGGGCCCTGGAGTAAAGGGGAGGAGAGCACGGGGGCTGGAAGTGGGGGTATCACTGATCACCAAACTTCACTGCAGAACCGTCCCGGGATATTCCTGTTTCCACTGCTCAACCAAGCTCCTGGCCAAGACCTGAGGCTCAGCTCCTGTGTTCTCCACAAAGTCCCAGCTCCCTACTCGACCCCCAGAGCAAATGCCACCCTGGAAGCACTTGGTCCCTAGTGTGCCCCTCTCTGCTCTGCAGAGATCTGGGAGGGCCACCAGGAGGAAAGTGTTCAAGAGGGAAGGGAGAGGATGGAGAAAATCATGGGGACAGGTGACCAACCAAGGTGACAGCATGTGAGCCCAATCACCTTGTCACTCATGTTTCTCCAGTCCCAACTTGTTGTAGGGCACCAGAGGAGTAGAGGGATGTCCCAGCAGCTCTGGACCAAGGCAGGTTTCTTTTGCAGGGTACACTGTCTGTGGCAGATGTCCTTCTGGGTGCTACCGTGGCTCACAAACTAGATGGAAGGGGCTGAAGGGAAGCCGGAGCTTTCTCCTCCCCTGCTGATTCTCCACCGCAGCATCCCTGTAAGGCATGGTGCCAGGTTCAGAGCCCACTCCTCACAAGTGGCCTCATTCCTCTAACTCCAGATTTAGGAAGCTAGCTAACTTCTGTTTGGACACCTACTCTCTTTCTTATTGGCTCAGGCTGGCCAAACTCTTGAGAAACTGCTCCCCCATCCAGTGCAGCCCCAGGGCCTGTTGCCTGTTCTGGTACTTTCTCTACATTTTCTTCTCCAGCTGACGGTGCACGCTCCCTGGCTTGTCCTCAGAGGACTCACCCTGCTTTCTTCCGTCCCTGAAGACCCTTGGCGGCCAGCACACTAGCTTTCTTGGTGCTATCAGGCCTGAAGGGGCAGCTGAGCCTGGAGTGGCTCCGTGGAAATCCCACATGGTCAGGCTCAAAGATTTTACTTCCAGGAGGAAGGAGTCCACTGACCCCTAATCCCTACTATATCTCCATCATGATTTACATCCCTTTAGTAGACAGTGACTCCAGGAAGATGACAGAACAATCCCATAATGCCTGGATCCCTGGGAACACGTAGTCTATGCTCTTGCCCTCAGCTGTGAACTGACCTTCTAACAGTGCAGGGTAGCCAAGGACCATTGATGTCACTAGCTGATTCTGTGAAGTAAGCCATTTGCCTGGCAAATAGTTTGGACACTATTTGTGTGCTAAGATAAATGCCTACAGGTAACAGAGTGTCAAGGTGTAAATTGTGACCCACGCAGGAAGGATGTCAGCTTAGTTCTTTAGCTTCAGCCTCCTGGCAGGAAGGCTGGGCTGGGTCCTCTGCTGAATGTTGTTTGGGTAGAGAACATAGGAATGTTCCTTTATTCCTAGGGTCCTGAAGGTGAGAACCAGATTGGGGAAGTGATCAGTCTGGGACCACACAGCTCAGAGGAGAAGGGATTCTTCCCCTGTCCTGGGATTGCTGCATAGAAAGCGCCTACCCCATCCACGAAGAGGATGAAAAGCAGAGAAAAAGCTCTGAGTTAACCTTTAGTGTGTCCATAATGCAGTCGACTGAGACCTGGGTCTGTGGTCTGAACAGGGGAGAATTCGTTCAATGACGAGCATATCCCTTCTCCCCGGCAGGATCCAGAGTCTCTGCTTGGAAGAGGCTGGGGTGAAGGGCGGTAGAGAAGCCTGAATCCTCAGCAGGGAGAGGGAGGTACAAGAACAGCATCGTAGCAAGACTGGCTGGAGGCTACTGGGCCCGAAGCCAGAGAACTGGTAGGACCAGATGCACGGCCACAGTCAGCATCCTCAGGACAGCCACAGTCAGCATCCTTAGGATGCCCCCGCCCCTCGTCATACACCACAGGCTCCATCTGTACATACTTGTGTGTACACATCTGTGCTCAGACTCTGGTGCCTGGAGACCTGAGTCCTGGTCTTTCTCCCCACCCCCAACCCCTGGGATGAGGATGTCAGGTGGAAAGTCAGTCTGAGCCATGGCATTAGACAAACCAAGCTCACTTTTCCTCCAAACACTTCAGGTATGAAGGCTGAGGCAAGAGGAGGGTCAGTAGGTTCAAGGCTAGTCTGGGATACATAGTGAATCCCTTCCTCAAAAAACAAAGCGAAACCTCCCATGAGCCTTCAAGTAATTTGAGCCAAAAGAGATGGTTCAGCAATTGCTCCAGAGGACCCAGGTTTGATTCAGAACACCCACACAGCAGCTCACAACCATCTTTAACTCTAGTTTTGGGGAATCTAGTGCTCTCTTCTGGCTTCCGTGGGTACCAGACATGCACACGGTACACAGACATACGTGTAGGCAAAACTCATACACATAAAAAAGAACTTTTTTTTTTTCAAAAAAGAGTCAAAGGTTTGTGTTTTGTAAAGGTGTCTTTGACATTCAAGTTGTCCCACCCTGTGGTCTAAACTGTAAGCAAGGAACTTCTGTAGATTGTCCTGTGACCTTCCGGTAGTCACATCTCACAGAAGTGCCACTCTCAATAGCATTCAGTCAAGATCAGTTAATATTATTTAATAAATAGGCCAGAAAATTAGCTGAGCATTTCTGGGCAGGATGCGGCGTGCGACCAAAGTCATGGAAGATTGTCCCTTGAATCACTAAGGCAAACTGTTGTGTGTCATTATACATAGAGGCGTTACATAAAAAGAGTCATAAATAGAAAAATTCCAAAGTTCTCCCACAGACAGACAGGGAAGTCAGGAACATAAAAATGAAAATAAAAAACTTAGGACACAACCGCCCCTCCCCCACAGCCCATTTGTTTCAAGTGCGCGATGTTACAGTACTCCACATCTTTGGATAGTTTACAAAGTACAACTCCAAACTGCAGCCCAGGAGACAAACAGACAAACGACAAACCGAAGCGGGCATCTGAAAAAGGGAATTTATAAGAAGTCGTTACCTTTACAAAATAAAAACCAGAGCCTGACACCACTGCCTTCCCCTGGGTTCCTCTGCTGGTTGAGTCCGGTTCGCTGCTGTCCCTCGGCTGATGGGACTGAGAGTGCATATTGGCAGATGGGTCCAGAACTAAGTCTGAGCTGCGGCAGGGATCTGAGAGGCAGCAGCCCCAGCAGGTGACTGACGAGGATGAGGTATCTGAGGGAAATCCACCCTACGGACTGTGGTCTGGTGGCGCCGGCAGTCCACGGTCTCTCTTGGGAGCTTCCGGAGGGACAGAGTCTTCTGTCTTCTCTGGCCTTTTTGTTTGTGTTTGTACAGGATAAAGCCAAGGCGATCAATACAGGAAGAACTGAGTCTCATGTACCCACAGAACAGGGCTCTGGAACTCCAGGCCTAAACCTTCCAAGCAGGTGGATTCTCCTCTCTGGGATCTCAAGAAACCAATGCAAACTCAAGAAGATATGGGCTAGCAAAACTGTCTAGCCACGACCAACCCCAGAGCCAGGCGACTGTGACCTGCTACACAGAGGGCACCACAACCCAAAGGTCAAATATGGAAAGGGGATCAGTGACTCAAACACAGTAGAAGGGTGTCACCAGCAAACCCCAGGCCTGGAGACATCCCCCCTGCCCCCCACAATGAACTAAACAGATGAGCCCTGGGTGACTAGGCGCTATGACACTTGCAGGGATGGGGGAGGCAGGTAGGTGATGACTGTTAGAAGCTGGCCCCATCCCTTGAGTGTTAACTCAAGGAGACTGAACTCCAGAGGGCATGTGAGGGTGGGCAAATGCTCTCCCCAGGGGTATCTAGATATGACTGTGGCCTGTCAGTAAGTGGGGCAGAATTTGGGGTTCCTGGCGTTGCCTCTGGGTATTGAAAGCCATGAACAACCTATCTCTCTGTGTCGTCCCTGTCTAGTTTTGCCACGTCTCACCTGAAATGCTGATTTCCACGTGGAGGCGATGGAACCAAGTCCTGTAAGATAGACAGTCTCCCTGTGACTCCCGGGGTGCTAAGCTCCTGCCTGTTTAGGGGCATTGTTTCTAGGATCAGGTGTGAACATGTAAGGAGGAGAGGAAGGGGAATGGTACCACCCCCTTTCACAGCAGGGTGACTCTGAGGCACAGAGGGTTGACCTGCCCACGGTCACAGGACAAGCCAATTTAAAATGGGCTTGCTCCATGCCAGCTTCTAGCTGCAGGAGGCTTTTCTGCCCAGTGGGATGGTCTTTCCCCATGGCTGGTAAGCATTGCTCAACTGAATCCGGGACCTCTAAGCTGAAACCTGACTGGGATGAAAGCAGGGGTGGGAGGGACTCCCTCATAGGGCAGTATGGCTCAACCAAGATGCCTGGCCAGGACACAGTCCTCATGCTGGCTCCCCCCCTGGCTCTCCCTTTTCACAGCCCCATACTGCAGCAAAGTGCTCCTGGCACCAGCGCAGAGACTTCTGAGACATGACACCCTGTGGGTTTCTATGTGAATCGGAGTCGGCCAGGGAGAGGTAGGGGCTCCCAACCCTCAGGAAAGAGATGTCCAGCTCCGACTGCAGCAAAAGGGAGGTGCTGCTCTCAAAGAGCAGGCAAAGAGCAATATAGTTAAAATGTATTTTCTTATTTTCCCTTTGTGTTTGCAAACTAGAAAGTTCAGATCCCTTGGGTGAGGCAGGGAGGGCCTTAGAGGAACTTGAGACAGGGTCTGGGACTGGGGTGGACCAGGACCAGCCTAGTTATTGGCTTCAGACATGGAGGCCACGTGATTGAGACCAGTGAGCCCAGGTAGGCTGGCCAGGCCTGTGGCCCAGGGGTCGGGCAGTGGGAAGTAGGGCCGTGTGGCAGCCACGTTCTCGGCCAGTGCCAGTGCCAGGAGGCCACCTGCGTTCCTCTCGGCCTCGAGCTGCGCACGTCCGAAAAGCTTCATCTGCGTCTCCTCGAACTGCTGCTCCAGCTCCTGCAGGCTCAGAGCGCCCTTGGGTGCCGCTAGGAAGTGCTTGGCAGGGCTGGGGCCCGGGAGGCACACTGCCGCGCCACCCAGGTGGCCCCCCACGTCGCCCAGCGTGGGTGGCATCACGAAGGCAGCCTTGTCGGGCGTGGGACCGCCTGGCCCGAAGAGCAGGCTGGCGGCCCTCCAGGCAGCGGGTTTACGGCCGCGCCGGGGCCGTGTCATACGGCAACTCTGTCGCTTGATGTGGCGGTGCAGGTGGTCAGAACGCGTGAAGCTCTTGTAGCAGAATTCGCACTGGTAGGGCCGCACGCCCGTGTGGATGCGCATGTGATTTTTGAGGTCGTAGTTGTGCACGAACTTGGCGTTGCAGTGAATGCACAGGTAGGGTCGTTCCCCTGTGTGTTTGCGCATGTGGATCTTCAGCTTGTCCTGCCTGCAACACAGAAGCCAGGATTTAGTCCATGAGTTCCCACTCGTCACGTTGTTTCCTACTTTGGAACTGGCTTCCTGTATCCATGCTGCCAATCCAAGAGCGGGGTTCGTCCTAAGATCGACCTCCAACTTCTGCCCGAGCATCTGTCTCACCTCTGGATTAAAGCGGGACAGAGTCGTCTCCTGAAAGACATCCCGCCACTCCCTTTACACAGGTTCTAAGTGAGAATCTCCCACTGATTTTTAGGGGCCCGCCTCACATCCTGCAAGACAGTCTTGTTGGAGAGATAGGTCAGCATTCTGGTCTCAGTCCTTCATGGTGAACGACCCTCCTGAAGCAGAACGCCCTTGGACCTCTGCCTCTAGGCTCAACCTAAGCCCCCAGGTCCACACCAGCCCTTGTCCTCAGCAGTCTTCTGGGGACTCCAGAAGCCTAGCACACCTGGCTGAGGGTGCTTTGGTGTGGTTTCTCACCTAAGCCCAGGGCTCTGCTCTTTGCCGAGGGTTCAGGGTTTCTCAAAGAACCAGGTGCAGTAACAATGTAGCCTGATCTGGCGTAGAGCTCTGGGGTTAGAGGCATTATTCAGAGGCAAGGCATGGGACTGGGTGGGGCTCCAGCTGCAGGCTCCCATCCACTTGCTGGGTGACCTGAGGTGAGTTAGGTAAACTTCTCAGGCAAAGCTGAAGCTAGTGCCAGACTCAGGGTGTGCTTGAGGGGGCGGGAGTTCAAGGCCCTCCTGGGGGTCCTGAAATGAAAGCTGAGCTTCCAGTTTTGTTGTCTAAGGTCTGAGCACCCAGGACATCAGTATAGGGAGCATTTTGGCCTCCCTGGATCACGCTACAGTTCTCCCCAAGTGGCTAGAGGCCAGGAGCACTGTGCGCTGTCTCCACCATCTCTTGCAGGTGGGGCTTGGGTGGTGACTCTGCTCTAATTCCAGGTTGGGCTTTGAGGTCAGAGGAGATGTGGGAGTCCAAGGAGCCCTCCCTAAAAAGGTCCAGCTTTCACCCACCCTCAATATAACCCTGGACGGCAGGGTTTCTTCTGGCCACTAGAGGTCGCATGGGATCGCATTTAGAAAATAATTTTCCCGGGTAGGCGCAAGAAGAAAAAAGCCGCTGTGGGTGCTGTCGTGTGTGTGTGTGTGTGTGTGTGTGTGTGTGTGTGTGTGTGTGTGTGTGTGTGTGTGTGTGTGTGTGTGTGTGTGTGTGTGTGTGTGTGTGTG
>JAQHUG010000004.1:13901923-13963341 GCA_028555095.1 Dicrostonyx torquatus
GGGAGTGGGACTAGCAGGGGAGGCAGAGAAGAAAGGGATGTGGTGCTCCAAGTGTCTTCACGCCAGACTTTCCTCCCTTCTGCAACCTCCAACCACCCTGGCCTGCACAGTTACCTGCTGTGACTTCCCATCCACCACCAGCAGCATATGCCCACTGGTATCTGCAACCTAAGTGCCTGAGTGTTCAGTATGAAGGGGACACAGGGAGCACTTGGCTAGTGGATCTCTCCTGAGCAAGCATGAGAGTCATTACCAAGACATGAGACACTTGTGACCTGACCGCTCCTTTTCAAGGCAGGTTCCCTGAGGGACAAAGAGGAGTGACAACAGAAGACAAGGCCTAATATGTCCAAGGTCCTGGGTTCAATTCTTAGCACCGGAGGAAAAAAGAACAAATCTAAACCCAAGCCCCGAACCAGACAAGAGTTAGCTGCTCTTCGGGTTGGTGGTTTTCATACCTGGCTGCATGCCTCCCGCTGTGGGAGACTGAGACTCACACCTGCAAGTCTGTGGCCCTGCAAGGCCCTGCATTTGCTGGTAAGGGAGGCATGGACATGCTGTTTCCAGTCAAGGGCCTCCCTCCATGTGTGCACACAGAAGTGTCTCCCAATGCTAGGAGCCATGGGACACAGGAGGCAGAAAACACATGTGCACGGACACACAAGTCCTGGTTTGTGAGGGAAGGGACACATGATAAGGGACAGCCTCCATGCCAATCATCAGCATGCTTGTGTGCTCACAGTGGACCATCTATCCCTCCTGGGCTCTCTGAAACCCATAAAGACCAATCCCTCCAGGCACTGAGGGCAGAGACAAGCACCAATGGGCCCACAGCTCCCTTGCCTCTGCTACTTGAATGGAATCTGGGAACTGGAAGCAGCCTTAGGGAATACCTGCTTTATGACTTCGAGTGACACCTTGGGAAGCATGGCCTGGTGATGGCAGGAGACTGGGGAAGGGCACACAGCTGGGCAGAGGCAGAAACTGGTCCAACCCTAGGCCTCCCGATGACCCCCAAAACTCTTTTCAAAGTGCTATGACCTACTGCAAGCTGAGGAGCCTGGTGGTCATTCCTTTGTTGATTGACTAGTGACAAGAGCTCCTCAGTCTCTCGGAACACAATTTTTTTAATATTGATTTTGTGTGTGTGTGTGTGTGTGTGTGTGTGTGTGTGTGTACATGTCTGCACATGAATGGGTGCATGCCTGGGTGGTCATTCCTGTGCTATTGTGAGCATGTTGAGGCCAGAGGACACCTTTTTGGGAGCCAGTTTCTCTTCTTCTATCATGTGGATTCCGAGGATCAAACTCAAATTTTCAGGCTTGGCGTTGGCGGCAAGTGCCTTTACCTGCTGTGCCATTTTGCCACCAAGAGTTGCCCGTCTAACTCTGATGAGGGCAGTGCCTATCCCTCTCTGGGTCTCCTCTCCTTGACGGTTATCTTGTTCCATTTCCCTGCACTGCAGACCCAGCCCAGAGCACCACCTCCTTCTAGCACAGAAGGAGGCTCACGGTAAGAAAGAATGCTTGGTGCCCAATGAGCTTGTCCCAGTAAAAGGCAAGGTTGTGAGTCAGGACCTTGACCGACCCCAGCCTCTGGGAAGCTCCTAGTCTGTCTGAAGTCTCTTGCCACCATCCACCCAGACTTCCTGTGGCTTGATGGTCTTCCCATCACCGATGCTGATGACATTTTGTGAACTTATTAAGGTCCTCAGAGCTGTTGGGAGGATTTCACTAAAAAGAAAGGGGAGAGAGCCTGGGCCAGGCCTTGCTGATGCCTGGGAGAAGTGGATCAGCATTTGGCTGACCCTGCAGGTGTTCAAAGTTGGGACTATTGGTAAGGGATTCTGCAGAAACCGGTGGTATCCTAGTTCTTGGGAAGCCAGTGCTGCCTAATCTTTGCCTGGATTGGCTTGTCCCTTGTCCCTCTATGGGATCTGTCTCCATCTCTTGCTGGCTGCCACACTGAGGTATCTGAATGAGGAGCTGTGGGCGGCCTGAAGGACTGAAGAGGGGCACAGGACAGCCCTGTGCTAGTTCCAGGCCAAAGGCTGGGTGAGGCACAGGCAGGACCTCACGGCCTGTGACCGAGTATGCAATGGGAAGGGAAAGGAGGGGACTTGAGGCCGTCTTGGAGCCCAGGACCTGGTAGCAATGATTGCCATTGGGGAAACAAATTGCTCAGAGGTTAGCTGCAGGGTAAGGTCAGGTGACACCCACCTAGTCAGCAGACTCTCCTTATTTCCTCTATTTGAGGGCTCATCTTAGAGGTCCCCTCTCCAGAGCCCTGAAGTCTTCCCCCTTTGCCTCCAGACTCTGGTAACTAAGGGTGGGAAAATGAGTGGAACCAGCTGGAGCTGGGTGCTCACAAGGAGGACTAGGTAATAGCAGGGCATGGGAAGTCCTTCCTCTTGGAGACCCATAGAATGAAGGCAGCAGATAGGACTTGGGGGTGGCAAGGGTTTTGCTTGGAGAACTCCGCCTTGGACAATACTATAGGAATCAAAGGGAATTATGTTCCCATGACGTGTGGGTATTCTAGAAAGCGGTATCTGGACAACAGAGCCCAGTATCATGGAGAAGGGCAGGCCCTTCTTTCATGGGAGGACTGAGGTACGCCAGAAGGCCCAAGTTCTGAGAAGAGAGAGACAAGGCCTTGTTGACCCAGGAATTTAGCTACGAAGAGGAAGGACTGAGCCCAGAGCCTCTCAGTACCAAGGGTTGGCTTAGCTTGCCGGGACTCTGGGAATTCCAGGTCTGGAGGCAGCTACCCTGTTGAAGAACCTCCACATGGGGAGGAGGGGAAGGTGTAATGAATGTTGACCAGGGGCCTCAGCCCCAAAGCAAATCCTTATGGAAAGGCTATAAGGGAACTGGTTACAGAGAGGATATTAGGAAAATCTCAGCCTGGCAGGTCAAGGCCAGCGCTTTGGATGGATGGCTTTTGGCTGGATTCTTTCAGGGTAGCCCTGGGGAGGGCAGAAAGCAAAGGGCCAGTGGCTCTGAAGAATGTGACCGGGAGTGATCAGCATGACAGTCTCAGTCCACGTGAGAAAGTCCCCCGATGGGAGTCTGGATTCCAGCAGCATCTCCTCTGCAGTTTCTGCCCCTGACCTTGGAGAGCAGCTCCCAAAGCCTGTCTGATCTTGTTCAGAAGGGTCAGGGGAGTGGGAACCAGGAGAGGGGAGGTGAGATGGGGGCTGGGATGTAGTTGCTACAGACAGGCCTCCAGCCCAGATGGTTGTCATCTTGCAAAGAAGGAGGAGTGACTCCAGGGCAGGCAGGGTTGGAGCCTGATAACCAGAAACTCTAGGGCTGAGCTGACCTGGAGGGATAGGAGGACTGGACACACAGAGGCCACACAAAGTGGCCTTCAGGAATTTGTTGGGAGGGAACATTCTGGAATGTTTCATTCTTCTATAAAAAACAGCATTGTTGCCTGAACCCAGGAATCTCCCCTGGAGATTGCTCTAGTGTCTGGAGGACTATAAGTCTGTTTGCAGGGAATGAGCAAGTCTAGCGTTTTTGCCTAGGAAAGGCAGGGCCTGTAGTCTGGCCTAGACCTGCACAGACTGCTGAGAAGGCTGCCTTGTGAGGGGTCGGAGGGAGAGGCAGCAAGGAAGGAAGAAGGGGACTTGGGATCCTAGTAGCTCAATGTGGGGATCCTGAGCTCCCTGAAGGGAGGGTTGTTCCCTTGGTCATTCTGCCCAGGGATAGGCACAGGAAGTTAGGGCAGAAGAACTTAGTAGGACTGGGAACCGACAGCTCACAGTCTTTGACTTCTTCCCCTGGGGACTGGACTCTCAGGCAGGAACAAAGACCCTGCTGAAGGTGGGTGAATCCCACATGTGAACTCTGGCTTATCTCTCTGTTGCTCCCATGCTATAGCTAAGCCTTACTCAGGTGTTAGGCCAGCTGGCCCTGTGGAGCCCAATGAATTCAGGGGAAGAGAGGAGTGAAGGTAGGGACAGCGTAACTCAACAGGATTTCAGTGTGCTGGGACATATCAGGGACAGCCAGGGGGAGTTGGATCTGGAAGCTTGGATTCCAGCTGCCCAGGGAGATAACGTCCGGATCTCAGGGCTGCTGTGGCCATCGGCCAAGAGGAAGCACACACAACCCAGGGGAGACTGTCCCTCCAAGTGCCCTGGAAGGATCCAGGACAGATTCTGCTGTGGTTTCCTCCCCCGAAGTAGCTCGGAAACCCTCAATGCAGTCACCAGATTGCCTGCCGCACCATTTCAGCAAAGCCACGATCACCTGAACACATTTCTCAAGTCCTTCCTCAGCTACGTCAAATAGAGTTTCCTGCCGCCCATGACAGCAGCCCCTGTCACTTTATAGGGTTCACCTTGTTTTCTCCTGAAAGAGGCTCAGTTAATAGGGTGACATGGTGCATGACTCAAAAGCTCACTCCGTCTATGGAGGCCAAGACTCTATGCTTCCTGTGAAAACCCAAAGGAATGAAATTCCAAGAAACGCTGTTAGAATAAGTGGGTCTGTTAAGACATGTCCTTTGAAACCCACAGTGACAGTGGGAAAGGACCTAGCTTGGTAAACCATGGCTGTAAGGAGGGTAACAATAGGCTTTGTCCACATCAGTCACACTGAAATGATGCGAAGGCCACTTATGGGAACTATTCCACTGTGGCACCTATAAAGGGACACTGATGGTAGCAACAGGCCATATTAAAAAAAAAAAAGTAGCCTTTGAAACCTAGCCGGGCACAGTTGTGACTCCATACCCCCTCACCCGCTATTGGTGTTGACTACAAAAGTCACGGTACCAAACAGTACATAGCACGCATCTGCTGAATGGGATGATGTTCCTGAAAGACGACAGGCTTATGATGTGATGATTTCAGATCTCAAGCTATCTTCTGGCAATGTGCAGAAACAGGAAGGATCCTGATAAGAGGCCCGACACGTCAGGAGAATGGAAAGGGCCTACGTGGGTCTCTGCATCTCCTATTCGTAGATTTCACCTCGCAAAAGCCCTGGCGTTCCAGTCCCATCTCTGGGATTGCCCAGCTGCACCTAGGAGCAGCCAGCTAGCCACGGGCGGTGTCTGGGAAACACTGGCAGCAAGCACACAGAAACCGCTTAACTACCATTTACTGCTGCTCCTATGGAGTGCAGGGCCTACCTGTCATGGGCTCTGTCTAGCTCCTTGGTTCTTCTCCCCTGCAGAGCCCAGCTCTGACCTGTTTTTATGTCATGGGCTATTTCCTAACACTCTATTTAAAAAAAAAAAGTTTAGTTCCTAAAAGGGGGTTGAAATCATGGCACCAGGTAGTGCCTAGCATCATGCCAAGCAATGAGCCCAGCGTGTGCTCTCTCTCCCTCCCTTGGCCTCTGCACGCCTCTCTACCCTTCCCCCACAGCCTCAGGCCCCATGCCCCGTGCTGCCCGCTGTCTCCTGCGGCTGCGCACCTGGTGAAGCGGACCTCGCAGATGCTGCACATGTACGGCTTCTCCCCGGTGTGGGTCCTCATGTGCCGGGGCAGCTTCCCTGCCCCCATGATGACCTTGTGGCAGATGGGGCACTGCTGAGAGGCCTTGGGCTTCAGCTTGCGCTCCTCCACCAGCGGCCAGGGTGGGAAGAGGCTCCCCAGGTGGGTGGCACTCAGGAAGTTGAGATAGGCACCGTAGTCATTCTCTGCCTTAATGGGGCCCAGAGGCCCACCGGGCAGGTCAGGAAACACATCCTTGAAGAAGTCGCTAGGGAAGGGAGGGGGCGGGGGTGGGCCTAGTTCCTCCTTCTCCTCCTCCTTGATTTTGCGGTTCTTGATGACTAGATCCAGTGGCCCACTGTCCATGGGCTGCTGAGCAAAGGCACCAAAGTCCCCTGGCCAGAGGTGTGGGAAGAATTCTGGGGCAAATGAAGATAAGGAGGGTCTTCTGTCAGGGATGTTGGCTTTGGGGTACAAATTCTCCCTCAGTAGAGATTCAATGGAGAAGTCCCGTATCACTCCCAGATGGCCAGGGCTGCCAGGCTGGAAGGGGTCGGGGAAGTCCCTGGGTGTGTCTGAATAGTCCTTCTCTGTGAGATGGTCCGCCTTGGAGGGGCTTTGGGGACAGTTGATGTCCTGGGGGTCAGGCAAGTTTTCCTGGTCAGCAAAGTCCTCTGTGTCCTCCTCCTCCTCTTCCTCCTCCTCTTCCTCCTCTTCCTCCTCCTCTTCATCCTCCTCATCGTCGTCTTCTTCGTCATCGTCCTCCTCCTCCTTGTCCTCCTCACCACCGTTGCCGCCAGGCTCCATGATCTCCAGGCACACATTCACGATGCACTGGATCTCCAGCATCCTGGCAGCATTGAGGATGTGCTTGACGTTGGCGGCGGTGATGGTGAGTGTGGAGGTGTAGGCAAACTCCAGGATGGCGGCCAGAGCCTCAGGCTGGACAAAGTCAATCTCGTAGACGTAGGGCTGGCTGGCCAGGCTACCGGCCGTGAAGAGTTTCTTGAAATACTTGCTGCATGCAGCCAACACCGAGCGGTGCGTTCGGTACTCCTGCTCCTGAACCACCAGCAGCACATCGCACAGCAGCCCCGCATGCCGCTGCTCGTTGAGACTGCACAGCACCTCACTGCTGTGGTTGGGGAAAGGGATGCCGATAAGTTCATCAATGTCATTGGCCATGTTCTCAGCCAGAGCCCTGCAGGGACACACAGAAAGTGAGATCAGTTAATGAGCGCAGCCGGTTGAGGACGCATGTCCCGGACCAAGCCTTACCTGTAAGTCACAAGCCAGCTCAGGCTGGGGTTCCTGCACCTTAATACCCTTGGAGTTAACACCTTACCAGGCGGTGCACATCACCTGCTTAGGAAAAGCCACCAAAACCTCCGTGGGCGTGATTCACAGAATTCTGCTTTGTTAATATGGACTTGGAGAATGCCAGGATGATGGACATCATGGACGTGGGGGTGGAAACCTCTGCGTGGTGGCATTCTGCTCTCACATGGGACTGCTGGGTGCTTCTGCTGAGGGATGCTCACAAGGCCCCAGCTGGTGAAGCAGTCTCATATTTTACAGAAGCTACCAGAAGCCTCAACTCAACTCGGTGGCCCATTTTCGGTGAGTGAACAGGGACACAGGGGCATATATGGTTTGCCTCCTGAGCTTGCTGCTGGCTTCACTATGCCTGACGGAGTTTCTTTCATTTGCATTCAGCAATTCTTTCCCTAGCATCCCATATATGTATATGTGAGCCGTTTCTCCTGTAAGCAGGTAGTGAAAGTCAATACAGATGCAAGCACTTTGTTGATTACTTTCTCATGCCTGTCGGTAGACCTCACAGTCCTTTAAAGCCTGCAGGAGACAGTTGGCTGAAGCTTCTTTGACAGTATGGGTGGCCCCCGACTGACGACGATCTGATGTAGGACTTTTGATTTTACAGTAATGCAAAGGGCACTCGTACATTCATTCTGTTTATCTCTTTCAGTGCAGCAATTCAGCAAGCTATGAGCTATTTGGCATTTTTATTATAAACTTGGTTTGTGTTCAGTGATTTGGCTTTGCTATAGGCAGATGTAGGTGCTCTGGCAGAAGGTCAAGCATATTAAATACACTTTACATTTAAAATGATGATTATTATTGTGTTTGTGTGCGTCGGTGCGCATGCCACGGAGTTTATGTGGAGGTCAGAGGACAATTACGTTGTCTCCCTTTCTACTTTTATGTGGTTCCAGGGATCAAGCTCAAGTCTCTAGGCTAAAATGAAAAATAGTGGCCACTCGAAAAGCGGATAAGGCTAGGGAGAAAATGGGTTACCCACCAACTGCTAAGGAGTCTGCAAAGCACTGCCAGCGTTTTTGAAGAGTTCGCTACCCAACGACCACTTGATCTGGTAGTGGCACGTTTACCCCAGAGTAAAACCAAGCGAAAACCGAGTGAGTCTGGTGATCGTCCTGAACTGGAACCCACACGGATACTCCTCATTAGGTGGGCGGCTGGGCGTACTCTAGAGCGTGAGCTCCTCCGCGCCCCACTCAGCAATGAAGCGGAGCTCTCTGATACTCTGATACACTCGGCAGCTTGGATGCGTCTCCAGGGAGTCGTAAGGAGTGCACAGAGCCAATCCCTGAACACAGGCTTTCTGTACAGCACCCTTGAAACCGCCGCTTCACAGAAGCAGAGAATGGGTGAGGGGTGCCAGCAGCAAGTAGGGGGGTACTGGAGGGAGAGGAGGGAGGAGGGAGTGTGGCTATAAAGGAACACTGGCAGGGTGGACCCTGAATTCCGGGTGTGCCGGAATTGTTCTGTGTCCATAGAGGTCAGTATGTTGGATGCCTTGAAAATGGTTTTGAAAGTGTACCAAGAAGGGAAGCCACGGAGGGGGTACAGGGGAGTCCTTTATATGACCTCTTACAAGCATGTGCGAAACGATCCCAAAAGAAAAATTTAATTTAAAAAAAGCAAGCGATAGGAAACAACCTAGGACCGTCTGTGTGGCTAAATAGCAGGTGTGTCCCTCAAGGCCACCCTGCTTTAGGAGGGTGGATTTGTGGGCAGTTTGAATGGCATCTTCAGGGCAGGTCTCTGAGACGTGGGTTAGAATGGGGACCTCAAGGCTGTGCTGTATATAAGTTTGACCATGTGGAAGTAGGTTCAGTGTGACCTTCTGTGCACGAGCAAGGGGAACTGAGGACCTGTCCCAGAGTCCTAGCTCCCTTCTTCAGATATTGATGACATTGGAAGGACAAGAGAGACCATCTGGCCCGAGCTTAACCATGGGTTTCTCAGGTGAGGACTCAGGCCTTGGCTTTCCTCTGAGTGTTATTGTGACTTTGGTGTCACGGATGAGGAGTACCGAGCATGCAAAGACAATCACAGAGATGAGGGAGGTGCTGAGATCTGCACCAGCAGCTTGGCTTCCCCGGGTCTGTTTTAGCCACATGTTCTGCCTCATGCAGCAAAGGTAACCAAGCATGCGCAGGACCTCTGCTGCCACATTCAGAGATTGCAGGGATACTTGAAACCCCAGGGGGTGGCAGGGGTGAGTGGTGCCGCCTTCTAGGGAGGTTGGGCAGGATGGAACAGCTTCAGGAGCATGGGCCCCTTCAGAAGCTTTGCCTTTCTCACGGTCTAGGGGAGGGGCTTCTCCGTGATCCCTGGGAAGATCCCTGCTAGCTCTCCAGGCAGCCTCCCAGCTCTTTCCCGTGGTTCCTTCCAGGTAGTTTTGGCAAAGCTCTGCCAGGGAAAGAGGAAAAGAGATAGGAGATGAGGCTTCATCAGGCTTTCCAAGCTTTTCTTTTCTTTCTTCCTTTTTAAATAGAGTCCTCTGTAACCCACACTGGCTCTGACTTTGAATTCTCCAGTTTTTACCTCTCAAGTACTGGGATCACGGGCACTTTCTGCTATGACCAGTTTTACGGGGTGCTAGGGGTTGACTCCAGGGCAGCGTGCATGTTAAGCAAACGCTCTTATCAATTGAACCACGATTGATTCACCTTTTGGACACAGCTGTGCTGTAGTATTTCAAGAGGATTCGGGTAGGTGTGGCTGACATTTGACCTCTGAAGGAGGTCATGAAAGATACGGCTGTTTCAGCTTTGTTCTCTTGGGCTGCTCTAGGAAGGAGGCCGTGGTGGGAGGATGCTCAAACAGCACGATGAAGAGGGCCATGTGGCTAGGGACTGAGGCTTCCCGGTAACTGCCAGTGCTACCTGACAGCTGCACAAGTGAGCCAACTTGCGAGCGGCCTTTCCGGTCCTCCATCAGACCTTACACCATGGCGGCCCGGGTGACATTTTGACTGCGCACAGCCTCACGGGAGACAGAACCAGAGCCACTCCTGAAGCTACAACCCACAGAAGGTGAAAAACAGTAAACGTTCACACACCATAGCCTCCCTGTTTCAGAGTTGTTTGCTACAACGATGGAGGAGTCCTGTTTGCGTTACAGATGTTCTATGTCTGGGACTTTTATTCTGATGTTTTCTGGTAGGTGATGATTGTACGTGTCGGGGTCAAGAAGTCCACAGGAGAGTGAATTTACGGAGGAACTGATACCTTCCCATAAAGCCACCCTAGGAGTAACTGGGCCGTGAGCCTCAGAAGGATGGACAGTCTTTCCTCTGAGTGAAAGCCAAGGTCGATGGGATGCTGGAGAAGGAGCAGCTACAGAGAGCCACAGTCCCCTGTCTACTAGAGGCATACACTATTAAATTTAGTAATGCTTGGAAATGCTTCTCAGGTTCTTGGCCATTTCAGGACACAGCCAGTCTTGCAAATGTTTCATGCGTACTTGAAAATACACTGTCTAGGTTTGGGCAGTAGTTATGATTCAATTTTTCCCCCCTCTTTTGTTTTGTTTTGTGGTTCTGTTAAGAACTGAACCAGGGCCTGGGACATGCTGGGAAAGTGCTCTATCACTGAGTTACATTTCTGGCCCTACAAACTGTTCTGCATTCATATTAATATTGCATATAACAGGTAAATATGTGATAAAATGCATAGGAATATCCCACACAATAATTGGAGATTTATCACTTTCTCATACGGTATTATTAAATTCTGCCTTATCTGTTCGAAGACTATTTTTTGGTCATATAAATTCATCAGTTCTCAGGGAGAACAACCTCCTCCGCCCTCTTAGAGGAGCCAGCGCCTGTGACTAGGTAATACTGCTGTGTCTCATAGGGTGGTGAGCTGGTCTAAGCCCCCAACTGGGACAGGAAATGGCTCCCAGCCTGCCAAGCTTTTATAGTGATGCCTCCTTTAGGATCTGGAATCACGAGGTTGAGGCTATGGTTATGTGGCTGTAGGAGGCCTCGCCACCTCTCTCTGTGTCGTTGGATGGCCACGAAGAGATCTGCTAACAGACATGACCGTGAAAAGCTTGGGAAGGGATCAACAGGCTAGTGACCTCGACACTGAGGCTGCTGTTCCGTCAGCCGCTTCTTTCTGTGTTTTGGTTCCTGACCTCTGCTCCATTCCAGGAGGGGATGGAATCGTGGTAACTTGGGGATGTTATTCTAGACAGAAGACTAACCTTGGGGTGAGGACAGGGAGGAGAACACCGTCTTCAGGAAACAGACAGAGCCCCTCCTCACCCTGTGTTTGTTTCGCTGTCCCTTTGGGAAGAAGCATCTGGGAGCTTCACCTGGAGACCCTGAAATCCCCAGGCCTTGTAACAGCAGTGGGAGTGGATGCTGCTCCTTCCCCTTTTCCTGCCTTAGTTTTGCATCCCTTCCCTCTATTCCCTTGACCCGAGCCAGGGTGAAGACCAAAGCCAAGAATAACACCCAGGGAAAGCAAACACACGTGCATGCAAATTCCCAGCCACAAGCAGAGGCTTGATAAGGACTCTAAGCTTCCAGTGGGAAGGAAATGGCAAAGATGATTAGGAATAAAGGCCACAGGAGCCAGTGGGAGGGGAGCTCGGGGATGGAAGAAAGAGGAAATCAGGTATGATCACCTTTCCAGAGAGCACCAGGCCTAATTTAGCAGGCCCTTGCTCTCTGCCCAATGGAAGTTTCTGGAATTCAGGTGGGCCCAAATAACCGGTATTCAACTGCCAAGTGAATGCTTACTCTTTCAGAGGGAGAACCATGCTTCCTAGACTCCTTTCCAAAAGGCTGAAGGCATCCCTGGCAGCCAGCGCTGACCGTCACACTCACCACTGTTACCATTTATCCAGTGTCTGCCATACCTGAGTCATCACACCTGTAGCCCTTCCTCAACTGTGCAACGGCTACAGGTGTGTGCTCTTAGTATCATTCACAATGCACAGGTAAAGGAGCAGCTGCACAGAGGATGAGAGATGAGCCCAAGGCCACACAGGTGGCAGCATGATCTAAACCTGGTCATGTGGCAAGGCCATGCCTTTGTCCTTTGCTATGCTTCTGCCTACCACATCTAGCTTTGAGACAGAGAAATCTGCACTCTTCTCTCTGAAGGGCGTCTGTCTCTTGCTCGGTTGAGGCAGACCTGAGGGATGTGCATTAGATGCACACACTTGTAGGGAACTAACGGTGGGGGTAGGAGGCTCAGAGCCCTGTTAAAGTGAGAGGCGTGGACAGAAAGGCATGGGACCTGTGGGAGCTTGATCAGAATCTTTCCAGGATCCAGGCCTTATCTAAGCGCTGGGGGATGGAGGGGATTTTATGGGACTCCAAAATAACCTACTTCTTCTGAATCTGGAAGGTTTTGGATTTCTAGAATTCCTTCCAAAAATGTGTTTAACCTCGATCCTGAGGTTCTCAAGCCAGCTTGTGCTTAGAGGTGTCCAATACCAGGAGCTCACTGTGCTCTGAGTTGACCTGGTCTAACTTACATCATGGCTCTATGGCAGATCGGTTCTGGGACTTCAACTCTCCTCCTGGAGTGGCTTCCTCCCACAATACAGGAGCCATGTCTCATCCAGAAGGGCTAGAAGGACCCCAGGGATGCACACCTGCCTTCTGGAGCATTGCCAGTCATCTGCCGGTGCCAGCAGAGTGGAATCCAGGAAGGACAAATGCCCCAAACAGGGGTCTTGGCCAGATGGGACCAGGAGCCAACATACCTGCATAGCTTTGTGGAGGCCCATTCCCTTAAGGCACCTCCTGACAAGATTGAGAACAGCCTCCATGAGCGCCCACACCATTCCCAGCATGCAGCAGGCCTCATAACCTATCTCTTGTTCCAGGGATTCCTAATCCAACAAGGCAGGCAGGGCTTAGAGAAACATGTCCATTTTATAGACGATGAAAATAAGGCACGCATGGGAACTTACGCCAAGGAGCACACAGAAAATTTTAGCTTCTGAGAGAACCAGAAGTGGGGTACTTTAATGCATAAGCATGTACGGCCCCCATTAAACTGTGATAGCTAACAGAGGACCCTTGTTGGTATTCTGGGAAAGGCGCAGACTGCACCCACTGCTACGCTTGGTTCGCTCATCTTGGAAATGGGGAGGTGTGTGCGCAGATCCCATGGCGTGGTGTAAGGGAACAAGCTAGCCTAGTTTGGTGACCCCAAGATGACTTGTAGGGCAGACTCTGTTGCTTCTATGTCTAAATAATTCAGAGAACACCACCAAGCCACGGCTGGGTAGATGCTGCATGAAGAGATCAGCTTAGCACTGTGGCAGCAGTGGTGGGGGAGGGAGGGAGGCTCAAGAGCTCCCACCCCTACCTGAAGAGCTTTGACAGACGCTGGCTGTGGGAGGCAGATATCTTCAGGGTGCGGCCCCTGGTAGGTTGGCCATGCTCTAGTGGATAGCCCCACACTCATGAGTTTATGGGCAACACACGTTGGACTTGGTGAGTTATTTTTAAAAGGGGGGGGGAGCACAAAGTTGGAAGGGAATGGGCTCTAGAAAGAGTTAGAAGAAGGAAAGGAGGGGATATGATAAAAAAGGTATTATCACTCGTGTATGACAGAATAAAACCACTATATTAAAGTTAAAAAATTGAAAGATTGGCTTAGAGAAACAGGAGATAGTGAAGATGCCATTAATGGAGGTGGGACAACCTCAACATTCTGCCTTGAAACACGTGACACTTGAACACAGCCTTGTCTGCCACTTATATCTTTTTTTTTTTTTTTTTTTTTACTGATTTTAGTCACATTTTCTATTGGTATTGTGATCCCCATCTGATGGGATTGGAGAGCCACTCAGCTAGAAAACAGTGAAGTACCACTGCTTTCTTGTCCTCCGTGGCTGTGACTTTGAGGACAATTCTGTTACTAGGATCTGCAAGGCAAGTGCTCCCCCAAGGGTTGCTCAGCAAATCTGGGGTGCAGGATCATGTTTCTCTCTGTCAAATCCCCTAGGCAGCTGGCCCAGCCAGCAGGTTTCCTCTACCCCACCCTGTCTCTAGCTCCTAGCTCCTCCATGCCCAGGTCTGGAGCACGACAGCCACCTGGTGGGATTAGTGGCTGCAGTGGAGGTGATGGGTGCCCTGGAGGCAGGTAGAACGCAGGTTTCTTCTGTAGACCCACGGATGACTTTGGACAGTGACGTATGTGTCCTTTGAGCAGGTCTTTACTCTCCGTGGTCTTTAGGAACTGAAGTAGGTGGCAGGCCAGGTGGGAAGAAGGATGGGGAATCCTGGCTTGAGCCATCTGTTCTGGGTATGCCTCACCCTGTCTCTGGGAGATTCCCCCAAGCAGGGTGGCTACACCCCTTAGCCCCAGGATGCCCTGAGCCATTGATGCTCCAGAGGCTGGGGCCAGACATGTGTGCTGGGAGACTGGGCAGGGTTACTTTAACTTCTATTCTGTGCCCCACCTGTTGCAAGCACCCTGGGCAGAGTGCCCGCACTGGGTGAAGCCAGCCACACCTGCTCTGCTACCTTGCCAGGACATGCCTAGAGTCAGCAGCCCCCAGCTCAGCTAGGCTCGTACATTCCCTGAGGGGTTCTCTGCAGTGGGCTCAGAGGTTTCTTCTGCGCGAAGACAAAGTCATGCACATTTCCTTACAAGCCTTCCCTGTCACTTATTATGTGCGCCTTTCCCCCTTGCATGCCCAGGGCTATAGTAGAGGCAAGACCTGGGAAGCAGGTCCTACTGGGTTTCCATCCCAACCATAAGCAGATTTCATATGAAGTCCTTGGGTTTACCTCCCGGGACAGGCACTTACACCTTGTTTCGTGTTCTCTGTCAACCCCAAAGTTACAGATTGTTGAGAATCACACAAGAGAGCCTTGGCACATTCGCATTTCTTATGGATTTTCCTGGGACCTCTTTGGATAGAGGATTATTTTCTGATAAGACGTGTAAGTTCCTGTAATCCTTGCACTTGGGAGGTGGAGGGGAGAGAATCTCAGGTTCCAGGTCAGTTTGCACCGGTGTGCAATCCTGCCTCAAGAAGAGAAAAGGAGGTAGTGATGGAGATAGAGATGAGGGTGATTGAGGAGAAATACACACATGTAAGGTCACAGAACTAACTGAACGCTAACAGAGATCACAGACCTATGGGTTCTGTCCGCTGTGTCATGCTGTACCTCCCGTCAATCCATACTCCACCATCACCACCTCCTGCTCCGCCTCCCCACCTGCCTTGCCTTGCGTATCAAGTGGTGCCCCTTCAAACTGAGCTATTATTATTATTATTATTATTACTTATTCAGCCTTTACTGATTACAGGGTAGGGTAGGGTAAAGGGGGGCACTTGTTTTCGTTTTCTTTGAGAAAAAGTGCACGCTGATTTCTTTACATCTGGAATAAAGAACTCACTACTTGTTCTTATTACAGGTGAATTCCTGAGCCAGAAAACTCCCTGGGAGGCTTTTTTAAGTTACAGAAAATGCAGATAATGAAATAAATCACCCATGTCTATGAATACTCCCAGCTCATCCTGGTTGTGTGACACTGACCCATCCCGGGATACTTTCCTGTCTGTTCTAGCAGCTGGCTGGACCCAGGAGCACCACTTCCATCTGCCATTTCCATCCTTGCACCCAGGCTCCCAGTGTGGAGGACAGGGGACTTTCTACTGGCCAGAAGAGAGAGCAGTGATGAGCATATCACAGCCAGAGCAGAGGAAGTGAGAGAGTCTGACAAGGCGGGGTTACAAGTCCAGCTGTGCACTTAGCAGAAGGGACCATAGTTAATAATCCCAGATCAGCTCTGCAGAAGGTTAATGCTGTGACTTTGGACCAGACGAGTCCCCCTTGAAGCTCCAGCTTCTGTGTTGACCTGGGGGCCTGTGAGGTGCAGGTTTCCCATTCACTCGGCAGGGGTGCCCTCCAGATAACCCACCTTTTTGTTTACAAGAGGGAGCCTTTCATTCCAAAGTTATGAGCAGCTCAACTCTAGATGTGGGATTGGTGGTGGTGACGGACTGTTTCTGCGCCTAAGTGTGGGTTTCCTGAGTGGCTTTGCCCTATCTCTCACCCTAGGATTTTTAGGAACGCAGGCAGGCCACACACAACTATAAGTGTGAACACATATGGGACATTCAGACAAGGGCACCTGCACAGTCAAGGTGGGTATCATTAGACCACACCACATCTGGAGCTCCAGGAGCACTGTAAAGACTAGCTATATCCCTTCTTCTGCCTGGAGGAAGGGTGGGGAAGCACACTCTGGGTGTGTCTTCTCTTCACGGTGGCCAAGGGTGACTGCAGAACTGGGGAAGCTGCTTTCAATGGGCAAGCTTTGGTGAGAACAAGCCCAACTGTGTGGGACAGGGGCACAGATAGGGACAACATCTAGACCCCTTGCTGACTGCAGGTTTATATGGTAGGCGAGTATTTTGGGAAACGGGGTTTTATTCAGAGGCTCCTCCCACTTACATTGAATCTGACTGACGACCAGGACGTATTCTGTGCCTGCTTGGTGCTGCTCATATACTTGGGGTCTCGGCTCATCCTTATCAAAACCTCTTTAAGGTAATTACTGTCACCATGGCCATCTTTATTCAAGTGAGGCACTGCAGACAAGCTGGGACTTTAAGACAGGTGGCGAGGCTCTGCATTTCCTATGCAGGTGGCCAGGCTGCCTCTCCATGCTGGGGTTTTAGGCAGAGGGTAGGGGCTCTGCCAGGGAAGCACAACAGAGGCACGAAGCTCTCAGGTAGCCATGGCTTGGAACAGGGGAGTGGGACATTCTAGAAGGAGTGAGGTGCAGAGGCAGAGTAAGGACATGCAGACCAGAATAGCAGGCACTCTGGAGAGGTCTGTGTGCAAAGTGGAAAGTGGAGGAGCTCAGGAACTCACAGGTCTAGGCAGAAGAATTTGGACAGCAATGGGCTACTACAGCAGGAGTCAGGATAGGAAAGTGAAGGAGGGGGATGAGGGGATCCTCCAAACATCTGGACTCTGTTAAAGAGGCCACAGAAGGTTCTGGAGAGGAGGGATGTGGCTGGCACTGTACTGCATTTGAGGAAGGGATGGGCGACAGGCGGGCTGGGGGAGGGAAGGGCAGCCAAACACGGAGCAGTCTTCCCACCCAGGCAGCTGCTCCCATTACTCACAACCTTAGGAACCTGCCCTTCCCTTGCCCCAGACCTCATGCAGGATCTGGTCAGGGAGTGCCCCTTCGGTGGCAACAGCTGTGGGAGGAAGGAGGGCAGAATCACGGCCCCAGCCTGCCACAGGTGTTACACCTCGTCTCTTGGAAAACACTCCTGCCCCCTGCTATTGTCATCTCAATTTGGAGACAAGACCCAAATGAGAGGTGAAGATGGTCATAAGATTGCCCGTGTTTTCCAAAGGAAGTGAAACCTCAGATTTGCCTCCAAACTTGCATTTTTCTTCTAAGTAAATGCCCTCTACCACGAGAACCGCCCTGTATTTGGCTGGGAAAGAACACACTGGAAGCTTGCAATTTCCAGGCTTAATTGCACAGTTATGTGTAATATTATTATATAGAACGTTTATTGCCCGAAGAAGTCCAAGTATTTCCTCTTCCTATTTATATTCAGGCCCAGCCTCTCCTGGGCTGTAATTTCTAGCCTACTGAGGGTTATTTGGTGCTAGGAACCCTTTCTAAAGAAAGGGCAATGTGTCTGTGAGTTGGCCACTCGGCTGTCTTGAGGGACTCCAGTCAATGACCAATTCCATTATGTGAGATGCTCTACAACACATCCAACAGCTGCTGCAGAGATAACAGGGAGAGTTAACCCATAGCAAAATATGACAGACCACCAGGGAACAATAAGGAACCCAGGAAGGCAGGGCCTTCAATCAGGGATACAAGAGCTGACTAGTCACACGTGGCTGTCTAGGTAGATTCCCTTGGTCATGGTCGTGGAGATGCATGACAGTATACAGCCAGGGTGGTGCCCAGTTGAATGCCTGATGCCAGTCTTCTCTCTGACTGATATTCCAGCAACCGGGTCTGGAATCTAGAGAACTGCCATCGTACAGAAGCCGCCCCCAGTGCCTACACTCCCACCCTACTCCCCCACCACCGCCATCCCATTTTCTCTGAGAATTTTGATCCTCTGAGAATTTTGATCCTCAGACCGTTGTAAATCACGGTGAAAATATTCTCCAGGCATGAAACTTTCCCCAGCCCACCCTACCCAAAGGAACCTGGCCGATCCAATCCACCCATGAGTTAGAATAGGTGCGGTGTTTCCTCTAACCTAGGGCAGCTGCTTCCCCGCGATGTCTCAAAATCAGAAACATTGAAGAAGGAATGCAAGATGACGGAGTTAGAAACGAGCTGGCAAACCATTATCTGCAGATGTGACTGGGTACTTCCCTATGCGAACAGCAGGTGGGTACAAAAGCTCAGACAGCTCCCTGACTCGGCACCAAAACCAGAAACAACGCCCAGGAAAATGGTCGAAAGTAAAGTGCGGGGTCCACAGCAAGCAAGTTCCAAACACAACTGGGGCACTTTGAAAGGTTTGTTTGGTTGACGGAAAGATAGATCATGTTCTTGCATAGGAGTTGCCCATTCACCCTAAATCATCCCTTAAGTGCAATATGATTCTAATAAAGGTATCGCCCAGGATTTCTACTGAAATTAGATAAGCCCTTTCTAAAGGTCATTAGAAAAATAAGCATTTAAGAGAAGCCAAGAAGATTTTGAAGCAGAAGCTCAATAGGAATAGGGATAGTAGGCTGTCACAGAAAAGCTGACAGGCAGGACCATATAGGAGTAGGGAGAGGCCGGTGGGAAATCATGAATCCACATGAATTCATATATGTAAAAAAATCAAACTTGCTGTAAAGATAGAACTTCAAATTTGGCTTTAACGTGGATTTAACACAGAATCCTAGGTTAAGCAAACACAAATACTCTTCAAATGTGCAAGGGATGCTAGCATTACTCAGCATCAAAAAAAAAAAAAAGTGTTGAGGGCTGTAGAGAAAGCCCAGTGGCTAAGAGCACATACTGTTCTTGCAGAGGACCCGGTGTTGTGTTCTCAACACTGTATCTGGCCGTTCACAGCTGCCTGTTACCCCAGCCCTAGGATCTGATGTAGTGCCTGCACACAGGTGGTACACACCTTGGCTTTTTCTCTAACTACAAAGCATGCTGCTCAGACCAGGGCTCATTCACACACCCAGCAAGAGAAAGATGCTCACATACAGGTACTGGCTTGTGAATGCATGGCTTCATCTGATTGGTAGTGGTGCATTGCAATTGAAATTTTTGAATCATTTAGATTCTCCTTTCACAACCTGTAGTCAGCTGGCCTGAATAATGAATGACTGGACCCTCATGACAATTAGTCCTTCTGTCCTGACAGGTCCTGTAGACTCAGTATGACTGTAGCCCCAATTACTAGGAGAACCCTATAATTGGTTTTTTTATTTTGTCTTTTTTTTTTTTTTTTGAGACAGGGTTTTCCTGTAGCTTTGGAGCCTGTCCTGGAACTAGCTCTTGTAGACCAGGCCTGCCTGTGCCTCCCGAGTGCTGGGATTAAAGGTGTGCCCCACCACCACCTGGCCTGAATCCTTGACTATAAATATTTACTGTTGTTTTAGGCAGCTAAGGGATAGGGGCATTTCATTACACAGCAATAGGTGACAATACACACTAGTCAATTCAATTCCAATAGGCATTTTTTTTGTTGCTGTTGTTTGTTTTTTTAACTTGCCCATCTACTCTCTTGCCTACATTTTTGTGTGTCCAATCTCTCCTCTCTGATAAGATAGTAAAGACAACTGTGTGCTTTGTGGGTATTCTGTGTCCTGTCACACTGTGTGCGCAAAGAAGGTGAGTTCTAGAGAGACGCTGCACACGCAAACGCACACGCTTGCTTGTCCAGTGTCTGCCAGACATGGCTATGGTTTGAATAAGGCTGCTAAATGTCCATATGTTGGGACTTTGATCTCCACTGTGGTGGTGACACTGAAGTGGTGGGACCTTTGAGGTAGAGCTTAGAGAAGACGATTCAGTGAGATCACCTGAGGTGCCGTTCTCTGAAGGAATTAACACAGCTCTTGAGCGACTCTGGCTCAGTCCTATGAAAGTGGGTTGTTCCAAAAAAAGAGAAAGGGAGCCTGTTCCCTAAGTCTCTCTGGCTTTCTGGCTCAGACATGACTGTGCCCTGATTATGATGCCATATTGTGAGATAGTCAGAGGGACTGACCAGAGCTAACCAAATGTCAGCACTATGCTCTTGAGGCTCCAGACCTGAGAACTAAATAGGCCTTTCTATAAAGCACCCTATAAAGTCTATAAAGACTCGGGTATTTGGTTACAGAAACAGCAAATGGACCAGGGCAGTATGTGAACAGTGTGCTCCGCTTGTTTACACACTGGACACCTACAAGTTCACACCGAAGACACACAACTCACTATCACATTCACACATGTCCGTGTGGGACGTTCCAAATATTCTCACACGAAGAACGGAAGGGAGAGGAGGGCCTGGGGAGGGCTGTTATTATAGCCAGTGCTTTTCACGAGTTATTTACCCACTCCACACCCTTTCCAAAAATATTTCTCTTAAAGCCAGAGTGACGAGCCCCCTTTCAGCTTTCCTGATGGTCAGTTCTAAATAGACGGTATGCTTAACCCCACACAACAATCTAGGAACCTAGGAATCAAGAAAAGTGCTGGGTGACAGGGGTGGTGGTGGGTGGGGTATGGGTGGGGTGGGGCTGCTGCAGCTTCTGAAAGAGCCCTGGTCCAGCACCTCGTGAAGTCACCTGGCCCATCCCTGGACACACCTCCAGGTCTAGGCCTTTTTCCTAAAGACAAAACGCAGGAGTACATGACCCTTCCTGTTGGGTCTCTAGTTCATTCATAAGCCGGTGGGAGATTATTTTCTAGACTGATGGACACAGAGGAAGCTGGGAGGAGGGCTGTGCTGTGTGATGCCTTCTGAACAGAGGCAGCTCAGGCTTAGTTCTGGCCGGGTGGGTGGAGGTGACCACAGATGCAATTAGTATGGAGCCCATCCTCTCCCACAGACAGTTTTATCCCAGGGGAATAAAGCGCCAGCTCGTCCGCCCACTGATTTGGGTTGGATGAAATGAATTTTTAGCTCTTTTCTAGGGAGTCTTTGCCAGAGGGGAGAGGGGGGGTCAGGAATAAACAAACAAACTCCAGTTCTTCAAAGGAAGGGCAAAGGGAGTGGACTGCACACAGGCATGACTGGGGACAGTCACCCTTACTTCCGTCAACCATGCATTTGCTGCCCAATTAGCTGCCCATTGCTGCCGCGTTGGGTCTCAAACATTACCTGTCCTTTTCTCCTTAGCCCCTGGCTCCCAGAACATCCCATGCTCCACTTGCCCACGTTTTCATGGATCACTAACAGACCCAGTTTTTCTACTGTAGCATCACTTAGTGTCCTGTCCGTCAAAAGGCAGTCCCGTTCAACACCTATGCCTAACCCTTGCTCACTCCTCAACACTTCCCCACACACCGCCTCCATCAGGAAGCCTGGTGGAACTAGCTGCCTGTCCTTCAGTTTCCTGTCCTTCCCTCTGTCAAAAGCATGGGCTCACAGTGACTTCTCTCTGTCTGTCTCAAGACAGGGCACAGGCTGTTCCAGGCCAGGATCTGTGGCTCCTCCTTAGCTGGTATCAGTGTCTGGGAACTGAGTTGTTGAACACACTTGGCAGTTCTCCCTGAAGTAGTCAGTCTCACCTGGGAAGGATAGGTAATGAGGAAATAGGAAGTGTGGCAGAGGTTTTACCCTTCCAAGAAGGCTGAGCCCAACACAACACACACCATCACACGCCATCCACCCGCTGACATGTGAAAAGAAAGTGACATGCTAAACCAGAGAATTTATGAAACATGGCTAAATCTCTAAAACACAAAACAAAAAATAAAAATAATAAAAAAGAGTCTAATTCTCCCACTCAACACCTTGTACATCAATAGAGAAGGGATTTCTTCGGAAGCCTTTGGGGCCCAACAAAGAAGACGGTGATAATTCCAAAGCAGCCACTATGGAACATTCCACCTTGTTCCTCAACACACTATTCTCTTTATCCTGGGGGGTAAGAGCCCAGACCTACCCAGGATGCCAGGACCGTGGGAGGCGCACCCACACACAGTTTCTCCTAGACGCATGGGCCTGTATTAGAGTTCAACTCTGAAGCTAGTCAAGCGAGGGATGAGCAATAACAGTACAAGAGAATAATTGTAACAATACGCTGTAATAAAAGTTACTGAAAATGTATGAATTATTCATTTCTGGATGTTTCTATTTAATATTTCAGGACAGTGGCTGACCCTCGGTAACTCAAACTGCAGAAGGCAAAACCTCAGCGTTATTGCATTTGGCGTTTGAGGTGTGAGGGGGCACCACAGAAGGAGCTTGACTCCCTGGGAGGGCACAGAACCAAAATATCTTGTGCACCTATTATGTGCCAGGTAGTGATCAGGCTCTTTTGTCTTTATTATCTCAGACCTCGTGTGGATACTATGGGATGGTGGTCTTCATTTCCATTCTCCTACATCAAGGATGAAGCTGCAAGAACTAAGGTTGCTGCTGCAGGTCAAGGCCTGAGCCATTTCAGGAGATCCACAGGGGAGAGCAGGGATTGCTGGGAGAACTGAGGATGCTGATTGCAAACATCAGGTGGCCTGGGGGTGTCAGAGTGGGGTGCAACCTTTCACAGTTGAAGATGTGGAGGTTCAGAGGAAGACAGGACACATCTGGTTAAAGCAGAGTACACCACACTCTCCCCATTGCCTCTAGGATGCTTGTGCTGGCCCAGCACACCCCTTCCCCTGGGCCTTGCTGTCTGCCCGGCTCAGCTCTTTATTGGAAGAGTATGCCCAGCCAACAAGAAGTGGGAGAAATTGGAGTCTCTGCCTGCCAGTGCCCCAGAAAGGTCTCTAAAGTCAGCACCCTCACCTTTAAGCAACCTCTTCTCCTTCTCTTGTTAAATACAGAGGTGAGTTCAAGCTTCCATGTTTCCAGGACTCTCCTGGCTTGTACATCGAATGTCCCACACTCCATGAATCTCCTTCGTCAGGACAAGCTGTGACATTTGATCTCCCAAGACAGTTTCTACCTTCTCATCCATACCACCCACCTTCTCGGCCTTTAAGGGTCACATGACTCTAGTTCCATGAAACACAGTGGCCCCATTTGATGCCAAAAAACTTCTGTCACCCATATCGCTCAACGCTGCCACCTCTCCACCTTAGCTGTGAGGGGGCAGTCTCCTGTCTGCTCCCAAGAGGACCCAGAGGGGCAGAAGATGGGAAGACAGCATGTGATGGAAATGGAAGAAAGGAGGGAGGTGAATGAAGCTGAAATATAGAGAAGGGGGTGCGAATGGGGAGGGACTAGAGGAGAGAAAGGCAGGGTGACAACATGGATGGCCGAAGCTGGGACTGGATGGGGTCCACGGGTGCTCTCTGGGGCTGTGGCGTTACCAGAGTCAGTATTATCCTTTAACCTTCTGGAGCTCATGCAGAGGAAGGTGAGGACTTTTGCAGCCGCAATCCCGAGGGACTCTGGTGTACCTCTGAGAACTTCCCTGGTCCCTAGCATGTGACATCATCATAAGTGTTCCTTAATAAGGATGGTGACAGTTGTGATATTGATCTCTGGCAATGCAGTCCTCTTAAGTAGGTCTTTCCGAGTCAATGTCAACACAAGGTTGGGTAATTATCTTGGAAATTTGAGCAACCTAGTCAAGAAGACGAGAAGGTGGCCCAATCCCTTGGGAAGGAGAAGCAGGACTGACTTCATCCAGATGTACGTGGTGCTAGATGAGGTAACTGGAGGGCGCCTTTTTGAGCTCCACCCAACCCAATCTCTAGCAGCCTGACTTAAAGCTACCTAGTTTGCCTTCTGGCCATTGGGAATTCCCACCAGGAGAGATCAGAACAGGGCATCCTGCACTCTAGTTAGCCCAGGATTTCTGGGCTGATCTCAGAGTCAAATATGAGAACTCATCAGATCAATGGCTTGCTTCTATAGTAGGCCACAGAAACATTTGGCCCTGGGCCCACCAGTCGTATTATTGGCCACATGTGAGGTCAGACAGAGAAGCTGGGTCAGTGTCATGGCAGGCCCCTCTGGGAGGGGCAGCAGAAGAAGACAGAGTGGACCCTGCAGTGACATCTAGTATTTCAGCTTTAAGTGACATTCTCCTCACACAGTCCCGGTACCTAAGTACTAGGCATGTCTTTCAGTTTGGAAGAGACCTCACTGTGATTTCGTGGTAGCAAGCAGTACTTAGACTCCCCCTGAGGGACAGGCTTCCCTCACTCTCACTCCTGACAGTGAGTTCACAAGCTCATCACAGGGCCTGGCCAGCTGTGCATGGACATCAGGGATGTGAATATGAAGCAACATCTGGCAGCCATATTATAATATGATAGCCTTCATTGGCTACTAGGAACTGAATGAGCACCTGAATTTCAGATCCCTGTCTGAAATACATACTGTACCCGCAAGCGAGTGTAAGTAACTCTGTTTAATTCTGCGTATTTTGGCCCCTTCTTTGCTTTCATTGCTGCTCAACTGGTTGAGATTTTTGATATTATTATTATTATTATTATTATTATATTATTATTGAGACAAGGTCTCATGTAGTTCTCAGGCTGTGCTTGAACTTGTAGTGGAGGATAGCCTTGAACTTGATTGTTCTATCTCTGCCCACAAAGTACTGAGAGTCCTGATGAGCACTTCCAGGTCCCTGCGTGGACTCTGTGCTGTCCTCTGCTCACACCTGCTGCAGAGGCGTGACTCGTGCAACTTGGAGAACGCAGGCATGAAGCTGTGCTTTCCGAACTTTGAAGCCCTAAAACTCGTAGATAATGACATTTTTACGGCACACAGGCATCCGGGGGTTCTTAGGAGAGGCTGAAAAAGTCAGCTGACAAGAATGCCAAGGGGACTACTATCTGCCACTGCCTGGAAAGCTCAGAAATGGATGGTCTGGGTGGGCAGAAAACCTGGAAGTGCCTGGACTCATGTCCTGGTATGGTTTGATGCCTTCTGAGGTCACAGAGGTATCCATGGGGGTCTGCGGCCTCCTCTGCCACACAGTATGGTGTTGCCCCATGGCTCCTGGAGAAGTGATTCTACCTGACAGTGTGTTTGATATCAGGGCTGGTGAGAGAATAGGACTCGACATCTCCCAACCCATTTCCTTCTCTGGGGTTATCTCAGGGAAAACTCTTCCTGCTGTACCCTCTATCCACAAGTCCACAGTCCCTTTCTGTGTGAGCAGGCCTGTTAGAGGACTCTTGTCTCCAGCATGTGATATTGGTTCCCTCCTTCACCCACTAGCTGGGTATCATCTTCTGGCTGGGTTCAACCTTTGGTACCCATGCCACACATCTCCAGGGCACTTACAACTTCCACAGGACATCTCTAGAGTCTATGCTCCACCACCCCTGGTTCGTGGTCCTGCCTCTAAAGGCCAGCATCTTCCTATAGCCCCGCCCATCCTGTCTCTTTAGATCAATCTCTGGCCAATAGCACATCACACGTATATCTACTGATGGGGTGCTGACAAGCTCTTGGAAAGTGGGGGTGATGTGTTACAAACAAGACTAAGAATCATAATTGAGCTTTGATTTAAAGAAAAAAATGACTTCACACGTCATATTTAATACAGAGAAAGAGGTGAATGTATGGAGACCATAGCATTAAGTGTGGGAACCCAAGCGTAAATGAAGTGGCTATAAAATTATAGATGCTGGCAGAACCTGGGTATTAATCTAAGGAGTTGGTAAGCCTAGGGAGGCTCAAATTCTTCATTCTACTCAGAGGCAGAGTCAACGTAGAGCCTCGCTCCTGTTTCTAGGAGGATAAAGGGCAAAGATGCAGGTTGATATCTGGGCATGGCTATGTTTGATGAAGAAGGGATCGCCTCCTTCAGCCATGTGGGGGACAGGAAGAGCAGCCACTGAAAGTCAGGGGTCAGGTTTAAAACCCAGCTCAGTTCTCTGCCAGCACATGTGACTTAGAAAGAGTGGCCAGCTTCCTTGAGTACGTGAAGACGTAAGGTTCTACCTTGAATGTCCATTTCATGGTGTGGCTGAACTGACTCGGGGCCAACAGATGACCCTGCTGGTTCTACTGCTTTGTACATCGAGGGCTATAGTGGTCGGCTGTCCGTAGTAACTTAGCTCGGCACCCAGGGATGCAGTCCAACACAAACAGATGAAGCTTTAAACTGTTTTGTTTTTATAAAGAGGAGATTGACATTTTAGATTGAGTGATGGAAGAGAACTGAAGAGCAAGACATACCTCACACACCTATGGATACCCAATTTTCCACAAATAAGCCAAAGATATACACAGAAGAAAAGATCTTCAACAATGGTGCTGGTCACACTAGACCACAGTGATCATAGAACCATACGTATCACCCTGTACAAACTCAACTCCAAATGGATCAGTGATCTTTAGACTAGATACTGTGAATCCTATAGAGAAAGTAGGGAATAGGCTTGAACTCAGAGGCACAAGGAAAGACTTTCTGAACAAGACCCCAGTAGCACAGAAACTAAGACCAAACTAAATAGGACCTCATAAAGCTAAATAACTTCTGTACAGCGAAGGTCACCATCATTGGACAAAGAGGTAGCCTACAGAATGGGGGAAAACCTTCACGGATGATACTTCTGACAGAGTGTTAATATCTAAGCTATACAAAGAACTAAAAAAATAAATAAATAAAAACCAGAACATATAGAAAAGAAATAATCCAATTTTCAAACTGGGGCCTAGAAACAGAGAGTTCTCAAAAAGATGAAACACAAATGACCGAGAAACAAGGAGCTCAACATCTTTAGCCATCAGGAAAATTCAAATTAAAACTACTTTGAGATATCAACTTACCCCAGTCAGAATAGCCAAGTTTGATAAGACAAATGATGGCACATGCTGGCCAGCGTGTGGGGGAAAGGGAATACTCCAGCCACTATAGCATCAGTGTGGAGGTTCCTCAAAAAGGCGAGAATATATTTACTACTGAAGACAGCTATCCCGCTCTTGAGTACACCCAAAGAACTCTACATCCTACCACAGAGAAACCTGGGCATCCATGTTCACTGTTGTTCTAGTCGTAACAGCCAGAACCTGGAAACAGCCTAGGTGTCCATCAACTTATGGGTAATGAAAATGTGGTACATTTACACTATAGGATGTTATTCAGCTATAAAATAAAATGAAATTATGAAATTTGGAGGTAAATGGAAGGAGGTGGAAAATACCATCATGAGTGAGGTATCCCAGACTCAGTAGGACAAACATTGCTTGTTTCCTCTTGTGTGTACCTCTTAGTTCTTAAGCTTTGGATGCGTGTGTTTCATTTAGAATATCCGCAGAAGCTAGAGATGGGGCTCATGCATTTCTGCTGCCTGCCTAAATCCATGCCCACACTGTTCCATTGCCAGCAGGCTCGGCCCTATCCAGGTGTCTCTGTGGGTGGCACTCCTCTGGCCTTGCCCAACTCTCCCCTGCCTCCATCAGAAAATGCCCTTCCCTTCCTTGTTGCCTCACCTCCTAGCCTTGTGCAGGCGCTGGGAGCTACCACTGCCTTTGGATCTCTTCTTTCCTCTGCTGGCTCCTGGACACCAGCAGGATGCCACCAGCTCGGGGGCACTCCCTACAGTGGTGCCCAAGACCTGTCACCTTGCTGCCCTGACTTTTCCGGACTGAGAGCAGCCTAGCCATAGGAGGCACACAGCCAGAAGCTGTGAGGATCTCTGTCTGTGGTCAGTGGAAGTACCAGGAAGCCAGTCATTTTGTTGTATCCTGTGCTGTTGGGGACAAGGCTCTGCGCTCTGTGGACATCAAATTGAACTCTACTTTCACCAGAGTACAAAGTGCAAGATGGTTGGCACCCTGAGAGTGGGGCTCTCAAGGAAAACTCTGACCTGACCTTGACATCGGCAAGATGTAGGGCACCACTGTACCAAGGGCATGGGTCAGAAAGAACATGATACACAGCGTGACTGGAGTCAACAGTGTTATTCTGTGTATGCCCAAACAACTCGAAGAGATGGTTTTCAGTGTCTCCCCATAAAAATGATAAATGTTGACGATGGACATTCTAAACATCTGATATGATCATCCCCCAGGGCATGCATGGGTTGAAGCATGACACCACAGCCCATAAATATGTACAATCATATGTGGAAATAAAAAATGAAATAAAACTTCAAACGGGGGGGGGGGAGACTCTGCCACCCGCCCTCCCAGCTACAAGTTCATCCCAGATTTGCAATGAGATTTTAAATTCAACCTTTTGTGAGAAATTATATAAAGCCAACAAATGTTCCTGCTCTGATGTGACTTTATTACAGGTTTGCTAATATGCCTGAACAAACCCTTCCCTCTGAGACAATGACAAACAAGGCCTGTGTCTGAGTAGCAGGAATCAGGTACACCATCTGCAACAGGAACAGAGGACAGAGATACCCCAGGCTCCCCCAGCCTTCTCTGAGTGACCTTTAGATGAAGCCTGGAGAGTCCTGGAATCGTGAGGCGATTACACAGGCAAGACAACAGAGGCCTGCGGAGCTGAAGTAACTCACCCGATGCATCAGTGCTCGTGTGTAGTAGAAAGAGGAGCCCTGGTGACTTCAAGGGACATCAAAGTCACATCACAAAGGCAGAAAGGGACACACCTTCCCAATCACTCAGCACATGCCCTGTGTGCCCGGTATTGCCAGGCTTGCAGCAGTGAACAATCCAAGCCACAGTGACTATACAGTGTAGCTGGTGGGGGTGGGTGGAGTCAGCTTGCTGGTCCAGGATCAGAGGCAGCAGAGGGAAGAGGAGGAGGAAGGTTGGCCCATCCTGGTGGATCTGAGCCAAGGGCACAGCTGGAAAGAGCTGGGCCCATCAGTGTGGGGGCCTGACACAGGCAAACAAGTCTGAAGAGAGGAAGAGAGAATTCATCCTCTGTGGGGACTGTGTGGTAGAAGTATTTTAGGATGGGCTGCTCTTCCCATGACCCTACCCCTCCTGTGGGGAAGAGACGGGAGGTGGCACTAGATGATTTGGGGGGTCAGCTGGCACACTCTGCAGAGGAGGAAGTGGCTCTAGGCATTGTCCTTGGACTAGGGCCCTAGGTATTTGACCCAGGCCAGGCTCCTGCCAACCACTTCCCTTTGGGGACTGGAGCCTACTGCCACCCCCCTACCCTCTGCCACATCCCCACTCTCCCGTCAGGGTGACCTGAAAGGAAGGTTTACAAGAGGAAAAGGAATGAAAAGGATCCCATTTAACAGTACACACTGGGCGGAGGAACTTCCTGACAGGAACCCGTGTGGAAACCAGACCCAGCTTGGCCATGGAAAACTGGTTTGGCTCAGGACTGGCCAGAGTGGACAGGGGACCTCGGGCAGCTGTACATCGCAATTAAACTGGCCTTGTCCAAGTTCACATTCCTTCTCACACCCCCCAAAGCAGGCAGACACTATAATAATCTGTATACCACAGAGGGGGAGAAAGGTACCGTTTCTTTTTAATCCAGTGTCACCCCCACTGAGGTCACGGAGACATGGACAGCAAATCGAGAGCAGATGCGGGCAACTGAGCAGGCCAGAGAGCAGAGCGGCTGCCACCAGGCGCCCAGCCTGAGTCACTGGGTGGGGAGGGCAGGCAGGGTGGGCAGGGCTGGCTATCTTTATTCTCGGGCTTGGGTGTGGGGTGCAGGAAACAATGCAAACAGAAGAGTCCTCGGGGCTGGGACAGGCGCAGGGCTGGGACTGGCACGGGGCTGGGCAGGTACCGACAGGATCTTGGCAGTCGGCTCTGAAGGCCCAAGAATTACGACAGGCCCCACATCCGAATGGATGGTGCCACTCTTTCTATCCAGGGCTGAGCCTGGCTGTAGCAGGCGGCTGCCCTGGTTTCCAGCCCTGCTCCCTGCCACTGCTCTCTAAAAGCCAGTGGCTGGCAGAATAGGTCTGGTGTGGGAGTTTCAGTCACTGCCCGGCTCTGCCGGGCTTCCAGGCCACTTTGTGGTAATACTCTATCCCCGCTCCTCTGCTGTCCTAGACTCTGCTTTGTCTCCTACTGTCTCCAACAGAAATATTGCCTCCTTAGGGCCAAGACTGTGCAGGCTGCCAGGCCCTGGGCTGCAGGAAATGCTCAGGCTCCATCCACCTCAGTCTTTTCCAAAACCATTCTCCACCTGTGGCAGCCCTCTGAGCGGCCACCTCTTCATCCCTGTAACACTGTTTCGAGGAAGACAGCTTTCCGGAGCGGGCGGGGGCGGGGGGTTCTCCTGCCCTCCAGCAGAGGACTGGTAGGTAGGAGGGGCTTAGAGGCTAGCAGATGTCTATCACATAACAGCGGAGAACCCCTGGGCAAGGGGTGACCATGCAGAGCACTGTGGGTTAGAGTACTTGAGGACCGCATCCCCAGTGCAGTGAGGATGTCTCAGGGACATCGTTGTGTCAAGAGGAGGGTCATCTGAATGGTTTATGATGAGTGATCTTATGCTTGTTTTTGTTTTCGTTTTCAGCACTTCCTGAACCTTTTAGAGGTGGAAGGGCTAGGAGAGTGATGGCATTTCCCCTGTATGCTCCCCATGGCAAACACAGAGCTCTTCACCTTGAAGACAGAAGAAGAGGGAGCAAGGACATTTGGACTCAAAAGACTCCAGGCTCTCTTGCTGTCAGAGTCCTCCCTGTCAGGTGATACCTTTCCTATGGGTCACACCACATATATATGATCCCCTTTTCATTATTCCCAAATTTCCCTTGACCTTTGATTTCTATTAATTAAACTCATACCTTTGCCTGCATCCAAATATCCCTCCATTAAAGTGTTCAAAGGGGAAGGAGGCAGCACCAGAGCACCAGTATGGGAAGAGGAGGGGGCATGGCACCACCCCCAGGCCTCTGCTGTCTCTATCCTGACCCCTACAACTCTGCAGTGCTGTGGGCATGGTCAAGAAGAGGCACCCATGTATAGTGCACAGTCAGGCATGTGAGCCACCACAGGCTGCAGGCTGGATAGTCTACTCAACAGCCTTTGGCTCTCCCTCAACATCTCTCCCTTCCAAGTTCCATCTTCTTCCTTGGGAGACAAAACACAAGCCCCAGAGAGGCTCCCAGCCACTTGCACGTCAGTCCACAGAGACTGGCAATGGACAAAGGATTTCTCCTCAGGAACCCAATGTGAAGCAAGATGGAAGTGGCAGCAGCAAGTCTAAAGAAAAGGAACATTCTAGACCATCCTTCTCAAGATCTTCTGATGTATGGGATTCCAGAGAACCCAGAAAAGCCCCTCTTTCCACCCGGGGTTTGGCCAAGTCTGGGCTCAGAAGCTGTAGTTCCGAGTTGATTTCCCTGACCATCCAATGCCCGTGCAGGGGGTCCAAGAACCCTCAGGTCTGCCTCAGGCAGCAGAGGGCCAGGTGGCTCCTCAATGCTTTTCCAAGCCTTAGTTTTGTCCTTTCCGCCATCTGGATGTCTGAACACGTGGGAATGGCTGAGCTAAGCAGACAGCCTTCAGGGGCCCACCTGCCTGGTGGCTAATCCCTCAGCACCTGCAGAAATCCTAAGTACGGCTGATGACGCCCATCCTCCTCAAAGCCTGCTCTCTGGAGCCCTAGCTCTTCTAGAGTGAACACATGATCCCTCCCCATGCCCTGAGAGGGGCCTGGCACTCAGGCCCTTCCCCCCTCCTCGCACCTGCTGGGCAAATTCAACAAACCCTTGCTGGATGGCTGGTGAAGGAGGAAGCCAGCAGCACCCAGAGGCTCATTGTTCGCAGCTCAGGTAAATCACGACTCAGTGTCCTTGTGAGGGCTCTGCAATGGCCAGAGGTTATTCAGCACCAAATATTTGTAGAGTGAATGAAAGAAAGCAAACATTGACACCCCGTTTTTGCTCTGTATTATCTGTTCTGAAAAGGGAGGCGCCAGTTATTCCAGCTCAGGGGTTCAAAGCGCTGGCAGAGGGTAAGGATAAAGAGGCTCAGAGGAAATCAGAGGACCTCAGGTCCAGGGGGACCTGGGTGCTTGCCATTCTTCCTAACTGTCCCTTTCCTGGCTACGTTACCACTCTCCTCACCTAAACAGACGGGGAAAGTGATTGGCTCTGGGGAGTTCCTTGACCCAGGAGAGGCCAGCCTGAATGGCCCCAGACCCATATAACAGCAAATATGTCTCACACCGGGAGGTGTGGGCTCAAGTCCCCCTTGATGGGTCATCTGAATCACAGGACTCTCTTGCTGTCAGGTTGTCTACTCTGTGGGATACTATGGGAGCCCCTGGACCTCAAACATGTAGCTTCTAGGGGATGGAGAGGAAGGGTTATATTTCCTCTTCGAGGGGACATTAGCTACTACTGCCTCCCATGCCTCCGTGCAACAGAACAGCAAGACAGCAGATGGCACAACTGTCCCTCAGGCCCAGGACAGAGATGCCAGCTTTTGTGTGTTTCCGTATCTTTACAGCAGCTCCAATGGGTGAGCATAGGCCATTAGACAGATGAGTACATCGAGGCTCAGGGATTGAGGGACTTACACAGCTTCTAGAGCAGACAGCTTTGGTTGTGGAGCCACGTCCCACCCCACCTCATCCCATCCCCACCCTGAAAGGGCTCTAATGGCAAAGGTAGCTGGAGGAATGAGGTCTGGCCGAGGAACCAGGCCCTGGGCCTGCGTTTGAATCCTAAAAGTGGGGTAACTTTGCCTCCCTGAATCTCGGGGTTCCTAAAATCAAAATGTAGGTGATTGTGGCAAGAGATTCCCAACATTGGGTCAACCCAAACACTGCATACATTTTTCTTCCTAACTGGTACAGAAACCTCCACATCTGGAAAGCTGAAAGAACTTTTATAAATTCCCATTTACAGTTGTATACATGTGTGCAAGTTCGTGTGATTATGTGTGTGTATGTTTATGTGTATGCACATGTACGTGTGCACGTGTGTGCGGGGGGGGCAGAAGTCAGTGGCTGAGTGTGTTCCTCCGTCGTCAGTTTCCATCCGGCCTTTTGAGATGAAGCCTCTCACTGAGCCCAGAGCTTGCCGACAGCCCAGCCTGCCTGGCTAGTGAGCTCAGGGATCTGCTTTCTGCCACCCCAGGGCTGGAGTCTGACACTTGCTGCCACTGTGTAGGACTTTTAGATAGGTGCTAGGTTCCAAGTTCAGGTTCCTGCACTGGCACGGCAAACATTTTACCAGCTGAGCCATTTCCCTAGCCAGTGAAAGGTATTTTACTGACCAATTTCCACTCTGCCTGGGATGCACTTTGATGTTTTCTATTCTATCCTGCTTTTCTTTACTCTCTTTCTTTTTTCTTTTTTCTTAAGTTCGAGGTTGTTGCCTGCTAGATCAATCAGACTGCCCATAAGAGCACAACGCCTGTAGTCTGGAAACACTACCTACACAACGGGGTTTTGATTGGCTCTCCAGAGCTACCACGGGGGACTGGAATTCTGAAGGACCACACCTCGCCCTGCTTTCCTGTCTACTCAGCATCCATTCACCCCTTTAGCCCCTGTTCCTGAGCACCCACAACCCGTATCGTCACACACACTCCTCTCCATGGAAGGTCACACTGGAGCCAGAGATGGGAGGAGGAGCCACAGGGCAGTGTTTGCCTCCGATCCCTGTAACAGATTCCCCCCCCCCCCCATAGGCCGACTGCTGACGTGGGAATCTCTCCATTAGGACTGAACACTTCTCGGTAATAGAAATTGTCCTAACAGGGCTTTACTACCCAATCGAGTAGCGAAAACATTTCAGAGCCCTCAGAGCCCTGGAAAAGATGAAATAAAAGAAGTTCCTCTGGCTGCAAATGTGCCTGCAGCAGGAAACCCTATCGCCCCTTTTGATGAAGAAGTTATAAAGAGCCTTATCCTACCAATCCAGTTTTGGTCCTTATTTTCTTCTACTCAATTTCATATATTGTCCTGATGAAAGGATGCATTCTGAAGCTGAGGATGGGAAACCCGGCTTACACACAACCCACTGTGAATGGTGTCCACTGAAGATGACCTTTAAACACAACAGAAGGTGGTTGGTCGCTACAGGGTTACTTCAGGGACAGCCTCCTATCCTGTTTCCCACCAAGTGTCTACACAAGGGACTTTCTGGAATCTTCTATGGGATGGGGTCTCTTCTGTAACCAGCTTCTGTGGTCTGCATCCCTGGGCTGAAGTGTGGCGGTGGACAGGTGTGCAGGGAGCATACTCCCTCAGCTAGAGCAGACAGAAAGGAAACCGAATAATTTGGGCAGAGGAAAGGGAGGTGAGACAGATGGCGAGGTCAGAACCAGCCAGAGAGGAATGAGGTCATACCAGCGATGGGTCATCCTCTGCCAGTGTGCGAGTTTCTCGGTCTCTACCTGTTACCTGAGCAGACCCACAGTGCCATGTGTCCTTTTATCTCACGTCTGTTAACACTGCTCCCTCCTCGGTATAGGGTTGACTCCTAAGAGTGGTGGCAGGTGACTTTTGGTTTGGGCCAGCTTTTTCTTGCTGCTCTGGTGTCCTCCCAACCCCCAAGCTGGTTCCTCTGGGCCCATCTGAGTGTCATTAGTGTATCCAGCACACACATGGAGCCCAGGGTGTCCAGAGCCATGAGGCCTAACAGATATAAGCCCTCTTCTTTTCACACCATGTCTCACAGCCAGCAGGGCCCCAGCGTTCTTGTTCTCAGCTGGCCTGAGTCCTCACCATCACTGCCCAGGTCTTGGCGGAATGAGAGCCCAAACAGCATGCCTGGCAGGGCACACGGGAGCTGGTGACTGCTGTGTAGGGGCTAGTATCTGATACCAGGGAGGGCCTCAATCACTCTAACCCAGTGGTTCTCAACCTTCCTAATACTGGGACCATTTAATACAGTTCCTCATGTAGTGGTGACTCCCAACCATAAAGTTATTTTCTTTGCTACTTCATAACTGTAATTTTGCTGTTATGAATCATAATGTAAGTCTCTGAGGTGTAGTGTTTGGTTGAAAGCATCACCTTAGCCCCTAACGTCAGATAGCTGATATGAGACCCCGGTAAAAGGGTTGTTTTACCTTCAAAGGGGTCACATCCCACAGGTTGAGAACTACTGCTCCAACCCTTCCTTGGTCCCCAAGTACCCCACCTCCCATCTGGCTGAGGCCCACAGTTCCGCAGTTCAGCCTTCTGCCCTCTGGTGTAAGGCAAACCTGTAGTCTTAGTCTACACGAGAAGCCCAGCCCCTGGGAGCAGCGTCCTGAGGCCTTATCAGTCAAGTACATCTGGAACTGTAAGTTCATTCTCATCAACCCAGCTGAGCTCAAAAGGGCCTTCCTGGTAGCCACCCTCTGCTGGATCTTTTGGGGTGAAATGAAGAAGAGGCATGTGGCTTTCCCCCCAAGAACCTGGGGTTTTCCCTCAAAAGTAGGCTTTGGAGCTGGAAAGGGAACTACTAAAGAGCGAGAAGAGTGAGGGGAAGGAGAAAGTCCACCCCTACCCATGCATGCTTAGCCTCCTATGCATGCTCATGGTTGCATCACCTCTCCCTGCAGGATTTTCCAACAAGGAAATCTATGACAGAGAGGTCTGCACTGCCAGAATGGCATGAACGGATCAGGAATGAAGGGGTGAAGGGTAGTCCCAGACCATGGTGTCATGAGCACAGGCCCAGCCTTCAACAGCCTCAGGCTTCCCCTCTGTTGATGGAGAAGAATGAAAGAAACCTCCCAGGGTTAATAGTGTGAGCCCCAGAAGGCTGTCGCCTGCAGAGGGCTCTGAGGATGTCAGCTGTTCCTGTTTCCTTGTGGCAAGGGAAACTGATCACACAGACAGCCTTACTCTCATATCCTTTGGGACTGCCCAGGGTCCTCAGTGGTCCCTCCTTGCTGTCTCCACCTGCACATACGGTGACTCTCGCACTGAAGGGGGACAGGGCTGTGGTCTAGACCATGCAGAGGCTGCCTCCTCTTTGTCCCCACGCCCTCTCTGCTCTTTACAGTGTCAGCTGACTCCCCAAGCCAGTGATTCTGATGGCTTTGCTTTTGCTCAGTCACTCCCAGAGGGTCCCATCATGGCATGAAGGAAAATGTCTTAGCCTCTTCATTTATCTGTTATTGCTCCTTCTTAGTTTTGTTTTGTATCATACGCTGCTCGGTACATGGGAGCCACAGCGAGCAAGCTCGTGTTGAGCTGTTAGTGTCCAGCCCTGTCCCAAAGGTGCTTTCTCACTTAGCCCTCACGATAATGTCACAAAGCAATTATGAGATAGACTAAGAGGGGCTGAGAGACGGCTCAGCAATTAAGAGGCCTTTCTACTCTTATAGAAACTCACCTGGGCTCCATTCCCAACACACACACACGGTTGCTAACAGCTTTTTGCAAGGCCGGTTCCAGAGGACCCAAACCTTCTGGCCTCTGCGAGCCGTGCATGCACTTGGTGCATAGACATGCATGCAGGCAAAACACCCACACACATAAAAGAAAAGAAAAGAAAAAGTAGGGAGGGACTCAAGACCACACAGTAGAGTGGAACTGGGACTGAATCCCAGCAGCTAAGGCTCCACAGCCTGCCATCTTTCTCATCCCCTAAGCCTCTACGACGCTGGGCTAACGTGACAGGCTCTAAGCTTTGCAAACACACATTTCCCAGCTGTGTTATCCCCATATTTTCAAATAATAATAAAATAATAATAATCTCTATTTGTTAAGTGCCAACTCCACATGAGGCACAGCACTATGGTGTTAGCGTGTTTTCTAAAGAGCTCTACCTAACTACTCTTAAAAAAAAAAAAAAAGAAAAACCAAAAATTATCCACATTTTTAGATAAGAATATGGAGGGCCAGAAATATTAAGTGATCCATCCAGGATTATTAAATAACTAGTGGTAGAACTTGGGACCAACCTGAGGTCTCCTAGTGCTGGCCCCTCAGTCTGGACTTTGTGATGAGGGGCCCACTCTGCTTCCAGGTCTGGAGCCCAAAGAAAAAGAGGATGTTTTAGTTCTAGATCAAAAGCAAGAAGGCTTAGAGTGTTCCAGTGTGTTCAGGGGACCAGGTAGACACTGGTTTTCTTTGTGAAGTTGACTCGGAGGAGTGGACACCATGACCCTAGAACACATTTCCTGCTGCCCCTGAGGCAGAGGCTGCAAATCTTTTACACCCATGGGGGACCATGTTTTTATTTCCTTCTCGAGTTTGACTCAAAGCAGCTTGAGCTGTGACACTCCTTGCTGCTTGCTGACATGGGACTCCGGTTCAGTGGCCGATGAGTCCCAGAGGGTGTGCTTTCCCGGATACAGCTTTAACTTTTCCCCATTTCTCTTTATTCTCTCCCTTCTGTGTTTGAAGCTGGTGCATTCTAAAGAGACCCAAACTGTAGAGTTATTGGTCTGTGGGATGCGCTCCATCCTCATCCTCATCAAGGCTTTACTCTGAGATCCACCTTCAGTCAGATACTGATAAAAAAACGAACTGAGCAGAGGCTGCAGGGCTAAATGCTGGGGAGTGTGGTGGCCTGAACAAGAATGGTCTCAAGAGGCTCATAGATTTGAATGCTGAGTCACCAGGGAGTGGAACTGTTTGAAAGGACTAGAAGGATTAGGAGGTGTGGCCTTGTTGGAGGAAGTGTGTCACTGGGGTTGGGCTTGGAGGTTTCAAAAGCCCATACTAAGCCCAGCCTGTCTGTCTGTCTGTCTGTCTCTCTCTCTCTCTCTACCTCTGGCTTTCTCTGTCTACCTGCCTGCCTGCCTGCAGATCAGGATATAAAAGCTCTCAGCTCCAGGGGCCATGTCTGTCTGCATGCTGACATGCTCCCTGCTATGAAATGGACTAACCTCTGAAATGGTAGATAAGCCCTCATTTAGATGCTTTCTCTTATAAGAGGTTCTGTGATCATGCATGTCTCTTCATAGCAATGGAACCCTGACTAAGACAAGAAGCTAGAAGTGATGGTCTCGTGCTCTAACAGAGCTTGAAGAATCCATGCTCAGGAAAAGAGGCCAGGTTCCAGTCTATGTTTCCATCTACTACCCCATAGGGTGATTGACAGAACTCATTCCCACCTAGTGAATGAGGTTATCCTAATTGGTCCTTCAATAACCTGAAGTAGGGACACATTGTAGGCTTCTAGAAAAAAAGTGGCCTTGAGAGACAACACTTAGGACAGAAAAACTTTCAGGCAGATGAAGCTGGACAGCTAGATGTATTGACTCATGTCCTTAATCCTAGCGTTTGGGCAGCTGAGGCAGGAGGACTGCTATGAGTTCCAGGTTAGCCTAGGCAACATAGTGAGTTACAGAGCCACAGAATGTGACCTGTCTTAAGGAAAAAAGAGGAGGAAGAGAAAGAAGAGACGGAAGAAGAGGAGGAGGAGAAAGAGGAGGAGGAGGGGAAGAAAGGAGGAGCAGGAGGAGGGGGAAGAGGAAGAGGGGGATAAAGAGGAGGAAGAGGAGGAGAAGAACGAGAAGAGGAGGAGGGGAAGAGGAAGAGGGAGAGAAAGATAAGGAAGAGGAGAAGGAAGAGGGGAGGAAGAAGAGGAGGAGAAGGAGAAAGAGGAGGAAGATGAAGGGGAGGAAAAAGAAGAGGAGGAGGGGAAGAAGAGGAGGAGGGGGAAGAGGAAGAAGGGTAGGAGATCATGATGATGACGGTGCAGCTGCTTTAATGCCAGGCCAAGGGATGCGGCTTGACTTTGTCAGGCAACAGCAGCCTCAGCAGAAAGTGTTTGGATGCCAGAAGAGATTGAAGACAGTCCACCTGGTAGTGCACACATTCTCCTGAGAGAAAAAAGTGCCTTAAACTCATTATCCCAACTCATTAGCATCATCTGGATGCTTATCTAGCAAGCATCCCTTCCCCTGGCCAGATTTAAGAGCCAGGTTCAGAGAGGAGGGCTCAGAATTCTAGATGAGCCCTGCTCCCCAGATGACTGACTCGTGCCGCAGAGACTATACATTAATCCCCGGACCTCGCTACTTGCACGCTGACTGGGTAATGGGGCAGGGCTTCATGTTTCTCTCAGCTCCCAGGTCAGGCAGATGCTGTTCCTTCAAGGGCTACACTTAGAGTAGAAAAGAGATAGTGATAATTTTTTTTTCCTAACTGCTTGTTCTTCACTACAGGAAAGTAAAAGCAAGCAAGCAAAAAAAAAAAACCCAAATTAAAACAAGAATATTTCCACCCACCTAATGAATCAGACTCTCTGGAGGTGGGGTCTCAAGGCTGGGGCATGGTTTAAATGATTTCCCAGGCACGTCTGATCCACTCAGGCTAAGCGTCACAATCCTGGAGCTCTGCAATGTAGGTGTGTCTCTCTTCACAAGACCGTCAAGAACAGTCCCATGATTCAGCACTGAGCCCCAGTGTGGGTGGGGCCAGCAAACTGAGTGGTGAGGTGGGCATCCCTATGCCTGGGGTAGGCTGCATAGGTCTAAGGAGATAATTACAATGGTTGGAGACTAACAGTCTCAGAGCCTTACAGTAGGACACAACAGTAAAGGAACCAAATCGCCCTGGGACCAACAGGGCCATCTTGACAACTGTCCCTTGCTTCATTGCAATGGCATCTCTACATCATTAGCTTTGTCACACAGCCTGCTGCCATCACAAATCTGATGTCATGTCACATCCCAAAGCCCTATATAAGGACAGAAAGGGGGTGTAAATGCTCCTAGGAAAATCTTGATTCATTCTTGGAATTCCCCTCATTTTCTGCGCTTTGATTCATGAGTAATGCTCCCCTTTGCTCAAGGTGCCCATAAAACGAACTCTCCAGAATCCCAGTGACACCCTCACTCTGGAGACCCACACTCAACCCTTGAGTGCATAGTTGTGTTTTGAAATACATTTCTAATTCCTTACTTATCTCATTCTGTGGCAGTGACGGAAACCCGGAAGCACTGCTACGCAGTGCTTCAGAGATCTTCCCAGGCCTTACCACTATAACCCTTGACCAACAGCTGGAGCCCAGAAATATTCCCACCGCATGAGACCAGAGAGAGCTGGGAACACCACCCAGCTCTGCACCACTCCTCCTATGCCTCCCAGAGAAAGCATGAGAGGAAGGATGTGTCTCTGGATTTTGTCAGGGCAGAAAAGCCAAAGGTCAGATGGCCGCTTGCGCTAGCCAACCCCATGTATGAAGACTGAGTGCGGAGACGGGAGAAATGGCATGGAGAAATGAGACGGGAGAAGTGGCAGTCCGCAGCAGCTTTGGTTTTGATGACCAGTCCTGGGGGCGGGGACGGATCTCAACTGTATCAAAGAGAAATCTTTGTGATGGACCTACAAGGTCTCAAGTGCAAGTCTGAACTTTCCAGAACGGTCCCAGTCCCCACATGAGCTGTGCTGAACCAGTCTCATAAGCAAGCTAGGCAGGATGAGAGGGCCAAGTCCCCTTGGCCTATGTCTCCTAAGTCCCAAGTTGGTTCTCTATGCCCAAAGCTCCTAGATGGGCTGAGCATGCTGTGGGGAGCCTCCAGGTGGGAGTTAGAAAACAGAAGCTGAGCCAGGAGAGTGGGGAGGGGGTTGGGATGGTGAATGCTCTATAGGACATAGGCCCAGCTTCCTGGCCTTGGATCTCCACAGTCCCTTCCAAGCCTTCATTTCCAAAAAGGCGAATCCATCAGACCATTGGCTGTGGGTGGATGTTTCCTACCCAGCCTTTCCCAAGCCAGAGGGACAGCCTTCTCTCTATAACCAGAATTAGACTCACCCACCTTCTTTCTAGTACTATTGCCTCTCCACCCTGTGGGGCAGACGGGTGACTTCGTTAGCCCTGGATAGTTGGCTAGATTTCTAGTATAGGCTGACTGTTCTCTTGTCGAGCAGGTATTAAGTTCAGTAATAGAGCTGGTGGTTACTAGAAAGGTATTTGTGCTGTTACGGCACACTTGGGATTGTCAAGCCATGAGGGCCATTGTAGTTCATAGGCATCAGCATAGGTTGCATGGTGCCTTCAGGTATCACGAAGCCTAGTCCTCAGGGAGGAGGCATTTAGGTCTGTTCCAGCACAGGGTCTGGCTGGCCATAGGCCTAACCTTCCACGCAAGAGTCTGCTGACATTTCCCTGTAGTGTTCTGATTCAGTCTCTGCAGGCAGACTCTATCACACCCACTGCAGTCCTTCCGGAAACCCAAGGATACCTTCAGAAAAAAAAAATTGGGGATCTCTACTTGTCCCTCTTGGTATATATAGTCCAGAACTCAAATGTTCTTATTATAACAGTGCCTTGGCCCCCAAGTCCTCCCGGCCTGGGTGGTGAGGTATAGCTACAGGAAGAAGGAGCCTTAGCAAGGGGTAGCAGGCAGAGTCACTGTGAGACCACTCACATATTGATCTGCAGTCATGAGAGAGCCACGCATCCAATCAGCTCCATGCTCACCTCTCTACAGTGGGCTCAAGTCACAGGAGAGTCACCCGTACTGCTGGACTAGTGGCACTGGCCAGCTCCGCCTAGCCTTGGGAAAAGTGCAGATACCAGCCACTGCTGGGTTTGCTTAGGCACCTAGACCCAGCAGGTGAGCTACGGGCTTAGGAAGGAGCAAAGCGGCACCGGACCTGTTCATATTTGCCATTCCTGTTACTGGTGCAATTTCACAATGTAAACGGAAGCACTCACAGAGAGTGCCTGATGTTTTCATGAAAATTAAGTAGACCAATTCAAAACCGAGTCAACGGAAAACACTCTGGAATAGGGAGCGAATGAGAAAATACTGGGAAGCAAACCAGAAACCTGAATGGATTTTTTTCACTTAAATATGCTCTGCATATGCCTTTAAATTCTTACATAAGTTCAACAAATCCATAGAAGATTCTTTATATGGAGGTTCATGCAAAAACATAGTGGAGTACCCCAACCGCTAGATCTATATACAAACAGTTGGTCTTGAGCCACCCCAAAAGACTTTTGGCAACATCTATGCTTACCAGCTGTATGCCAAATAACCTCTGTACAGTGTTGTGTGGCCTTGATTTCTGCTCTTGTATTTTTGAGATATGGTCAAATTATGTAGCCCAGACTGGTTTCAAATGCAAGATTTTTCTGCTTTTGCTTCATCACAGGCATGTGCCACCAGGTAGCTTTGATTTCTTTTGTTTTTGAGACTCACTGTGTAATCCTGGCTGTCCTGGAACTCACTATGTAGACCAAGCTGGCCTTGAACTCAGAGAGATTCACCTGCTTCTGCCTTCTAAGGGCTGGGATTAAAGGCTTGCAACCCTATACCTGGCTAGTTTTGTTTCTGATCCTTGCTTTAAGTGACACTTGGGGATGGGCCACTGTAGATGCTGATCAGGCAAAGGCTAACTTGTCAGAAGTTTGCAGGGTTAAGGAAAAGCTTGTGGTACACAGCTGATCTCCACCGAACACAGATCGGATGTGCAATGGCACCTCAGTTGCTAGGCAGGTTGCTACCCAATTGCCTTTATCTCGTCCTCGTATTGGGCATACTGAGCTAGAAGCCCACTGGCAAGGGTTGTACAGCTGGCAGGGAAGGCCCCAGGCTACAGAGTAGGGGAAAATGTGAGGGCATCCGGGGGCAACAGGCACAGGCCTGTCCCAGATCTCCTGAAATCCAAAAAGTCCAAAATGACTCAGAGTGGAATTTAAGACACTCAGCAAGGGAAAGTGAATATTTGAGGTCAGAGAAGGGAGAGGGTTGTGTTCTTGGAGCCCCAGGACTGCGACGTGAATGGCTGCTGGACTGAGGCTGGCCTGGAGGATGACAAAGAAGGGAAAATGGGCTAGCGGCGACTTGGGGGACAGTACGGGAGCTCAGGAAGGCAGAGGCAGCAAACTGCCTCAGGGACGGTCTCACCAGGAGGGGCTTCTAGACAATGTCTTAATTTTTATAAGAACAATTTTAAGGTCAATTGGGTGCTTGTTTATGATAACCCAAGTTCAAAGAGTGCCTACCTGGCCCACTTAGTTTGGTTTTTGGTTTTTTGAGACCCAGTCTCACTATGTAACCCAGACTGGCCTTGAACTCACAATTCAGTTCAGCCTTCAGTGCTAGGGTTACCAGCATACATTGCCATGGCTGGCGAATGTGGCTAATTTAGATTTATTTATTTTGTGTGTGTAAGTGTTTTGCCTGCATGTGTATTTATGCACCGTGTGTGTCTGGAGCCTGTGGAGGTCGGAAGACGGGGGTGGCTACTCTGGAAGCGGAGTTACAGACAGTTGTGAGCTGCCGTGTGAATGCTACTATCCAGGATTGCTGCACTAACAATTATGCAGACAAAACAGTTGATGTGGGATTCCCCTCCGTATGCTGCGAATACCATTGGTTAATAAAGAAACTGTCTTGGGCCTGTGCAGGGAATAGAGGTAGGCAGGGAAAACTTAACTGAAGGCTGGGAAAAGGAGGAAGGAGTTAGGGAGAAGCCATGTAGCCCCGCCGGAGACAGACGCCGAAACTTTACCCGGTAAGCCACGACCTCGTGGTAATGCACAGAGTGATGGAGATGGGTTAAATTAAGATGTAAGAGTTAGCCAATAAGAAGCTAGAGCTAATGGGCCAAGCAGTGTTTTAAATAATAATATAGATTCTGTGTGATTATTTTGGGGCTGAGCAGCCGGGAACTAACCAGCAGCCTCCTATCACAGCAAACACTCTCACACATAAAATACATAAACCTGTATCAGTCCCGGTCACCCCTGCCGGTAGTCCCAGCATTTACTGTACAGCTCTCCCAAAATGAGGCCGCCGGATTGGGGGTGCCTGCATGCAACAGCAGCAGTGTTTGACTAGCATCCTTCAGGCTTCCCAGCCTGCAGCCACAGCTGTGTCTGTGTCTCTGAGCAACTGTCTGCACCCCTTGGGGTCTCAGGGCCCTCTTCGGCAAAGTGTACCAAGCTGTCACTCTTCATCATCCCAAGTGGAAAGGAAGAGGAAGAGGGGGGCAGAATCGATGATAGGTTCCAGGCTCACTCAAAAAAAAAAACAAAACAAAACAAAAAAAAACCTAAGACAAGCTGGGCCTGGTGGCACACGCCTAAGATCTCAGCTACCTTGGGAAGCCGAGACAGGAGGATGGTAAGTTTAAAACCTGAGCTACTAAACAAGTTCAAGGCCAGCCTGGACAACTTAATGAGACCCTGTCTTAAAATTTAAAAAATTCTTTTCATACCAGCAGCATCAAGTTTATTTATTTTTCATTTCTTTCTCCTTATATCTAAACGCTAAGCTTCTCTGCTTCTCTCACTCTGTGGAGCGCCCAAACCAAGTTTCCTTTCTAGGGAGCACACACATTCAGTTCTGAGGAAACTGGGCTGTCAGCTGGGCTGGGGTGTACTTGTAGCTGACGGCACCCAGGTGTCCTCCCTCAGCTATAGACAAAGGCCCAGAAAAGGTCTCGGGCATTGGGAATGCCCCTGTTCTCTGGCTCCCGCTGCTGCTGCATAGCCACACCCTGCTGTCGGAGCTACCAACCACCCGATGCTCATTTTTCTCTTCTCTGTTCCTTCTGGCCAACCTATAAACTGAAAGTTGCAGTGGGTAAGCTGGCCCTGGACAGGCTAGAGTTAGCATCTCTACTGCTGCTGAGTCTTGCAGCCTGTAGGTGCTGTTGCACCTGCCTTACAGAGTCCTTTTTGCTCTGTGACCCAGGGATATCCATGACCTGGAATAGGAAAGGCCAAAGTTGGGAGAGCTGATAGACAGTAAGTTAATATTTTAAAGGGGCTGGTGATAGAGCTCAGTTGTAGAGCACTTGCCCAGGGTGTGAGGTCCTAGGTTAAGGGTTTCACAGTACTGGGGTTTCCCGCTTCTGAAAATAAACTCTTGAGAGAAGATACACCCTCCCTTGTCATTCATATAGTTTCCCTACTAAAAGCAGAATTCTAAAAAAACTAAATCACGTGTAATTGAGGGGTCTGGCTACTGGGGGATGCTTAATCAAGGCTTCCCCGCATTGCCAGTGAGGTGAGTTATGCAGGGGTTTGCATATGCAGTTACTTAAGTGACTTCTGTTCCCCGACCTCATATGTGTTTCATTAAAATTGAACACCCTGAAATGAAGGCAGGAGCGTGGTGCAGAATGCCTCCACCTGGCTACCGCTCTAGGGGAACGGCAGTCAGGGTGATTAAAGGCAAAACCCAGGAGTGTCAGCTGCCCTGCTTGGGAGGCAGTAAGCGTATTTCACCCAGACTGCACAGCTCTTCCAGCCTGCGAGGCATTTCTGGATGATCTCGCTTCCTCTGGGGCAGGTGAGTTTGGCATAAAAATCCCACCCCCAGCCCCAGTTCCCTCTTGGTAGTGACTACATTTTAACTTTAGCTGGCTAAGTAATGTAAGAGATGTCCCCTGTGCTCCCAAAATGCTGGGTATCAGGCCTCAGGTACATGCTGAGGTCTGGAAGAAAGCAGCGGTGCTTGAATGATCTTGGTTACTCGGAGGCACTTCCCCGGCAAGCACCACAGGGCCATCGTTACTGAGACATAAGCCAAGGTCGGAGGATATAAAGCCACGTATAGTCCTGTATCTATATCCTGCCTGAGCTCTATTGGTGGAAGCTAAGGAGGCAGGAGGCAGGAGGCAGAGACTCGCCTGGCAGGGCAGCCCTGATACAGGGATGGTAAGAATTATCTGGTGAAGGAACGGATGGATGACTGACTGCACACTTCACCAAGATGTCCTGAGCCACAGCTGCAGAGCACATGGCTGACTCCTGCCCTTGCTTCTTGTTGAGAAGACAGAGAGGGGAATCCCATGGTTCCTAGCTGGTCCACAGCTGTGGAAGTCCTTTCCCCAGGCCGATTGTGTGACACTAGGTAGCTCCAGCAAGTACCCACCTCTCTTCAAGAATGGAAATGTCAATCACTGTCTGTCTAGCACTGGGAGCTCTTCCTTTAACAGGGTTCATGTTCCTGGTCCCATGAATACCCTCCATCCTTTTACAGATGTCTGCTTTAGTTTGAGAAGGTACGTACACATGGTCACCTTCTTTGGTTAGGAAAATAAAAAATAAAAAAAGAGGGAAGGGCCAATTGCAAACCGCTGTGGAAAAGCCTGGAAAGTCAGAGAGTAGACAGGCATTTCAGCTTCTTAAGAGCAAGTGAGGGAGGAAGGAGGGAAGGGAGGGAGGGAGGGACCGAGGAAGGGTGGGTGGTAAAGCGAAACGAATTTCATCCTGAAAGAGGGAGGATGAATTGAGGTGAGTTTTTGTTGTTTGTTTGTTTGTTTTTGAGGCAGGGTCTCCCTAAGGAGCCAAGGCTAGTATCAGACTCTAGATCTCCCTACCTCAGGCTTCCCAGTGCTGGGTTTACAGGTGTCCGTCACTGCCCTTGGCTCTGGGTTTTTTTTTTTTTTTTTGCCAGTGTATGAGTGTGTGTATGCTTGTTTCAAGTGTGTCAGTGTATATGAGTGCAAGTGTGCATGCATATGTGTGTAAGCCTGAGACTGATTTTGAGGGCTGTCTTCTATTGGTCTCTCTCTGAAGCTGGGGCTCTCCAATTCCAGGTAGCCATTTACCCTGCCATCTGCTGTCAGCCTCCCCGGTGCTGGGATTGCAGGCGGCTCGCAGAACTGCTCAGCTTTAATTTGGGTTTGGGGATAGGCTTCTCTAGTACTCAAGTCACAACAGTAAGTGAGCCAGCTCTCTAGCGCCCCCCCCCCGTAACTTTGAATGAATTGCTCAGGGCACAGTCACAGACAACAAAGATGCTCCCTGGGCAGGACACTTAGGAAATGGGGCTCCTGTGGGCGATTTTCTGTGCTCCTGTACAACTTCATACTTTGCTTTTCAAATACTGATCAGGAGGCAAGGGTGTTAGACAGAAGACGGCAAGGTGAGCTGGGACTCGCTGAGCTCACTGAGGTGCCGCACTCCGCGCTGTTGAGTGTGTCACAGACAGCACTGCTGCACCCGCTGCAGAAGAGTGGGAAGTAAGTGGGAAGTAACAGGCGACATCACACTTCCACCTACGGTCCACAGTCGGAGTTCCAACAAGACCGTGAAGCCAATGAGCAAGCATTGCCTAATCCTGTGCAGGGCTGGAGAGGAATGGGTGGGGAGAGGACAAGGGCAATGCCTAGGTCAACCCAATGAATCCATGTATCAGCTCCAGCAATTTCTTCTCAGTTATCAAACTGTGTAGTTGGGTATGGGTCACTGGCCTCTACTGGACTACAAGTGCCTCACAGCACCTGAGTTGTTCTCATTTCTCTATGTTGCTCCTGCTGCCATCGTCACCATCATTGCTACTAGCCTGGCCACCATGGCTACGACCAAGGAATGACCAGCAAATCTACAGAGCACACACAAAGGAGTCTCCCGTTGGAACATCCCCCCCCCCCAGCTCTTGGGACTTGAATGAGAAATGTCCCCCATGGGCTCATGTATCTGAACACTTGGTCCCCAGTGGGTGGTGGTGATTGGAGAGATTATGGAACTTTAGGTGGTACAGCCTTGCTAGAGAAAGTACATCACGGGGTGGGGGGCAGGATCTGAGAATTTATAGTCTCACCCACTTCCTGCTCTCACTCTCTGCTTCCTGTGCTTCCTGTGAGATGTGATCTCTCAGCTTCCTGCCCCTGCCGCCCGCATCTATACGTGCCAGGCCATTATGGACTCTCTCAGGAACTGTAGCCCCAGATAAACTTCCCCTTCTATAAGTTGCTTTTGGGGTGGCGTTAATCGTATCGACAGAAAAGTAACTAACACAGCCCTCTTTTACAGTTCCCTCTCTCCCCATGAGGGTTCCTCTCCTCGTTAATTAACCTTATTTGCTACCCCAGGTTAATTGGCTTAGAGGTGAGTGACTGACTTAAGCAGAGGCCAGCTGAGACTTTCTCTACACATGCTAGACCTGGTGGCTCTGTAAACGTGGGTCCTGAATGCCTTGTACATTCTCTCGTGTACAAGGAAGACCAAGAAAGAATTGGCTATAGGAAGAAAGGGGTAAAGAACCCTGGAGCATATGGCCCTTGAGCATATTGAGGAAATAATTGGTCACCAGGCTTTCCTGGCCCCAGTCTCTTGAGAGGCCCCTGCTTCAGCGAATTTCCTGTTTTTAAGACCCATAACAAACCTCTGTGTCCGTACAATAAATGGCATTTTCAGCTTAAGCTGGTTTGAGTCCGGGCACTCCATACTTACAGAGAAAAGCTTCTTAACGCATACAATACATGTGTCATCACCCTGGCTCTCAGCAGGCATCACTAATCAATCACAGCAGCCTACTGCTAAGCCTCAGAATCCTTCATCTGGCAGCCACTACCAACTGAGTTAACAGGCAAGTTTAAAAACCTACTTGCAAAAACCAAGTAAAAACCTCCATAAACTACTGACTAGCCCAGAGTCTGCAGTGATGAGAATACAGAAGGGTACAAGAAACGCAGATGGGAAGGAGGGACTCAGTCTGATGGGCCCTTCTAAGTATGGAATTCAGTCCTGGCCAGGGTGCCCGTCACCTAAGGGAGACACCAGCAGCCGGTATGGCTTACTGCACTGTTTTGGGAATGGGCCCAGAATTCACCCCAACATCTTTTCACCACATTTCTTTCACCAAACTGACTCCAAATCTTGGGACATTTCCTTCCTGTTGTTTAGGATCTAGATTCTAGAAGGATCCACTTAGCAAAGGGATACTAAGCAAACGCAAGAGCTGGCTTGGCTGGAGATTCACTCTTACTTCTCTCTCTCTGCTTCCCAGTTTCTCTGGGGCTTGGGGAAGAGCCAAAACATTCCTGCCATCTTGGGTTTCCGCGCTCGGCTCCCTCTCTAGCAAGGCTGTATTTTGACTACCCAGAATCCACTCCACCTTTCTATCCTCAGCTCCTGACGGTGTCTTCTAAAATTATGGTGTGGGAAGTGTTTTGGTAGACGCCCTACCGCCGTCCATATAGATACAAAAAGGTTGGAATGTTGGGGATCTCCAGCTAGGGACCCTGTTCCACGCTCTGGTCTCACTCCTCCCATTCCAAAACCTGCCCCTGAGAAAGCCCACCAAAAATCAGCATCCCTCCTGGGGCTGCTCAAGACCGCACCTACAGGCTATTTAGGGCCTGGTAGCCTTATTTTCCATGTGATTTCTCCCTTGCTTTCTCAAGGGTCACCCACGAGTTGCTTTGCTCTGCTCAGATTAAACCTGGATTTACTAATTCAGCCTGATCTGATTTTATTACAGCAGCAGCAGCGTTACTACCGGGGGATTTAAACTTTGCAGCAAGGACTCCATACCTGGTTCTAGGGTGAAGCATGCGACTGGGTAGAAGAAATGAGTTCCATTCTCTTGCTACAGTTGCTTCAGAGACAGACTTGTGACCTAAAATAGCCAATCAGGATCAACCATAGCTAACCTCCCCCACCCCCAAGGTTTGGTTTTAAACAATCAGCAAGTAGTGTATACTTTCCCCCACTTCTTCCTCCAGGACTTGAATGGGAGAGGCTGGGAGGTTGTCACTGACCAAATAAAAACCTCCACAGAGCACAGAGTGAGACCGAACCATCCACCCACGTGCAAAGCAGAGCTGGGAGGCAGACCAGAAAGCTGAACCTGTGGCCCTGGTAGCTGAGTCTGGCCTTGATGGACAGGATCATTGCACTGCATAGCCGGTATCATTTTGTTTTGCCCAGGTTCCTTTGATGAGATCTATCTTCCCTTGCATCCAAAAACAGCCCGTTGCACTCTGCCTTGGTTATCTCATTAGTAAAATGGTGTTCGTAACAATTTCATTTGCAGGAAACTTTTGCCAGGAATAACTGAGTGCCTACAGTTGCAGTTCAGTAAATGGTTTTAGGATGAGGGGTCTGTGTTCTCCAAAGAAAAGTGAATTTGAGGTTTGTTTCCTCGTCTCTCACACAATTTATTCTAGCCTAGCACCTGACACATAGGAGGTGCTTAATAAAGAAATAATATGGTTGCAATCAGAGGCACTAAACACATGCACCTCCATTGGTACCTCCACTGGTCCACACTTCCTTCCCTGTAGGCTCTCCCTAGCAACCCACACCTAGAGCCAGCCCAAAGGAGCTCAGCTGGTACATTGCATTGAAGTGGGCTTCCTTTCTGACCTTAAACCTGGCCACCTCCCAGGATCATGTCCCCTCAATACCTTTAAGAACCCCCATGCCTGCCTGCCCCCCTCTGCACTACCAGGAACTCAAGAAAGGTTTCAGAGTGACAGATTCAGTTGAGAGACTGGGTGTGGCCACTTTATTGTGGTTCCTAACATTAAACTCATAGAGCATACCCATCTAACTGCTTCTGCAGGCTATGTAGGGTAGGGGAGAGAGGTCAGGTATTCCTGGCAGGCTCTTCTGAATTGACTGCTTGGATAAAGAAGCTGTTTGTCACTCCCCCATTCATCCATATGCATCCGTCAGCCTCTCCGCCCCACAACTAGGACAGGTACCAAGGCTGCACTACCCCAGTGGCACAAATATCATCCATCACCCAGGGGAAAACACAAAAGGCTAACAGTGCTCGCCAAAAGCTATTTCTGGGCACATTTCACCTAAACTTATCCCCGTCTCCTTTAACCTGCTAGTTGTGGCCTTGACAAGTGTCTTTCTAAAAGGCCGAGCCCAGCACCACCCCAGGAGAAGCACGGAACGTGAGCATGCAACACACACACACACACACACACATACACACACACACACACCCCTCCCTTGTGCCTTCCCTCACTCCTTTCCATCAGCACACTCCCCCTGGGACATGGGTTTGGGGGAGTTGGATGCTATCTCCCAGGTTTTTCTCATCAAGCTCTCCCTTGCTCTGTTCTGCCAGCGTCAGCAGATTAGTGTTGGAAAATCATTTACGTGGAAGAAGGTGATTCTACAGTTCAGCCTGCATGCTTGACAATTAGCTAAATAAACTGCTCGGGGTCACTTGGAGTAACAATTCACAGACTTTCCGCCGGTGAAAGTGAAGCCCCCTCAGTGAGCAGGACCTCCCCATGGCTTGAGGAGGAGGCTGGTTCCGCTGGAGGAAAATTCTAGGCAGCCTTATTATTCACTGGCTCCCTCCAGTTCTGACCTTAAGAGTACTCTTAACCTTCCTCCTCCAGCTTGCTAATGGGGAAATAAATCTTGGGAGAGTATCTTAAATTCTTCTTTATCACAGACTGTATCGCCGAGATAATAAGACCAGCCTTCAGAGTAACCATTAAGCCACAAAAGGTGTGGTCATCATTTATGATTTTTTTAGCCTTAATTGCTAGACAGACACTTTAAGTGGGAAGTCTATCTAATGAGCCCAGTCATTAAAACATCAAAAACTGTTATCTGGGGTTTCTATTTTAGTTAGACATTACATTATTTTAATAAGGCGTCCGCATTTCTTGTCACAGGCTTTGGTAATGGAGGCGGAAGCAACCCCGTGGGGAATGGGGGAGGGGACTCAGGCTTGCCTTTGGAAAACAAGGTCGCAAATCAAGCTGGAGCCCTAGGAGGAGGTGGTGGCAGAGGGAGAAGGGCCCTGCCTGGAGGGATGGAGGGCTGGAACCATCCCAGGCCCTGCTGGTGACTAGGAAAGGCCAATGGTCCTGGGAGTTCTGGCTTTCTTATCCATCACTACAGAGAGTTCTGATTTGCCCCCGAATCTTTGTGTACAGTTTCCTGGTCTCTCATCGGCTCCTCTTTGTTGCATTGAATAGATCCAGCCAGCAGATTCCTCCTAGGTCCCGGTCTCTTTGAGCCCCCCAGCCCCCCTCATGACCCGCACCATCTGAATGAACTCAACCTTCCTACCCGGCAACCCTTCCTCAGACTCAGCCCACCCACACAGCTCCAGATTCCATTCTTGGCCTTTGCAGGTGGAATACCCAAGATTTTGGTAATCTTTGCTCTTCTTTATTGATCCGGACCAGTATTGTCCACAAGAGAGAGGATGCGAACCCAACTATGCGAGTAGCCCATTAAAGGAGTAAGAATACACAAGACAGTTTAATGTTGACTTATTTACATAAAGCAATATATCCAAAATTTCCTTACACTGTGTAATCAATAGTTTAAATTGGTTTATAAGCTAGTTTACTTTCTTCTCTTTTCATCCTAAGTCTTATGCCTTTTCTCACTTTGGAAAGGACACATCCTCGGATCTCACCTATGCTTTGATTTTCCACATCCATAATCATCAATAAACATTTATGTCGTGCCAGGCTCTGGTTGTCACACTTTACCTGCGCTAACTCCTTTAACACCCGCAGTGATCTCACCACTGAATTATTACTGCCCCGTTCACAGATGAGGAAACTGAGGTACAGGGAGGTTAATTAACTTGTTTGGAGTCATAGGTGCTCCCAGACAGAAGAGGACCCACTGCAGGTGTGGACACAGGATATAACTGATGTCTAGCTGTGGGCTTATCACTAAGCTTAGTGGAGCTCCCAGTGACAGCTAGCAAGTCTCCCACCAAACTGTGTTCTCTCCATCCTTGGACACTCAGTTCCAAGTAGCCCACCTTCCTGTGTTGGTGAGCCCTGGAGTTCCAGGAGGCTGGGCATGGGCCTTCTAGAAGAGGAGCTCCCGCCCACTGTTTCAGGATGCATGAGCCTGGCCGGCTGAGCACACCCTCTCCTAGCTCTTCTCACTCTGGAATGTCTCTGCACAGCAGAGGTTGTGCTGCCCCAGGGCTAAGCTCTGCGGGAGTCTTCCTCTGAGATGGCTAGCCCCTCTTTTTCTGTCCTCTCAAAAGGTGGCCCCTCTTTTTTGGGCCCAGTTCTGCTGCCAGGGAATATATCAGTTACTTTTCCCATTGCTGTGACAGAATAAATGATAAAAAGCAAAGTTAAGGAAGGTCTTCTTTCTGCTCAGAGTTTGAAGGCAGAGAGAGCCACTTATCTGGGTCAGGAGTGTTATGCAGCTGGGCACAGCGAGGAAGGAGAGGGAGAGGGAGAGAGAGAGAGAGAGAGAGAGAGAGAGAGAGAGAGAGAGAGAGAGAGAGAGAGAGAGAGAGAGAGAGAGAGAGGCTGTTGCTTATCTAGCTTATCTCACTCTCTCCTTTTCATTCAGACTGGGGGTTCCACTACCACACCCCCACAGATGCACGCACACACATGCATGCGGCCGTGGGATAACACTGCCCACCTTCAGTGTGGGTCCTCCTTCCTCAGCTAAACCTCTTTGGAAATACCCTCACCACCACACTCCAAGTGTGTCTCCTATATAATTCCAAACAAAGTCATGACAGAAGCCACCAGTGCAAGGAAAGAGTAGGGAATGGAATTCAGGCTGTGGGTGACCCTGGTTCCTGAGGCCCTCACAGACAGACCAGCAAAAAGCAAAGTGGTACCAGGCAGAGCCATATAGCCATCTTTGTCGCGGCCATACAGGGTCTAATATACTCGGCATTGATTCAGATCTCTGCCCTTCATTTCCAAAGTTAGGAGCTTGGCTAAGACTCTCAATGCTACCCACACAAGCACTGTTCCATCGACGGTGTTATCATTTGGGGGTGTGCGATGGACCATGGTAAAAACATCTACCACCCATGGTCCTTACCCACTTAACACCAGCAGTGCCCTCACTGGTGAGACAACTGCCAAAACCCCACTCCCACTTTCCAGGTAGGGCGGGGACGGCTCTAGGGAGAAGCCAGTGTAGAATGTACCCCTGACCATCCCAGAGGCTTTTGAGCGCTGATTCTGGTGTGCTAGTGAAAGTTAAATGACTAGAGTAAGAGGTGGGGGAAGGTCCAGGGGTCCTGTCCTTGGGATACATGCTCCTGGCCCAGATATTTTGGAAGCATGACTGTTTGGAACAGCTGGTTCACAGCACTGGCCAGCTGAAGAGCTGCTGCAGGCCGGCTACTGGCCAGCATGTCATTTCTACTGTACCATGCTAAGCACTAATTTAAAAGGCAGGCTGACTGAAGAAGTCCTTTGGAGGAATTGTTTTTGTGGTTTTATGTTTCAGAACCAAATAATACTACTGTGACTAAAAATCCTGGTGACCCATCCTGGGACTGGGCCAGGCTCTGGTCACACGAGAAAGGTTCTTAGCAATTGGCAAGGCTGTCGATGCCAGGCAGATAAGGGGCAGGGACTCAGTCCCCAAGGAGCTTCCTGCTTCCTCCAGTCCACCCTGGAGATTGGCCTTGGTGGCTACTGTGACATTGTGGGAGGGGCTGAAGAAGCAGGCTCAGCACTCCACCCTCATCCAGTGGAGCCTTGGCGTGGAGCCAGTTGCCTGGGTGGGAATCCTCCATGCCTTTTGGCCTCTAGCCTTCAGAAAGGTCCCAAAGCTGCCTTATCCCTGGGGGATGCAGACTGTCCACCTCCTTGAAGGGAGCTTGAATTCTCCTAAGTGGCAAAGGGGGTGAGGGAGGAGGGTGATAGCCCAGAGAGTCTTTGCAGATGCCAGTTTGGCAAGCAGCCATGTAAAGCTGGTCCCTCCAAGAGAGGCCAGAAGCCTGCTATGAGAAGAAAGGATTAGAAAGGGTAGGTCGTGTAGGTAAGAAAGTGAGAACTCCAAAGCAGAAGATTTGAAACCACTGCCCAGGCAGGGGAGTCAGGTGGGGAGGACAGGTAGGGTGTGAGGGTGTGGAGGGTGAAAAGAGGCAGGCAGGCAGGCAGGCAGAGAACTTTGCTGGCTCTGCTCACCAGCTGATGGTAGCGATGGTTTCCAAGGAGTCTGCGTGAGCCAGAACCTATCAAACTACACTTGAAATGCAAGGGTTTATTGTACATCAATTACACCTATAAAACTGCTTCAAACTGTAGAGATGGGCGGCCACCGGCTTGGAACAAAGCCATTCTGGCCTTGGGGAGGAACCGGGAAGGGATTTTTGGAGTAGTGGGGGATGGGATCTCCTTGGAATCCCACCTCCATACTCCTGGGGCTGGGAGCTGGGAAGGGGAAGACCAGGAACCAGTTACATAATGCAGCTCTGCAGAAAGCAGCAAACCCCAGCAAGTGTCAGACAGCCCGGAACTATCTGCTGGGTGAAGGTGATTTAATTGACATAAGAGCTCCAGCTGAACCAGGAAAGGAGAGGGGAATCTAAATACCAGGATATGCAGTTCACCTAAGGGGTAGAGCCAGGAAGGGGAGGGGGAGGATGTAGGGAGGAACCTTGCACAGAAGAAGGGTGGAGGCCAGGGCAGAAGAGGGAGGAGGCGGTGAAGATGGGTTAGGCAAGATGGAGGAGGGCAGAAACAGCTAGAAGGGATGGAGAAAGGAGGAGTGGACAAACGGTGGAAAAGACGCTGAGGGGGAGAGGCGGGAGAGCTGACTCAGAGGGTCCACGAGGTTGCCCCTGGATTCCCAGGGAGAACTCCTATAAGCAACTGATATCCTCCATATGGCAGAGACAAAGGAAGCTCAGAGGAGGTCTTTCCTAGAGATGGGTGGAGATGAATAAGGCTGGCAGGAGCCACTCAGGAGATCCACGGTCCTACTTATGTGGAACCCTCCTGGCAGGTCCCCTCATCATGCTGGGGGAAGTATGTCCATACGAGAACAGTTTGGGGTCATAAGTTTGGTCCAGGTGCCAGACAGAGTCTAGCCCAGGACCACAGGTACCCAGGAGAGTCAAGGGCTAACCTGGACCCTCCATCTTGCCTAACCAATCTTCACCGCCTCCTCCCTCTTCTGTTCTGGCCTCCACCTTCTTCTGTGCAAGGTTCCTCCCTACATCCTCCCCCTCCCCTTCCTGGCTCTACCCCTTAGGTGAACTGTGTTTCCTGCTATTTAGATTTCGCCATGGGAGAAACCTTCGCTGTCTGAGCTATTGGTGAGTCCCTATATCTCCCTTGTTCTCAAGAGACTCTCAGGATTCGCTCCTATGCCTAGCCTCACCCCTCAAGTATTTTCCAGGGCATGGGAAATCCCAGCAGGACTATCCCTTTGAGTGGTAGCTGAAGCTGGGAAGGGAAGTGACTCATGGCCACAGGGATCTGTCTACAGAGCCCCGGTGCCCTTTCCTGTGGGGTCTATCTGGGCACTCTGAGGATGGAAAGTCCAGTGGTAGGGATGGGAGAAGGGGCTGGCACTTTCTTCTGTGGGGCAGGTGGAGCAGGAGGGTGGGACGCAGTCTGCAAAGTCTGCAGTCCGGAGTGGAGGCAGGAGATTACCTAGCCCAGCAGAAGGGGAGGACAGAGGCAGGGAAGACAGGTACAGCTGCAGAGGCCTGGGATGGTGAGCTGGCACCTGTCGGGGATCTCCGAGGGTTAGGCTCAGGAGCACCCAGGGGTCTGCCTCTCCAAGCAGGTCTTCTCGGACTGACTGGATGGTGGTAAGGGTCCTCTTCTGTCCTTCTCTGAGCTCTGCCTTGAATGCCTCAGGGATATGGACCAGCGAACTACAGGAGCTAGGAAATACCTCTGTGTAAAATAGTAGGGAGAGGGGAGTTCACAAGAATGCACACAGCCAGGCAGGCTGGTGCCTAGTGGAACACATTTTCAGCGGGTACTGGAATGAGGAGGCTTTCTGGAGAGGGAAGGAAGAACAGGGAATGGCAGGATGTCCCAGTGTGGAGCGGGAGAATAGTTCCCAGGAAGTCCCCCACTGGGAACCTGGCTTTGGGGAAAGGGAGTGCGCTGTCAGGGGGATATGGGGAGAGAGAAAATGGGAGGGAAGGCAAGTCCTGTAGTTCCCAAATAGAGGGGCTCTGTCACATCCCCTTTCCCCACCCATCCGTGATTTTCCAATGTGCATGGGTTCCCTGGAGCCTGTCCCTTTGGAGAACTGGAAGTTCCAAGATAACTTCTGTCTCGAAAAGCAATGCTTATGAAAATACTTCTGGTGAGTGAAGGCGCTTGCCTTGCAGGCCTGACAGCCAGCCTGAGTTGGATCCTCCGGAGACCTCTGACTTCCACACTCAATTATAAAAACAGCAACACCGAAAGCAAAGAGCAAAGATGAACTAAAGCGTGACACAGAGAATTTGGAAGCAGAATAACCACTTATGGGCTGCACCAAACAAACACCTGAAACCAAGGCAGGCATAGGAAGACCAGTGGGAGAGAAGACAGAGGGCAGGCTGTTTGAGGTGGGGCCTGGGAGGGTGAGAGCAGAACTTATAGCATGCTTTATTGCTAGTGGACCCAAATAAATGTACCTTACAAAGGGGGGGAAGCGGGAAGTACTGCCCTTTTCTAAAAGAAGACATTCCCAGAGCAGCTGAACCAGCAGCAGCCTTGTGCTCATAATCCCTTCTCGACCTCTCCCCGCGCCAGCCAGCCTGGGGCACCTGGAATCTTCCCCTAGCAGGGACAGTTCTCAGAAACTTGTGTTATACTAAAGGTGCGGAATGAACTGTGAATTGGAGAAGGACTCATTCAACAAACAAGGCAGCGGAGGCACGGTGAGGTGAAGGAACTTGACGAATATAGTCTCAGAAACCAGCCCTTCCATGTAGGCTTATCATTCTTTCTGCCCTACACACTGGTTGTGGTCTGGAACTGTCTCCAGAGGCCTCTGTATTGGAGGCTTGGTCCCCAAGACATGTGTTAATATCAGTGTCGTCGTCGGCCCAGGGCCAAGGAGGGCTCACTGCACGCCTGCGCTTTGCACACCGGTGCAGAGTGATCTGAGAGTGGCACAGCTCACTAAGGACATCCAGAGACTCCTGGTCCGCATTCAGCCTTACTCTGTCCCTCAGCTGCTCCGAGAACAATGCTGAAAAGGTGCTTGGTACTCAGTCTTCACTCCTAAGTGATCTTCAGGGAGTTAATTACCTAATTAGTACATTTAGAGAAAAGCTTAAGTCACAGGCAGCGAGACCATGAAACAATTGCGCCTGACGGCTCCTTGCTGTCAAGCTCCTTGTCGGCATCGAATTATTAATTACAATCCTTAATCACTCCGCTCCAATCAGAATCCCCGAGAGTTAATTTGCTTCATCATGTGGCTTTCCTGGAACTCGCACTTCTCTCTGGGGCAACAAGGAGAGCTGCTGCAGGTAGCCATGCCGCCATTCTTCCTGCCCAGATTCAGCTGAGGCCTGGGAGTCCCTGTGCCAGCTGGCCCTGTGCTGGGAAAAGGGAGGCCCAAGGAGGAGGTTTCAGAATAGGGGGGACCCAAACTACAGTCTGGGGGCCAGTGCGGTGGGACCTTGGGAGAGGGGAATAGCATAGTTGGCGATCCCAGGAAACTGAAACGAGGCTCTCTTCCTTTGCTCAGCTGCACAGATGACAACCCATGTGTGGGCTGTGTGGAAGGCTTTGCACAGTAACTCTCTACCAATTACTGCCATGTCCAGGACCATCGGAACTGTCTGGGTGCCAAACTGGCCTCCAGTTGTGGACTCCCAGCTTTAGTCTCCTCCCTCCACTTCCATCAAGTTCAAGGCTGTTTCGTTCCTCCTGCATGTGACCTCAGCACCTTCCACAGTCCCCAGAACACACAATGTTTGTGAACTTGGGTCAGAATAAAAGCAAACTCAAATTCAAGGAATCACAATCCCACATGCATAGAAAATGACCACAGTCCCACTCACATGCAAAGATCATTTGCCCTGGGTTCAATGTCAGAGGACATAATGATTGCTCATTATGTTTCAATGTCAGAGGACATAATGATTGCTCATTATGTTTCAGTTTTTTCTTTTCTTTCTTCCTTCCTTCCTTCTTTCCTTCCTTCTTTCCTTCCTTCCTTTTATTTAAAATAGGGTTTCTCTATAGCTTTGGAGCCTTTCCTGGAACTAGCTCTTGTAGACTAGGCCAGCCTCAAACTCACAGAGATCGGCCTGCCTGTGTGTTCCAAGCACCGGATTAAAGGCGTGCGCACCAGTGCCCAGCCATCATTTATGTTTTAGTTTTTTTTCCCCCCTAAGGAGTGGAAAGAACTCATGATGTATTTGTGAAAAAAATGATAAGTTCCAAATTTTAAAAGTCAACAAAGATAAGTTTTAAGATTCTTTAGTTTCCCCCTATGTCTAAACACTTGGTGTACCACAGTGAACAGCAATCTAGGGCCATCCTGACGCTGTTATCTAGAGGAGGGAGGCTGAGCTGAGAAACCAGGAGCCTGAAGTGTGGCGGGCAACAAAGGGCTATGGGAGGCAGTCTCTGTTTCTCTTTATTCTGCTGAGTGTGAGGTCACCCTAGAGGCAGTTCAGCACAAGAGGGGCCCAAGGCTGAACCCCCACACACACCCTCAGCAGAAACTCAGACATGGCGAGCTTAGGGAGCAGAAGGATCCATGAAGAGAGGGGCAAAAACATAAACACAACATTTTTCTTTTTCTTTCTTTCTTTTTTGGCTAGGCAATTAAGTAGCTTAAGACCTCAAAACATTAGCTACATTTTCTTAGAGCAAACAATTCCACATTTGTTTATCCAAACAGTTAACTGTATGCAATGTTTTGTTACATAATGTTAACCTCAGGGTTGCTATGTTGTGGAAAAAACTTAAATGTTTAACAAAAATGCACATTAGTTAAATAGAAAGTGTGGGGCTGTAGGTTTATACAGTGAAATAACTTGTGGCCATTAAAATAACAGTTCAGTGTCTTATTGACATAGCAATATGCTGGACTAGGTTGTGACATGTATAAACAGAATGTGTATAAAATACTGTCGATTTGTCTTTTAAAAAGAGACACTGTGTGTGTGGAACACTACAAGGGTGAAGGGCAGATATGGAGGGACTGGAACATGAGTGGGATTGGGGTGCATGATGTGAAATTCCCAAAGAATCAATAAAAAATTATGTTTAAAAACAAGATGTAATGTTTGGATGTTTGTGAGTGCATGCATGCGTGTGTGTGTGTGTGTGTGTGTATAAAGCATTCAAAAGGACTATAAGATTATAAGTTTAATTTCCATTCTTGTTTATCCCTTCATCTTTTCCTCCTTCGCTTTCCTCTTTCCTCATTTTTACAATGGACAATGTGCCACTTTTCTAATTTAAAACCTCTTAAAATTATGTCCGGGTTTTTGTGGGGAAAGTTCACTGTAAATGGTTGAGAGAAAAAAAAAAACCATTTGGGAAGTATCCATGTAGTAAGTACCACATTTGTTATAAACACAGAGGGAAAAGTAGAGAACACACAAGGGCTAACTAATAGCGGTATGTTTCCAAGTTATGGAATTATTTTTCCCTCTTCGTTTGTTTAAAATTTTGATTTATAAGATGTACACTTCAGCGACCAGGATTTTGAACTTCATAATTGTGTGGGACCAAGTGCTGGGTGACTGCAGTAGACACAGAGCATCTGAGGGACTGTTAATCCAACATAGAAAAATCTGCCTCAGAACCCCGAGTTGGCAGCTCCTGACGCTTGAGAATCCTTGGGTCCCTGTCTCCTGGACAGACATTTTGCTGTAGGACGGGACGTGACAAGAGGATCTAGTCTTGGGGCTGTTGCCAGTAGACCCATTTGTGAGACCCTCTAGTGACAGGACCTCTTCCCCACAAAACAGCTAGCTATTCCATCTGTTAAACAGAGATGGTCCCTTCTCTTTTCAGAGCTGTGGTTGCACCTGGGAAAGCAAAACTCCACCAGATTCCAGCCCTGGTGCTCCGGTAGCGGGAAAATCAAGAAGAGGCGAGACTGGAGAGAAATTGGTTTCTGGCCAGTTTGGGACTTACTCTATTCAGCAGTAGTTAGAGGAAAGGGGCCAGCCAGAAGGTGTCCCAGCCAGCCTAGATCACTTGGCCTCATCGGAGATACTGGGGTGTGGCCATTTTCATTTCGCTTTAAGTCAAGGGGAATTCTGAGGAAATCCCCAAGTCTAGAGTTTCCGTGTGCAAATAATGAATTTATTCCAGACTCAGCCATGGACACAGATTCATCTCAAGGGGTTTTCTGGCTCCCAGCAGTGTGAACTCAGCCATAGTTGGGTGGTACCAGTAGCTTACTTGCTACCTGAAGCAAGGCTCTGCCCTCCATCAGCAGAAAGCATCCCAGGAAGCAGGCTGCTCACTAGCGCACTGGGTTGCTGGTGGAACACCCTGACCAGGTCTGACTTCACTCTGGGGTTTCTGTTTCTTTGTCTATAAAGCAAGGGCTGTGTTGTCTCACAAAGGTCTTTTCTATCATCGAGATCCTGGGTCCCTTAGCACTTCTATGCTTGACAGTGGTCACCACAACAATGGGTATGCCACAGACTCATGGAGGGCAGACCTGGGGCTCAAGAAATAAGGACATGGGGTAACCCAGATCTCATGGACAGCTAGCTGGGAGATGACAATGGTTCCGGCCTGTGGAAAACAACCTGGAATTGTGTTATGAAGCTGATCATCTACACAGCCTCTTACCAGCAACCCAACTCCTGACGTGGAACAGAAAAAACTCCTAGGCATGTGTTCTGAGAGAACAGAAACCCATGCTCCCAGAAGCCCCATTTCTTAAGAGCAAAAGCTCTGGAAACATCTCCATTGTCGCTCATTTAAAGAACAAACGATCAGTGGGCTGTGGTTTAGTTCACATGGTGAGCTGCCTCACCACAGATGAATTTCAGAAGGGACACGCAGCGAGCAAAGCTGGTTGCAAAAGAAAGCAGTTTGGCTAGATTTATGTCTGGGAAATAAATAAATTAAATATATGTAACATAAAATTTGCTATTTTAGTCATTTTTAAAGTTATTAATTTTAACTTTAAAATTTACATAAACACATGCACAAATACTCTTACCTATTTTTAGCCTTTTATCACCCCAGACAGAGACCTGGTAGTGCTTAAGCACTAATTATCCATTCTTCTTCATTTGTGTCCTAGTGATCTTTGTATGTTTATATGTATCTATGCATATATATGCACACAGACACACACATACACACACA